>BSQZ01000089.1:1640000-2042500 GCA_033239005.1 Lamellibrachia satsuma
TTGGCGTTTTGCTGTGACGTCCATGCACGACGTTTCGTGACGTCTCACTATGACGTCAGTGCGCGGACCTAAAATGGTGGTAGGTGGGAGCTAGGTTGGCCTCAAAAACGGGTAGGAGGTCCTTAAAACAGAGGATCTGAAAGGTTGAGACCCCTGCTCATAGAGTTACATCATTAATCATTCCCCTAGACTAGAGGGATAAGCCAACTCGCTGCCTTGAAGCAGGCATGGGCCACTGGCTGGCATATGCATTTCATTGCAGGGCAGAAACAGTTGTAAGTAATGTTTATAGTGTGACCATGGCAAGTTACACATCGAATCAACAGAAGACAGGATCTAACATCTCTTTTCACAGGTAAGAAACCTCATTTGCACAAAAATAGTTTAGTTGACTGTCGGCATGAACATACATTACTGCCATCAATTTATATGCATAACAGTTTTAGACGACATTGCATTTTGGGCATAATATTATGTGCAAATTTAGAGTAAATTACTTAAATGTGATGAATCCTTTAACAACAAGTTATTTAATTGTAATGTTATTATATAGAAACCTAGTAGGACACATTTTATACCAAAATGTGTAATGATCAAGCCGTGTGTGGCAATGGTCCCACCTCTCCCACTTCCCATCAATTTTAAGACCATGATAATGTCCCACCTCCAATTTTCTTAATGGGGTGTGAGAAGGTTGATCTTGACTATTCCGTAGCACAGACCCTAAAGACATGTGTGTTGAGCAGTGTCCAAGACTTTTTTGTAAACAACAGTGCAGTGACAGCTAGTCTAGTCAGACACAGGCTTGGTAACAAATGCATGTCAAAGCATTTGAATGCAAATGTTTCACTGGATTCAAATGCGAATGCGAATGCAAATGCCATTTTCCAGGAATGCATACAAATGCAAATGTTTTGGGGTCGCACTCAAATGCAAATGTTTTGGTTACACATTTGCAAATGCTTTTGAGTTAATTTCAAATGTTTTGGCTTTATATTAACGTTTTGCTTTATTTGGAAAAAAACCAACTTATTGTATACAAACACATTTCATAAATACGGTAGTACATAAGTGTAACTACTATAAGTCCCAGTACATACCAGTCTCATTACATGGACATGTCTGTAGAGTGTGAAATCATCAAACTGAAATTTAATATTAAATTACTAAATGTTTGGACAAAGTGAAGTGAAAATGTTGAAAACTCATGAATTATACCCTTGGTGAAATTTTTTTATTTTGTTACACCCATGACTGGCATTTCCCGGCTGGCACAGTGTCTACCATTTTAGATATCCACTATTTAAACCTTAACGGGAGACTCGGGTCGGATTTGACGGATTTTTGACAATAAAATGAATTTCGAGTTGTTGCTATTTCCGTGTATAAATATTATTCAACTTGCCATTCATGTAAGTTGCACTGTCGAAATAAACACGTTTCTGTCATAAAACGTGTCTTTTGTATGATGCCTATCATTGCTAAGTCTTTGTTTATGTCAAATGAACCGAGACTAATGGGACATTAGGTGATTTTCCGCGAGCCATTGCATGCCGGAAAACGCTGCCATTCCAACATGGCGCATATCACGGGAAAGCCCCATTTTCGCTCTGTATGATGGTACAAACAGTTTTAAAATGTGCCCGGAGGTATCCGAGTAATTCCGACTATAAATGACCGCCTCTGAACCATCTCGGTGACAAAGGAATGGGGAATGCCACGACGATTCGCCGGACATCACCACGTGATGTCGGATTCCCTCAAATCAAGCGCTCTAATTGGTTGTAATACTAATTTCCATCCTCTGACGTCAGCTTGAAATACCAGCTACGTTCGATTCGATCGACTTTTTTATCCCATGAGTTTCGTTCATTTATATCGCTTTGTAAAACGACATTATGCCGTTTGGTCGAAAGCGAGTGGGCGGTTACGGTACTGGGAGGCAGCGAAAGTTTGCATCGTTGCAGTTAGCGTGTGATGCGAAGGCATCGAGGGTTGAATTCGCCAATGAACCTGCGGCGACAACTTCGTCTTCTTCGACTTCGACCATCACCGTCCGTGGTGCCAGCGAGAATGGCACGCAGTGTAAGTTTAATTCTGATATTTCATATCTTCACTTGCGTTTTATCCAAACATCGCCTTTGTGGCATAACTATTACTGTATAAACGATTTGACGCTGATCTAGTTCATGCTGTTGATGTTCGTGGTTGTGTTGACATTCAGGCCCAGGGTCCATCCAGGCACATCAGAAACAGAGTTGTAACTATGTCTATGGTTTATTATATTACTACAATTTGCCCTGGTAATTATTGTATACATAGCCTATATACACACGCGCGCGCGGGTGTGTGTGTATAATATGGCAATGCCAATAAAATAAATTGCATTCAATGTCATACCCCTGCATACGTAGCAAGGGGGGGCTTTTGTTGTTGAACATGTCTTGGATACTTTTTGTTCATGAAATACATTTATATTGTGTATTTTTTCCAGGCATCAATGCGGTCATCAACAGTACCAGCTGATCCGTCTCGGAGACTGTCTGTCACTGAACGGAAGTTTGGTTATGCAGATCTTCTGGAGGAGATAGGTGTCCCGCGATTCCTGGTTGAGGATGAGACAGATGCTGATGGAGATCTTTCAACAGTACTTGTACGCTGTGCCGTGTTGCCATCACTTGTTGCGAACCTGCTATGCACGTTGTGTAGGAAGCATACACTCTCCACCCCAGCTGTCGACCGCACCGCACCCTCGGCGTGGTGTGTGGCCTCGAGACTTTCTGCACCAGTTGCGACAAGGTCATCAATGCAAATCTGTCATCAGACTGTATCGATGGGACTCAGGCGACGAATGTCCCATTTGTCGTGGTGAGATCAGCTGTGTCGGCAACGATGGACATGGGTGTCGGGTACTCGGGACTTGTGTGAAATTTATTTTACAATGCCAATGACTCTTAACTTTGCCTTTTGATAGATTATACATTCAGTAATATGTATGCAAAGTTTCAATCATCTAGGTTGCTTTTCAGATGTTGAAATGTATGTGCCAATGTACATAAACTTTGAACACGATTTTCTCAAAAACATGTTTTCCCTCACACCTACTGCCTCCCGTGTCACTTATCTCTGCTATTATTTGACAGAATTACTTGAAACTTTCTACAATGTTTCTTGATAGTATGCTCTTGAAAACTATCTAGTAACTTTTTAGAAAACATTATTTATATTTTATATAATGAACCATCAATGTAAAATTTCATGATGAAAAAATACATTCAGATGTAAAAAATCATGAAAACAAAATTTTTTTGAAAACTTGGAAAGTCAACTGACTGTTTTCATTGGGATTATGTGGAGTAACTACACACCAAATTTGAGTCCTCTAAATCCAATGGTTACTGATATAAGTCACACGCAACATTCAATCCAAGATGGCTGCATACCGTGGGAAAATATGTATGAAACTTTCTGAAAAAAATTCACAGCATTACTCTTACCTGGACTTGCAATCTATGAAAGTTTCAGCTCTGTAGGTTCAGTAATAATGAAATAAGAAAATAAAACGCGTTTAGACCCAAGCGACGCCTTAATACTTCTAACGTAAATTCTTTCGATGATTTGAACAAGAACAGGCGTTTTTAATTAAATCAACTGCACATATGTTACACAAACTATTAATACACTTCATACTTGGCAGACCTGGGGCTGAGTACATTTTCATGAGTATGAGTATGAGTACATTGATGATGGATGAGTACGAGTGAAAAAGAGACAAGAGAGATGAAGCAGGAAAGGATTAATCAAGGCCATTTTTTTAAGTTTTTGTATGGATTATTACAATAGTGTTTAAGGTAGAAGAATTGATTAGTTTCAGTAATTTTTTTAAGATAAATTAACAATTTCTTCACAGATTGTAGATTACACAGTACTTAATGTTAATAACATTTGCAGTTTTTCATTGATTTGGTTATGTTACAAGATTTTTTTACATTTTTGTAAATGTAAAAAATAGCCCCAAAATGCGAAATTATTTCGTTTTGAGAAAATCCCCAAAGAAATTAATGAAACATAAGTATGACAGTGTCACTGATAACTTTAAGATATATTTTGGTTAACATAAACGAATTACGTCTGCTACACCACCGTGAATGAATTAAGCAAGTTGAATGACAGCTTAAAGTGGCAGTGTATTTTTTATATAAACCCTTCACCAATCGTAATTCGATATCGTATTATGTTGCTTACATAATTATAGTATATGTAAGAGGCGTTCCTACGCCAAATTGCAACGTCGTAAATATTGTAGTTTTTCAAAAATAAGAAATTGCATCATTACCTGGTTATTAATGAAAACGCAATCTCAACATGTTTGTTTTTGTGTCGAAAATTACAGTTTTTCAGTGGCGTTTTACGGCGGGGTCACCAGGCACATATATAGTATATACGTTGCCATTTCCATTAGCGTCAAATGCACAATAAACTACGTTAGCGCTGATATTTGCTGGTTTAAGAACATGATTTAGTTAGATATATATAATACTAATGTGTACTGGAATCACAGTTGGCGATTGGGTTTGCGCATGCGTCGGATGTCATCGTATCTTTTGCTTACCGCTACGTTTATCGACTGTATTACAAATCTTAAAGACTCTTATTAACCTAAACTTACAAACGTGAAATAGTATCATCATTACAACACGTTCATATAAACACATTTGCGAGTAATCATTCTAAAGCTATGTTTTACTAAACTAGACTGCTTAGCAACCCCCCACAGATCCAAGACAAGATGGCGGATTCGTAAACAATAAACATAAGGCGAATGAAACCTAACCACCCCCAAAACAACTCAACAAATTGTAGCATTCTCTCAAACTAAACGTACATCACGTACAAGACATAATATATGCACCAGTTATATGTCCCAATCATAGGCTGTCAGAAACCAACAGTAAACACAATATACTGAATATACAATAAACTGTCTACTAACAGGCCTTTCACCAAGACGTTCTTTACCCAGTATCGCCCTGGGACCCAACCAGGGTGAAGACCTGCACTTCCATCGCACTGCACAAAGCGTCTTGCAACCCAATCACACAATTACCTATAGTTTATAAGATAATACTGCAGCCTATAAAGTTTATGCAACATTTTACTGCGATTTTATATTTATAACTACTGTGATTTATATTTACTGCAATTATACATATATTGTAATTTTACACTGATAACTACTGTGATTTATATTTTACATATATCGTGACTTTATTTTTAAAATACTGTGATCTACATCCATTGCGACTCCAGTTCTTAAAGCCAAGATGAATTATTGTCTCATCTTTGCACTTTTACTGTGTGGCCTACCACGTAGGATGGACCAAAACTACTGCAAAAACTATGCTGATCCATGCTATGAAACATTGAGTACAACTGCCAATCCTCAACTACCCCTACTTATGTCTCCAAACTTTGACTACAAATATTTCCCAGCATCCACGAACATTACAGTATGTTGGAAATCCAAGAACTTCTATCAGCTAACATCATTAAACCAGAAACACCCAACATGCTTTGCCATTCTAATCCTCATGCAAGCCGGTGATCTGAATCCAAACCCTGGCCCTTACAAGCCCAAATTCCCTTGCGCCATCTGCGAAAAAGCAGCAAGATGGGATCAAAGAGCGACCTGCTGTGACCAATGCAATTCCTGGTACCATGTAGATTGCATGGGAATGTCCACATTTGCATATAATGCCCTCCAAAACAGCCAGGTTTCTTGGATTTGCTGCCAGTGTGGCATTCCAAATTTTGCAAGTTCGCTTTTCTCAAACTCATCCATAGAGCTAGCAAATAGCTTTTCTATTCTGTCGGACTTGTCCACGTCTGACTGCAGTGAGCCACTAAGTCCACCATTAGCAACTTCTTCTCCCCGCAAACAAAGAAATAATAACAGTAACTGCAGTAGTACCAGAGCATCTAAAACGAGTAGAACCTTTACTAAGAAACAAACCCAGAAAAAACCTACAAAGAGACAATCTCTAAAGACCCTGGTCATAAACTTCTGCAGCATCAGGAACAAAGTTTCAGACCTTGCAGTGTGCATTGAAAATTACAGCCCTGATATAATCATAGGCACTGAAACACACCTAGACAGTTCCGTTAGCAGCAGTGAGCTGTTCCCCTCTAACTATTCTATCATTCGTAAAGACAGAGACTTTGACAACCCCAAAGGAGGAGTCCTGATAGCCATAAAAAATGATCTCATAGGAACCCACAGACCAGAGCTCGATACCAATTGTGAAATCATCTGGGTCACCATCAAAATACAAGGATCTAAAGATATCACAATTGGGGCATTCTACAGATCACCACAATTTGGCAACACTAATGGCTATATGAATGAACTACGGGAATCCATAAACAAAATAAAACGTTCAGACAACCAACAAATATGGCTAGCTGGAGATTTTAATCTACCCGACATAGATTGGGATATACTCAGCACAAAACCAGGCGGAGCTGCTCCTGGCCTATCGAAACAATTAATTGAAATTACTAATGACTTTGGACTAGAACAAGTCGTCCGTGGACCCACCAGAATAAATAACACTTTGGACCTATTCTTCACAACAAACCCCACCCTTGTTGAAAGATCTACAGTTGTACCAGGAATAAGTGACCATGACGGCATCCCAGTAATCATAAACAGCTGCACGCCCAGGGTTATCAAACAAAAACCGCGCAAAATATACATGTACCACAAAGCTAACGTACAGGCTCTGAAAGAAGAACTACTCAAATGGAATAACGAATTCACATCAAGGGATACATCCATGAACACAGTTAATGAAATGTACACGGAATTCCAAACTATTCTTGAATCAATAATGAACTCTCACATACCAACTAAAATAATATCTAAGCGTAACCAAACACCTTGGATCAACAGGCGAATCAAACGATTACACAAACGTAAACAAAGAGCTTTCAACACACACAAACAACAGAAAAATCAAGCCAGTTATGAAATTTTTCGTAAAGCACGTAAGACCACACACGAAGAGACAAGAACTACACATAGAAGATATATCTCGTCCATTTGTTCTGACTCACCCAAACGATTCTGGTCCTACATCAAAAGCCTGAAAATTGATACAATCGGAATACCAACCCTAACCAAAGACAACAGGCTAGAGTCAGATAACAAACTGAAAGCCGAAATTCTGAATAACCAGTTCAAGTCAGTCTTCACAAGCGAAAACACCAACTTACCACAAGAACCAAACACAAACATACCAGCCATGCCAGACATCATCATCACAACAGAAGGGGTTGCTAAACTACTTCACGGCTTAAATCCAAACAAGGCAACAGGACCCGACGAGGTGCCCGCCAAAATCCTCCAACTTGCCGCCAACGAATTGGCTCCAGCCCTCAGTCTAATCTTCCAGAAATCACTCACCACAGGGGAACTCCCACTCTCCTGGTTACGAGCCAACATCACCCCCATATTCAAGAAGGGAGACCGGTCCCTTGCATCAAATTATCGTCCCATCTCCTTAACATCGATATGTTGCAAAATCCTCGAACACATTATATTCTCTAACATCATGAACCACTTTGACCAATACGCAATCTTAACAGATAGACAACATGGCTTCCGCAGAAAACACTCCACAGAATCTCAATTAATACTCACCACACACGATCTAGCTAATTCTTTAAATAACAAATCCCAGACTGACATGATAATAATGGACTTCTCAAAAGCATTTGACACTGTCCCCCACAACCGGCTTCTAAATAAATTAAACAGATATGGCATCCACAATAATACACACACCTGGATCTCAAACTTCCTTAAACGTCGCAAACAAAGAGTTGTTGTCGGCGGAGAACACTCGACCTGGACCAACGTTGTTTCGGGTGTACCCCAGGGCACGGTACTGGGACCGTTTACTTTTCCTCACATACATCAATGACCTACCTGACAATATTCACTCCACAGTCCGTCTGTTTGCAGATGACTGTGTCCTCTATAGAGAAATAAAAAATGAGTCTGACTCACATGAACTCCAGAAAGATCTAAACCGGCTGGCACAATGGGAACATGACTGGCAAATGCATTTCAATACACAAAAATGCTTCGTCATGAGAATTACACACGCAAGACATGTAAAACACTACAGTTACACACTAGGAGATTCAACACTACAAGAAACTGACAGTCATCCCTATCTAGGAGTCTGCATCACCAAAGATCTCACCTGGAACAAACACATCCATCGGATCACAGCCTCAGCTAACCGCACACTTGCATTCATCAGACGGAATCTCCACTCATGCCCCCAAAACATCAAAACAACCGCCTACACAACCCTTGTTCGCCCACTCCTAGAATATTCATCATCCGTATGGGACCCCCACACCCAGGTTCTCATTAACAAAATAGAGATGGTACAAAGACGGGCGGCTCGCTTTTGCCACAACAACTACACATCCCGAGAAACTGGGTGTGTGTCAGAAATGATAAAAAAAATTACAAATAGAACTATTAACAACCAGAAGAATAAACAGACGGCTCACCATATTCCACAAAGCCATCCACAGTCATCTATCATTGCCTGTTGCAAACCTCCTCCAACCCACCAAACGCCATTCACGGCATCTAAATAGCAAAGCCTTCAACACTATACACGCGAGCAAAAACTGTTACAAATTTTCTTTTTTTCCCCGAACAATAAAAGATTGGAATTCATTACCAGACGCAATAGTCAACATCACAGAACCACAGCAATTTAAGCAAGCACTCACACACCTAGCCCCAAACAAACATGACTAAATAGCATTCATACCCAACCCTGACCGTTTGACTCCATAGGAGTGTTGGCCAGTAACAATACAAGACAAGACAGTAACCAGACGATATGTTCCGCTTTCACGGCGAACGAATATATAGTTGGTTCGAACATCGTAGCAACATGTCGGCCACACGTACGTTACAGTTTGACCACAGCCCGGCGCTTACGGCTACGCCTGGAAATAGTCCGTCTATGTTTTGAAACTTTCATGACTATGAAAATCATTTCTCTTATAGAACACTATTCACACAAATTTTGCACGAGATTGATCATTTAATTGTTTTGTGCATTAATTTTAACAGCGTAGTAATGCAACGCTGCCGTGAAAGGCGTTCCCCGACGTGGTGAATATATTTTCGATGTCGCAATGCTTCTCTGTCATTCGATTGTTGTGAACATTTCGTTTTTCAGACATTATATTTGATTTTTATAGACTATTATTATAATAGCTTATTTGTAAAAAAAAAAGTCGCGTGAGAATGTCAGCAGGACATTAAAAAATAATAAATAAACTGCTTAATATTTTTTGATTTAAATTCGTCGCCTAGTCTACGATTAGCGTTCGATAAGCACGTGAGGCGAATGGCCCAATCATTGCAAGGCATTAGTGGTCAAGTCCCGGCGTCCTATAAAAGCCGCAGCGCACAAGGCCGCGGCGTATTTCGGTGTCCTCACTACGTTTCTTGAATAACGTTAGGAGAATTATCCGACTTGTCGCCAACTTCTTCTCTTGTTGACCATATCGTCTTCCATCAACACTTAATATGGTGAGTACAATTTGCTCTTACGGCATATGTGATGTATTCATGGAAAACTGGGACCGTCTAGAAGCTTTTTTATCTGAATTTTCCTTTAGATGATAGATCCTGCCGCCATTTTGGCGTTTAAATTTTCAGAGTGTTCCATCGTTCTCTTATTATTTATTAACTGCATACCAACTACAAGCATACATCATGATATCGCATTCTTAGCTTTGGTGATATATAAACGAGTCACAGGCTAAAAAAATATAAATATGTTATTTTAAAGGATAATAATTTGTGCCGGGTACTGATCAAAATGGCGACAACCAAAACGGCGACATCCTTGGTTAGGTACATAAAAAATTCAGATCGATCAGATGATCATTTAATTGGTTCCACAGGATACGGTGTCCTGAGAAGTTTATAACACTTTTGGAATGTTGGGTAATCGTTTACTTAACTGGGCTAAATTATTACGGCTATGTGCCGACGGTTTTTACAGCATTTTTGTACCTGAATGCGTTCCTTACATCATTCCGCATATGTTCCAGTAAAAAAAGTTCATATATTCTTTTAAAATATTGTGTTTTAGGCCACTTTTATTCAGTTTTACACATGAAAACAGCGGAACCAATTGCATGATAAACATGGCGCGTGTGTGATTTGCGCATTAGTCACGCCTCGGTGCCATCAGAACCGCGAAGGCGATGTTTGTGTGCACTGGGCATACAATTACACAACGTAAAAAATGAAGAGAATTTTTTTTTTTAATAGGCTCCAAAGATGTTTCAAACGAAGAAATTCTAGAAAAAATAAAAACATTCTCCACAGTTTTCATATTAAACGCAACATTTGTAGAGCACATACAATCACCTCTCACGTAATATTTCATTAATTAACCTACATTTTTTACATTTGACCTATATTAGTGGATTAATAGAATAATTTAGCTATTGTTAAACAGATAATGGGTCTATTTAACTTTTGATGTATATAAATTGTCAATGTATCAACTTGAATACTGTGTGACCTTGTAATTACTAATTTTTGCATACCTAATTAGTTGATCTACATTTCACACTTGACCTATTTATAGGGAGTAAAAGCATGATATGGCAGTAATTAATTTGTAAATGGGTTTATTAAACTTGTGGTGATGAAAATGTTTAATATATCTATCACAGTAGCATGTAACCTGGTGAATCCCTATTTCTATTACCTAATTAAATGATCTACATGTCACATTTGACCTATTTACAGTATTAATGTTGCCATTGTTAAATAGGTTTGAAAAATTTTTGGGGTTAAAATGAATCACTATATCAGCTTAAATATTATGTGACACTCCTTGTTAATGTTATAATTAATAGGGAAATGGGAATGATAATTGTCAAATAATTACTTTAATGCTGTGACGTTTATCTATTTTTTACATGCATTTTGAGTATGTGAAAAAATAACATTTTAAAACTGCTGTGAGAGATTCCATGTTTAATTTTATAACATATTCCAAGAGTGCAGCAACACTCATAGTTTCAGAAAAAGGCAATGTCCAAAAGTCTCTATGAAGGTGCACTGTAGAAATGTTCATAATTTTATGAGCGGTAATGAGCATACATTGCTGCAAGCATCAATGCTGGTGCACGTAGAAATGGTCATTTCATGAAAGGTAATGTGTACGTATCCAGTAGAAATTTTCGTCATTTCATAAGCCATAATGTGTACAAATCCAAGCAAGCATCTGTGCTGGTGCACTGTAGTAATGTTCGTAATTTTATGAGCCGTAATGTGTACAAATCCATGCAAGCATCTGTCATACGACGAACGAAACTGTGCCCAACTATAGCCAACTTCAGCTTGGGAGTCTCCATACTGAAAATAAAATAAATATAATAGTAGATTTCTGCATATTCATCCAATTTATTCTCAGTAGAACTTCACCACACTGGTCTTAGTGCACACAACATCAACATTACTTCACTGTTGCGATTCACAACAGAAACCACGTGTTGATACAGACTCATCCCTAGTTGTGAATGTAATCCCTTGCAAATCACATGCTGGTGTAGAACTTACAGAAACAGTTGGGCTAAGGCTAGGTTTAGAACTAACAGTTGTACTAAGGTTAGACATGGTGTACAAAATAGAACTACAACTGATTAAATTAAATGTGGAATTGTGTCAGAATAAGTATTTGTATGTGAATATGCAAGAAGTTTGTGTGATACTGCGATGCCGTTACAATTATTAAATTATTTTAAAATAAAGTTCAATTACTTACTTTCCAAAACATTTTACAACAATGTCAATGTAATTATGTCAACAATCATAAAAACTTTAATCACAGCTATATTTAAAATATATTGATGGTAAATCTTGCTCAAACAAATTCAACCACAATATGACAGTTACTACCAAAAGTATTTTAACAGTATAAAATTCAATTAAGTAATTATATAGAACAATATCAGAAGATAACTTATCTTTATTATTTTCTATCCTTAATCTTTGAATATTCACCGTACGAAATGCAAATAAACAACCATTATTTTTTTATCCATAATAAAGTATTCATTATCAATGCATACCTTAGAAACACAACACTACTCACACCAGGTATTACAATTGACAAATTATATAACCAAGTTAGTAAAAAAGGTATGCCATAAAAACTAAAACGCCTCCAAAAAACCCCTAGTAAATCGGCATTTCTAACATAACAATTAGTAAAACGACAAAATATATATATATATATATATATAAGAAATGTAATAAACAAAACATGCCAGCAATTAATTGTTGAAATATGGATTGCTTGGATTACGATTCTTCGAAAAGATTTCATATTCGAGTATTGCAGCTGACATCATGACGCTGTCAAATCATCTTGCCTTTCGTAATTTTTAGCGTAAAAATATTGATGCATAGACCAAAGTAATGCATTCATAATAACTTTTGTGAACAAAACATGCAGTTATTTAATTGCAGAAATACGGATGTCAACGGATTACGATGCGTCGAAGGGTCTTTAAAATATACGTTCACGCGAAACCACCGACCGTAGCTTCCGAACGACAAAACAACAAATTAGCGCGCACCGGGTCATGTTGCCCACGTTTTTCTGAAAACGGCAGCTGTGCACTGCAATAATATGCACATCATTTTAAAGCTAAGTAATTATTGTACTGTTCTTTTTTATTCATATAAAATTCTTCTTTCTATTATATGTACTGTTTAACAATTATTCGCAAAACAAAACTTACCTCCAAACAGTCACAAAAGCCTTGGAATGAAAAAAGTTTCCGCACCCATAATCAGGGCTTCATATTTTGCTCGCCTTTTGCAATAAATTGCTCGCCTAAATATGCCAAATTAATTTAGGCGAGCGATTTGTTAGTTGTTTTGTTTACTGTGTGGTGGTGCCACCATTTCCCATTCAGATTCTGTTGTCGCCATGAAATTTTAATTAGTGCTTGTTGGCGCTGACTTTTGTACAAAGAAATAAATGTTTACTTTAGTTAAGCCCATACATTCTGATTGCAATTGGTGAAACGGTAAATCAATAATCTAGGGAGCGATTTATCACTCGCGTCAATTGTTAAAATCGCTTGCTGCCTGCAGGTGTTCGTCTTGACAAGTACTTTCTTGAGTATTAGGTTCACTAGGAAAGTCTCCTCTTTATGACGCAGTGTTCGGGCTCCAATATTCGTAGTTCACATATCCATTTATATTGGTGTTGCCTACTAAACTGCATTTATGATTTATGACTATACATGTAATTCTTATACATGGCGTATTTGTGAATTTCAATTGCAATTTTCATACCGCCTAAACGAAGTCGCACACAAAACTAGTACCGTGTCGTGGCCATGGCCTGGGCACACCGACAGTACACTGCCACGGCACAGCCACTGGCTTACCTTACTGTAACCGGTGCCATGTTGCAATTCAAAACCGTTTCACCAATTGCAATCAGAATGTATGGGGTTTACTAAAGTAAACATTTATTTCTTTGTACAAAAGTCAGCGCCAACAACACCAATTAAAATTTCATGGTGACAACAACAGAATCCGAATGGGAAATGGTGGCACCACCACAAGGTAAAAAAAATATCTCGCCTAAATTAATTTGGCATATTTAGGCGAGCGGTTTATCGCTCGCCTGTTGTATTCGAATATGAAGCCCTGCATAAAACTAACGTTGATAACTTGCACAGCAGATGGTCAGAAAGGTTTTGCGATTATTCATCTTAGGTGACAGGTTTTTTTCTGGTTTACGTATCCGCCAACTACATTTTGGTGAATTAAAAAAAACGGAAAAGCTGTTTATTTTTTTATGTCCCGTCGACATTCTCATGCAGCATTATTTTTTTTACAAATGATCAATTGTGATAGTAATTTAAAAAAAACAAATATAATGTCTGAAAAACGAAGTGTTCACAAAAATCGAATGACAGAGAAGCATTGCGACACTGAAAATATATCCACAATGCCGGGGAACACCTTTCATGGTAGCGTTGTACCACATTACTATGTAGACAACTCATTGTTCTCCAACTGTTGATATAAACGATCCGTCTCGTGCAAAAAAGGTGTGAATAATTTTTTGTAAGAGAAGTGATTTTCATAGTATGAAAGTTTCAAAACGAAATATAGACGGACTATTTCCAGCCCGGTGCCTACGACTACGTCTGGAAATCGTCCGTCTATATTTCGTCTCGTCATGACTATGAAAATCACTTGGATTGTGACAGCAAATTATGGTGACGTGTCATTATTACAAATGGTCATGTTTTGTCTACAATATCTAAAGCGCCAGTGAAAAACTAAATTTCGACACAAAAACAAACATTTGTTGAGATTGCGTTTTCATTAATAACCAGGAAGTGATGCTTAATTTCTTATTTTAGAAAAACTACAATACTTATGATGTTGCAGTTTGGCATATGAACGCCTCTTACATGTAGGCAACATAATATGATGTTGAATTACAATTGGTGAGGGGTTTGTTTAAAAAATACATTCACTTGAGCTGTCTTTAAACTTTTGCTTAATTCATTCATGGTGGTGTAGCAGACGTAATTCGTTTATGTTAACCAACATATATCTTAAAGTTATCATTGACACTGTCATACTTATATGTGTGTCATTCATTTCTTTGGGGATTTTCTCAAAATGAAATAATTTAGCATTTTGTGGCTTTTTTCCATTTTCAAAGATGTCAAAAAAAAATCTTGTAACATAACCAAATAAGTGAAAAACTGCAGATGTTATTAATCTGGAATATTATGTAGTATTTAATCTACAATCTGTGAAGAAATGGTTAATTTATCTTAAAAACTTCTGAAACTAATCAATTAAAGACGAGCATATAATATCCACCCCAGCTACCTTAAAAACTATTGTAATAATCCATACAAAAACTTAAAAAAACTACTGGTCTTGATTAACCCTTTCCCCTTCATCTCTCTTGTCTCTTTTTCACCCATCCTGTGTTTGACATGACAGTAAACAAAATTTTATTTTTCCCCTCCGATGTTAGACATGACTGTAAAAATCCGTAAACCTAAAAATAATTTTGCATCTATATTTAGAGCCACATAATGCTAATTACTACTTGAAAATATACATTTTTATGAGGCTATGCCATTTCTATTTAGTATCCAATCAAACTGTTGGACTTTATGCTGATTTATTGGCATGAAAAAATGTGCAGTACAATGGTTTTTATACTGTATGCTGTAAAACATGGTTATTTTTTTCATATTTGCGTATTTTTGAATATAGTAATATCAGTGCCGCAATGTCTGGTCCTAAACAGTTTTTTATAGCTACATTGCGTATTTTGAAATATAAGTTGACCAATGAAAATCATTGTACATTCCCTTTAACGTAGCTGTAATCAAAACATGTCGACCCATCCAAACATAGCTATTTGGGTTGCGTCTATTCACTAAACAGGTCCATGACGCTTTGGACTTGTCACCGTTTTGACCACAACTGTCGCCGTTCTGACCTGTATCCTTTGTGTCTGCTGTTCCAGCAACTCCCCACCATGACCATCGCATTACTTGTGCCTAACCCTAAACTAAATCAATAAATGTTTCAAGTTATTTAATCCAAATGCAATGCAGTTGCAAAGTTTAGTACTCTTTGTGTCGCCAAACTTGACAGTTTCAGCAATTGTCGCTGCTACTACTGTTTGCATTACAATCAAATTCTGCACAACAAACCATTATGACGCTCACTTCTAAACAAAAGCAATCCTGTATGGTGAATGAATGGAAAGTCCCAGTCTCGTAGCACTTTCTTATCATCAGTCATCTGCAGTCGATTTAATAAAAAAAATCCTATTTTTTTCAGATCATTGAAAGAATTTACTTTAGTCGTTAGATCTGGTAAGGATGAAAATAGTGGATACCCAAAATGGTAAACACTATATGGGTCAATGCCAATTCATGGATGTGACTGCCATCCTCTCGCTGATTACATGACAAAGTTACAAAATTTCACCAAGGAAAAAATCTTGATTTTTCAGCAATTCTATTTTCACTTCAGTTAATGCTAGAACAAACATGAACTAATTTGATAGTTTGTCTGATGATTTCACACAAATGAGCTAATGTTGCAGTAGATAATACATAGGTTTGTTTTTTGCAAAGTTTATTTGAAATGAGTCTCAACAAAATATATTTGATTAAGCACATCTGATGGAATTCTAAGTAATGTTTTTGTGTTATGGAAATATACTACAAGATGAATAATATATTTTCAATAAAGCGTTGTTATTCCATTTAATCACCTTTTTTATGCATTCATTGCATCTGTAAAATGGCATGTAATGTTATAAAATACTATTTTATAGTATGGTCTAATAACCGTAATGAATAGGCCAAATAACATATTACTAGGAATTGCGCTCAACATCTTGCTCAGGGGTGACCAGTCAATGGTGACATACAAATGTCCATTTTGCAAGTCATCTCATATGCATAACTATTTTAGTTGTCACACAAGCAAATCATCTGATTGGTCAATTAAATGTTTGATGATTAATTTTGTCATCTGTTTCCAGCGTGAATGTATCAGTATCCACGTCGGCCAGGCTGGAGTGCAGATCGGCAATGCATGCTGGGAGTTGTACTGTCTGGAGCATGGCATCCAGCCAGACGGACAGATGCCAAGTGACAAGACGATCGGTGGTGGTGACGACTCATTTAACACATTCTTCAGCGAGACTGGCGCAGGCAAACATGTTCCCAGGGCTGTCTTCGTCGACCTCGAGCCAACTGTAATTGGTATGTAGGCATACACAGATAATTTGTTTCTGCATAAAATAACTCCTTACACTTCCTTCAGGAATACAATTATTAAAATAGTGGTCTTATATTTCCTAGAGTTCCTATGTTCTAATTGCAATTCCTATATTAAAAAACAATCATCTATTTTCCAAATAATTGTGTTAACTTGCATCTTGAAATTCAGCAGTTGCAAATTTGTACTAACTTGCATAATTGCTGCCACCTGAAATAACGCTGGTTTTAACTTCTTAATACCTGTTTTTCGTATAAATTTTTGACCAAAAGTGGAGTATTTATTTATTGCATAAAAATTAGAAAATGCAGACTGAAAATTACTGAGAATGTTTCGATCTTAGCTGCACACAAATAATTATGTTTAATGTTTGTGTTTACAGATGAGGTGCGCACTGGCACATACCGTCAACTGTTCCACCCCGAGCAGCTCATCACCGGCAAGGAGGATGCCGCCAATAACTACGCCCGCGGTCACTACACCATTGGCAAGGAGATCGTCGATCTGGTGCTTGACCGTATCCGCAAGCTGGCTGACCAGTGCACCGGTCTGCAGGGCTTCCTTATCTTCCACAGCTTCGGTGGTGGCACCGGCTCTGGCTTCACGTCACTGCTCATGGAGCGTCTGTCGGTTGACTACGGCAAGAAGTCAAAGCTCGAGTTTGCTGTCTACCCTGCCCCACAGGTTTCCACTGCCGTCGTTGAGCCATACAACTCGATCCTGACAACCCACACCACCCTAGAGCACTCTGACTGCGCCTTCATGGTCGACAACGAGGCCATATACGATATCTGCCGTCGCAACTTGGACATCGAACGTCCCACCTACACCAACCTGAACCGTCTAATTGGCCAGATTGTCAGCTCCATCACGGCCTCTCTGCGCTTCGATGGTGCTCTCAACGTCGATCTGACCGAGTTCCAGACCAACTTGGTGCCATATCCACGTATCCACTTCCCCCTGGCCACCTACGCTCCGGTCATCTCTGCTGAGAAGGCTTACCACGAGCAGTTGTCGGTAGCTGAGATCACCAACGCCTGCTTCGAGCCAGCCAACCAGATGGTGAAGTGTGACCCACGTCACGGCAAGTACATGGCCTGCTGCATGCTGTATCGTGGTGATGTTGTCCCGAAGGATGTCAACGCTGCTATCGCCACCATCAAGACGAAGCGCACCATCCAGTTCGTCGACTGGTGTCCGACTGGCTTCAAGGTAGGCATCAACTACCAGCCACCGACCGTCGTGCCCGGCGGAGATCTCGCCAAGGTACAGCGTGCCGTGTGCATGTTGAGCAACACGACCGCCATCGCCGAGGCCTGGGCTCGTCTTGATCACAAGTTTGATCTGATGTACGCCAAGCGTGCCTTCGTCCACTGGTACGTCGGAGAGGGTATGGAGGAGGGAGAGTTCTCCGAGGCCCGTGAGGATCTGGCTGCCTTGGAGAAGGATTATGAAGAAGTCGGTGTCGACTCCGTTGAGGGCGAAGGAGAGGAAGAGGGCGAAGAGTACTAATTATCGTTTCGTGTTCCTGCGCTTTGATTTTGCAGGTCTCGATTTTAACTGCCAGAATATTGGTGTATCTTACAGTAAATAAAATACACTGGTTACCATGAGATTTGATATTTGTGTGCTTTTTGAAAGAGGATATCTGGCTCAGCAATTCACAACTTTTAAAACGAAGGCTGGCTTCTGTATTTCTGTTTGTAAAGCTGAACAATCAAATATGGCAATGCACTGTACCGTGGG
The DNA here is from genome assembly GCA_033239005.1 of Lamellibrachia satsuma. Taxonomy (NCBI): domain Eukaryota; kingdom Metazoa; phylum Annelida; class Polychaeta; order Sabellida; family Siboglinidae; genus Lamellibrachia; species Lamellibrachia satsuma. The sequence goes on from BSQZ01000089.1 coordinate 1,658,668, forward strand.
TTGTGATCACACTGCATCTAGCGATTAAAGCAAAACTCATTACACCTAACCCAGATGGCAGCATCTTGCAATACTTCGGTTGATGGAAATAAGTATACACCCAGTTTCAAATGAACCACATTATAAGTTGTACACTAGTGATGCTAGAGTTGCCGTGCCTGGCATTGGTTGCATGATTGGGGAAAAAGGCAGTCGTTGTAAGTGCTTAGCATTGACTTCTGTGCAGTCAAGTGGCAATGGTGGAACTGGACTCTTGCTTGCACATCCACAAACTGTTTTATAATACAATGGCTAGAACAGAATGTCTTGCACAATTATGTCTGGTCTTGCATCTATGAGGCTACAACAGATCTGATGATTGCTTTATAATAAAGTTTATTGTACCATTTTATTAACTGGAAATTCATTTTCAACCTTGCGTAATCAATGCTTACATGCACAATTTCATATTGGCACATATTACATTACAGACAAGTAATTGATTAATTAACTAGGTCTTACTTAGCCAACCATTTTGGAGGTATTCAAAATGTGTTGGCCTACTCAGCAGTCACTTCTACATTGCCAGAATGTCTACCTCCATTTCATAACAGACAGCCCTAACTATAAAGGATAATTGGGAGAGATATGGCAGGTAGGATTTTTTTGAAGTTACTCTGTTTCCTCAGTATCCCAGTAGTGTTTGTCAATAAAATTGACATTTATAACAATGACAGACATACCTCTCTACATTAGTTTTATTCAAGAATAAAGTTTGCATCTACTAGTGCCCTGTGCGGGCCTAGAATTTGATCCCAAGCCTGGCCCGCAATTAGCAGTTAGAGGCCCGGCCCAGGCCCGCAAACTAGAATTTAGGTCCAGGCCTGACCCAGACTGTGAATGTTTAGCCCACAAGTTTCAGGCCCGGCCCATATCCACGGGCCAAAGATGGGTAAGCCCGCGGCCCGCTAAGTTTAGAGAAGATAAACCTATAATCTTATAACAAAGACGAAAAAAAATAAACTGTAAAACAGACTTATTGTTTTATTAAATAAAAAACATATGGGATGGGGCATAATATCCTTAGCTCTTATTGAAGTACTACTCTTATGCTGATGTCCATAGTGTGCTGGATGAGTTCTAAAAATCCAGCACCACCAACTTCTTCAAAGTTACAAATATCCTGAAGAAAAACTTCTTAGTGTCATTACTATTAAATATGATAACATTTGTTATATTTGGCTTTAATGTATTGGCTTATGGTTAGGGTAGGCTATTTGTTTATCTAACCCTGACTTAACATATGCAAGCCATAACCCCAGATTATATTGGTAATTGAATTGGCTCAACTAAGTTAACATGATTTAATGATATTTCAATTAAATGTTACCCACTGGCACTGACACTCTGTGGCATTTCCAGCAGGCTTGCAGTCTCTAGCCTGAGACAGACAGGTTCAGATGTGTGAATTAGTACAAGTGTGAATGAATTAAGTCTGGGGAGAAATGCCAATTACCAACTGGGTTGGGTACTGGGTAGTGGGCTAGTGGGCAGGTCATTCGGGTGGGCAATGTTTGGAGGGAAGACCTAGACAATAGAATGTCCACTGGTAGGGTCAAAGGGTGATAAGTTGATGGTTAATCATGGCTTGATTGCCTCTGCAAATATTTCTAAAGTAAACATTTGGGGCTGGCTACTTCCAGCCAAGTGAACTTATGGGACCATTAGATTCTATGCAAGGTCTCAATTTGCAACTATATAATACTAAAGAAATAATTTTAAGCATTCATTAACCGGAATTACAATTTATAATCAGTTTTTATAAAAAATTAAGTAATAATCGGTGTTTTGTATGAATATTTTTATTATGTCCAGTCCCAGCCCCGGCCCGCTCACTAGGCCCAGCCCAAGCCCGTTGTGTTTAAATTGTTTTCAGCCCAGGCCCGCAGTATGTAGGCCCGGGCCCGGCCAATTGTGCCCGGCCCACGCAGGGCACTAGCATCTACCATGTAATCAATGCCACCATTCAATCTTTGATGGCCATTTACAAGAAATGACATTTTGGCAACGAGAAAGTACAATGGAATTTAAAATGATCTGGTTTGGATTTGTTCAACTGCATATAATTGGGTTTCGTGCAGTGACTAAAAATGTGTCAACAAATGTGACATTTAGAATGTCAACTTTGAAAAATCAGAAGAAAAATATAATGTAAGAATTTTTTTTAGAGGAGTTCCAAAGTTAACTAAAGCAATAATGATTGTGAAAGTATGATATCCATTACTTTTTAAGTGTTGACATTTTTAGAGGGGCTATTATTCCGTCATATGGTGGTCATTTTGTTTGTTGCCAAGACAACTGGGGTCTGGCATAAAAATGCTCAATACATATTAACTCCAGAAAAAACCCACTACAGTCTGGGCATAAAAAATGGCACTATGCAAAAAAATCCTATCCACCTTCCATATCTCCCCTTAATCCACGGTAAGCTCTACACAGATTTTTACTGTGTAGAGTAAATGCTAATACTTTAAAGGGAGTGTACAACTATTTTTCATTGGTTAACTGTTTAATGGGACATTGTAACACTGAATTCTGTTTGGTTAAAAATAATATCCCTACAAAATGTGTTGCTATCGTTACCTTAATTGGAGACGAGTTAGAATATGCTAGTTTTACGACACTGCATTAAGACCAACCAATAGATATTAAATTTTGAAGGTTAAATATAACTCCATTGGGTAATTTCTTGGTCTGTCATATTCCCGTTATATACAGTAGCGATAAAGATATGAAGTATAACATTATTAATTTGTGTACTTTCAATTCATAGAATTGAGGCAGGCATTTAAATTATACACAACTCCCATGCAGGTTCGTATCGGTGAAAATCATATCGTTGTACATTCCCTTTATCTACGACACTGAGGCGTTGATGTATCTGTCAAGTCTTCTGGTTACTCGTCTCATTCTTGCCCGCTGCTGAAGCCGTACCTTGTGACAACATGGCATAGGCTGCTGACTTGGCAGCTGTGGACATTCCTGATGTCACAGCAAGGCTTGGTGTCGTGAGACTAGGGTTAAATGGTAGGCTACGTTGCTGCAGCATTTGGTACATCGATTGATGCTCCTGAAACAGTGTACGCTTTAATTGATGAGCACGTAACGACTAACAGTACCACACGTGTTACTTATGCTTTTCGTAGCACAACCGTCAACTTTACCACTTTCGGGGCAGAAAATACCGCTTTTTCCCCTGGTCCCCCTTTCACATTAAATGTTTTCTATGATATTTCTATGGTCTCAATTGATTTCACAATTTCTCGCGGCACATCACAACGAGTGACTGTAAAACAAACCACGTGAGTCCGCTAAATATTGAAGAAAGTTGAGCAGGAAGGATGCTTCCATGAGCTAATGTTGATGGTCGGAAAAGCAACTTTCTGATAATTTCTGACGCTATCTGAACCGCTGTAACCAACCTGCAGGCCCTTTAATACTGATACCCACTAGTACAATTTCAAATACCTGGATTGCTAGGAACGATCATTGCAAACACACTTCAGACTGGAGAGCAATTACCAAAAAGTCTACCGGATGTGGAAAAATAATAATTTCTGTTTGTCCAATGATTTCGCAAAAAACTGAATAACAGATTCGCACAAAAAGCTAACATGTCGTAGTTGATACGAGAAAGGTAAAATTTTTGTGTGAAATCACTCTGAAATGAGATGATCAAAATTTTTTATTGATAAGGTGCCCTTTATTGCAAAAATGACTGAGCGATAAATAACAGCACTGTAGTGATTAGGATACTCACGTGTGGGAAGGGCGGTCCTCTCATCCCAGGCATGTTGTGAACCAACCACTTATGTTCCGGGACTGGTACATGTGCAGGGCTGCCAGCAGGGGGTGCCACATGCTTCGGTGGGGTGTGGCTGGTTGTCTTCGAAACGTGTTTCTCCGGAGTCTGGTGCCGGGAGCTGCTCCGACTTGCCTGGGAACCTGTGGGTGAAGTTTATACATCTATTAATTTTTACAAATTCTTTGGGGGTGATCTTGTCACTAAAAAAATTTGTGTTTAGTATTGGTTGCAACCATGAATATACATCGTAACAAGAGGTTTTAATATTTTCTCATCAATTTATTAAAATATTAAACTAAAATATATAAAAAAAACACAAATGCATCAAAATGCAAATAAACAGATTCAACTGACGTCACGTGGTTAGGTTCTGATATTCACAATATTGACAGATATTTGATAAGGGCAGGCTACACATACATGAGAAAATTGTTGGACTCTGTCCACTTGCCATCTGGAACTTGTTGTTTGGGATGGCAATCTTGTTAAATTAATACCCATTTTATGTGCATTAATACCCATTTCATTCGGTAGCTGGCGCCACTGCTGCTTCGATTTAGTTGTCCCACTAAAGGTGGCAACAACCCAACCACCACCACCCACCAATACATAATGCAATAAATTTATTGGACTTCACGAATTTATGCGACTGACCACCCCTTAACGAAAACTACAAAGTGCAAGATATCGTAAACCATTGTAATGTTTCATATATATAGTTAGGCGTTTTTTTTTTTAGGTTTACGGATTTTTACAGCCATGTCTAACATCGGAGGAGGGGAAAAAATAATGTTTTACTGTCATGTCAAACACAGGACGGGTGAAAAAGAGACAAGAGAGATGAAGGGGAAAGGGTTTATCAATGCCATTTAAAAAAAAGTTTTGTATGGATTATTACAATAGTGTTTAAGGTAGCTGGGGTGGATATGGTAGAAGTTTTTAAGATAAATTAACAATTTCTTCACAGATTGTAGATTATATAGTACTTAATATTCCAGATTAATAACATTTGCAGTTTTTCATTGATTTGGTTATTTTACATTTTTGTAAATGTAAAAAATAGCCCCAAAATGCAAAATTATTTCATTTTGAGAAAATCCCCAAAGAAATTAATGACATGCATATAAGTATGACAGTGTCACTGATAACTTTAAGATATATGTTGGTTAACATAAACGAATTACATCTGCTACACCACCATGAATGAATTAAGCAAGTTGAATGACAGCTTAAAGTTGCGGTGTATTTTTGATACAAACCCTTCACCAATCATAATTCGATATCGTATTATGTTGCCTACATGTAAGAGCCGTTCATACGCCAAATTGCAACGTTGTAAATATTGTAGCTTTTCTAAAATAAGAAATTAAGCATCATTTCCTGGTTATTAATGAAAACGCAATCTCAACAAAATTATGTTTGTTTTTGTGTCGAAATTTACAGTTTTTCACTGGCGTTTTACGTATTGTTGACAAAACATGGACATTTGTAATATTGACACGTCCCCTTAATTTGCCGTCGCAATCTGACGGGGTCACCAGGTCACACATACGTTGCCATTTCCATTAGCGTCAAAAGCAAGGCACAATAAATTACGTTAGTGCTGATATTTGCTGGTTTAAGTACATGATTTAGTTAGATATCATACTGATGTGTAGCGGAATCACAGTAACCAGACGATATGTTCCGCTTTCATGGCGAACGAATATAGCTGGTTCGAACATCGTAGCAACATGTCGGCAACACGTTACAGCATGATCACATCATTTCTCATACATATTCACACCAATTTTGCACGAGACTGATCATATGTATTGTGTATTAACAGTCGGGAGAACAATGAGTTGTCTGTGTAGTAATGCGGTACAACGCTGCCGTGAAAGGCGTTCCCCGGTGTGGTGAATATATTTTCGGTGTCGCAATGCTCTCTGCCATTTGATTTTTGTGAACGTTTCGTTTTTTCAGACATTATATTTGATTTTTATAGATTATTATTATAATAGATTATTTTAAAAAAAAAAATGTCGTGTGAGAATGTCGGTGGGACGTTAAAAATAAAAAAATAATAAACTGCTTCTTTTTTTTAAATTCACAAAAATGTGGTCGGCGGATCCGTAAACCAAAAAAAAAACCGTCGCCTTAGTTAGATATATGTGACACCACATGTCAAAACCGACGATAACATGATGACTTTAATGCCATGCTATGGTCCGTTCAAGTGATGTAATCGAATGTTTTCATAGTTTTGCTATTTTCTATGAAATGCCTGTACTACTTGAAACCCACTCTTTAAACTTGTCGTTTTTAAGGCAATCAAAAGACGGGATCTGTCTGACACCTACGTGAAAACTTTAAAGCCCGATTTCTCAGTTTAGTTTTTTTTTCATGGCGAGTAGTGCTGGGTTTTTGTTCAATAAATCGTATGTAATATTTTTACCCTAAAAATAGTGAGATATATCAAATTAAAGCTATTAAGTAGCTGCTTTTGATGGTGGGAATAAAAAAAAAATTTTTCCCCTCTTCCAGGTGGTTTTGATGCGGGACATCACATCGGAATACTTTTATACCTTGAAGATTTCCATATTGCAAATTTATATAATGAAGCCTCGAAGGACATTTCAAATTAATCTGAAAACCACTGACGCACAATATCTGTGACTAGGATTGTTCTTCAATAGCACTCTTGCAGAAAAACAAACTCCTCAAATTAGCTCTTGAATATGACATCTTGTTTTTCTATGATGCTATCTTACCTGGGCTGTTCTGTAACGGGCTCTGACCCTGCAGTGGACTCCAATGGTGGCTTGAGTCCTGTAACACATAAGACTGGTATGAGACTGGAGCAACCAGGGTTTGAGAGACTGGAGCAACCAGGGTTTGAGAGACTGGAGCAACAAGGGTTTGAGAGATTGTAGCAACCAGGATTTGAGAGACTGGAGCAACAAGGGTTTGGGAGACTGGAGCAACCAGGGTTTGAGAGACTGTAGCAACCTGGGCCCGTATGCATGAAGGCCGGATAAAAGTGAAACCCGGATAGGCCCTATCTGCGTTTAATTTCTGTACCCTTAAACAGGGGAAAACGAGTGAATAACTTTATCTGCGTTTAAGACCTGCGGACAGTCCTATCTGCGCGACATGCATACCGACTTAGTACATTTAACCGCCGGATAGAAGATAACCGCGGGAGCTATCCGGCCTTCATGCATACGGCCCCAGGGTCTGAGAGACTGGAACAACCAGGTTTGCTTTGTATACATCATCGTCATCGGCTGTTCGTGCTGGTTAACGAACACCAGTGGGTTGCTGTAGGGTGTCTGCCAGTGGGTTGCTGTGGGGTGTCTGCCAGTGGGTTGCTGTGGGTATCTGCCAGTGGATTGCTGTAGGGTGTCTGCCAGTGGGTTGCTGTGGGGTGTCTGCCAGTGGGTTGCTGTGGGGTGTCTGCCAGTGGGTTGCTGTAGAGTGTCTGCCAGTGGGTTGCTGTGGGGTGTCTGCCAGTGGGTTGCTATGGGGTGTCTGCCAGTGGGTTGCCGTGGGGTGTCTGCCAGTGGGTTGCCGTAGAGTGTCTGCCAGTGGGTTGCTGTGGTGTGTCTGCCAGTGGGTTGCTGTGGGGTGTCTGCCAGTGGGTGGCTGTGGGGTATCTGCCAGTGGGTTGCTGTGGGGTGTCTGCCAGTGGGTTGCTGTGGGGTGTCTGCCAGTGGGTTGCTGTGGGGTGTCTGCCAGTGGGTTGCTATGGGGTGTCTGCCAGTGGATTACTGTGGGGTGTCTGCCAGTGGGTTGCTGTAGGGTGTCTGACAGTGGGTTGCTGTAGAGTGTCTGCCAGTGGGTTGCTGTAGAGTGTCTGCCAGTGGGTTGCTGTGGGGTGTCTGCCAATGGGTTGCTATGGGGTGTCTGCCAATGGGTTGCTATGGGGTGTCTGCCAGTGGGTTGCTATGGGGTGTCTGCCAGTGGGTTGCTATGGGGTGTCTGCCAGTGGGTTGCTGCAGGGTGTCTGTTTCTGTGCACATTAGTTGAACAAACAGTTGTGACCCAACACACCGCTAGGCCAAGTAAAACAGAAACTTTGGAAGAGGGAGGCCCTTATTATTCAATATTTAATGATTTGTTTGCTATCTATTTTGTATCCGAAGATGGCTGCCATGTCATAGATGATCACTGCGGCTGATTTAAAGACGCTCTATAGCATGTCCAATGCAATGTGGAAATAGTCCAACAGTACTATGCAAGGAATGCTTTGGACTGTGGGGTGGGTGGGTTGCGGGGTGTCTGCCAGATTTCTTCGCAGTGGGTTGCTGTAACTGAGTGGGTTGCTGTAAAGCCTTTATGGGGTGTCTGCCAAATGGGGTGTCTGCCAATGGGGTGTCTGCCATCATGGGGTGTCTGCCAGTGGGTTGCTGCACTGTTTCTGTGCATTTTTAATAGTGAATAATTATTATTCAATATTTAATGACAAATGAAATGGCAGCCACAGAAATTAAGTTTCTTTTTTACTTAGCTTTAGATGCTATAAAAATGTTAAGTAATCACAACTCGACCTGTGTGCTGTTGGTGTCATCATGACAGTTGTTGACACGAGGACTTCGACTGTGTATCCCCAGTCCCCTGGCAAGGGAAGACAGGGGTGTGCTTCCTACCCCCACCCCAGGGTTGAGAGTTGGGGTGTGAGCCAGTCTGGCATTGACTGCCAGCAGCTGGTCGCGGCGTGAAGATAACGTGCTGATGTGTTCCTCAAGCCGAATGTTCTCCTGCCTCAACTGCTGCAGACAGTCCAGGAGGGACGCCACTGCAAGCATACAGTCACCAGGGTTCAGTACATGGGTGGAACACGTGTACCATACAGTCACCAGGGTTCAGTACTGGGGTGGTACATGTGTACTAGCCCCCCAAAATAAACAACAATAATCTATCTGATTACCCACTTAGTTAAACCCCTTTAGTCCTCAGCGCTTTTTGAAAGACCCTGGTTTTGAAGTAATTTGACCAGATATAGTAAACGTGAGGCCAGTATGTTCATGCATGATATCCAATGTGCTCTGTAAACTATTTGCTAGAGCACACCACTTGAATAAATTGAAATATGCAGCTATTTTGGGGTGGGTTTGGCTGCATTGAAGCAACAGTCCATGAGTGGGTTTGGCCGATTAGAGGATTAAAAGAGTGTCTCTTCGCTTATCTTCAATCAGGCTCTGACCACTGTTCAACTTCTGTGCTAAAATTTAATATAGATTTCCTTTTAATCTTAACTATAAAGTTTACACATTACAACGTTTCAAAACAGGGAGAATGTTTGGAATAACATTCAAAGAAGACAAAAAGGAGGCCACCACAACCAGATGGTTTATCTGTAAACAAGAGAGTCTGCAACGGTAGAGTATAAGTCTGTAATCACAGACCATGTAGACAGAAACAATTGCATCATTGACTGAAGGGAGCCAAGGTGACTGACAGAGAAAGCAAGAGTATAAGTCTGCAATCACAGACCATGTAGACAGAAACAGTTGCATCATTGACTGAAGGGAGCCAAGGTGACTGACAGAGAAAGCAAGAGTATAAGTCTGCAATCACAGACCATGTAGACAGAAACAGTTGCATCATTGACTGAAGGGAGCCAAGGTGACTGACAGAGAAAGCAAGAGTATAAGTCTGCAATCACAGACCATGTAGACAGAAACAGTTGCATCATTGACTGAAGGGAGCCAAGGTGACTGACAGAGAAAGCAAGAGTATAAGTCTGCAATCACAGACCATGTAGACAGAAACAGTTGCATCATTGACTGAAGGGAGCCAAGGTGACTGACAGAGAAAGCAAGTGTGAGATAAATAAAGGAGGCCGTCTGGACCAGGAAAACAACATCGATTATGAATCAGCTCAGCCATATATGGGACAACCTGCTTGCCTTACCACCTGGTAAGCAGAAGAACTAAGTAATCCCAGAATTCAGTTCCCAAAGAAGGCAACTGACAGTGGCCGAAACGTTGCAGTGAGTAAACGTTACAGTTGTGATTAAAAGAAATCTATACTAAAAAAAAACTAATTTGATGACGCTGCCAGTGGACTATATGATATTGTGAGAACTCACAGTCGAAGTGCTGTCCCTGTTCGAGGAGAAACTGATTCCCTTGTTCCCAGTGCCTTTCCAAGAGTTGCTCCATGCTGGATGGCAACTGTCTGCAAGGACACATCACAACACGTCAACACTCTAGATGACTGTAATTATATATAATGGAAATTGTGAAATTCTAAATTGACATGTTTGTTAAAATATATTGTAATGAATGATTTAGTACATGCACTAATATATTCTAGACACAACATGTTTGGAGCAATGATGCAATAATTATTATTAGAGAAACTGTTTAGTATAAGGATCTAGTAGGAGTGTCCTGTCCCATAGTTGACAGTAACTCTTAATTTTGAACTGCTCAGTGTATTGTTTAAAGTTTTGTTAAGTGATGTTTTCATTTTACTTATTGTTTAATGTCAACTTAGATTCTGTACAAATTACTTTGTTTGGTAGCACCAAATACCAAGACATAGATGGATATGTATGTGTTAATGTTGCGTATCTTGACATTTTAAAAATATCGTTGTCATGACAGTCATTATGAACTACCAAATTATCCTGTCCGGAGGATGGGTATTTTCGCTAGTGGTAATAATTACTGTAAAAACATTCCAACATTAATGCGAACATAAAACATACGTACGCCATACCACTGTCTCTTAGTGGTGACGTTGATGCCGGCGCTGCCTTCTTGCCCACTAAACTAGGTGAAATAGTTGACGTCACATTACCTGCTGTAAAACAAATATTCCAATGTAAACACTGTCTATAGATACTGCTACACATTAAGGGGTAACAAGCAAAGTAACAGTATCCTGGGATTGAAGACTAACTGCCTTGCATTCTTTTATTAGACTGACTGGACATATTAAACTATTCACACACTAGATTTGAATATCAACGGACCTGATTTGCAAATCGTGATGGGCTAAATCAATTGAAAAGGAAGGTTTAATAACAAAATATGGTATAGGCCAAACATCTAATGCATCATGGGTATAAGTTGTATGTGTACCTAAGTAGGCCAAGCATCTAATGCATCATGGGTATAAGTTGTGTGTGTACCTAAGTAGGCTAAGCATCTAATGCATCATGGGTATAAGTTGTGTGTGTACCTAAGTAGGCCAAGCATCTAATGCATCATGGGTATAAGTTGTGTGTGTACCTAAGTAGGCCAAGCATCTAATGCATCATGGGTATAAGTTGTGTGTGTACCTAAGTAGGCCAAACATCTAATGCATCATGGGTATAAGTTGTGTGTGTACCTAAGTAGGCCAAACATCTAATGCATCATGGGTATAAGTTGTGTGTGTACCTAAGTAGGCCAAACATCTAATGCATCATGGGTATAAGTTGTGTGTGTACCTAAGTAGGCCAAACATCTAATGCATCATGGGTATAAGTTGTGTGTGTACCTAAGTAGGCCAAACATCTAATGCATCATGGGTATAAGTTGTGTTTGTACCTAAGTAGGCCAAACATCTAATGCATCATGGGTATAAGTTGTGTGTGTACCTAAGTAGGCCAAACATCTAATGCATCATGGGTATAAGTTGTGTGTGTACCTAAGTAGGCCAAACATCTAATGCATCATTGGTATAAGTTGTGTGTGTACCTAAGTAGGCCAAACATCTAATGCGTCATGTGTATAAGTTGTGTGTGTACCTAAGTAGGCCAAACATCTAATGCGTCATGTGTATAAGTGTTTATACAATACATAATACAATATGTGTTTATTTTTACCCATCATTATTTACTACTACATAACAAAATATGTTAAATATAGGTCGGGTACATTCCAATAAGATCAGGCTTGGTCCCTAGCACAGGAGCCACCGTGATATGTAAATTTCAACCTCAAATTGTTTAACTGGTATGTGGAATAAAAATACATTTCTGCGCTAGTTACGAACATAATACAGTAAATTAGCTACTGTTATAGTGTAGATCTGTCAGCAATACAACATAGATAACAGTTTGTACCTATGTACTATATGTAGGTCAAACATTTAATGCATGCAGAAGGCAATGTGTTAGAAGCTGCAGCGCTGACGAGTACGCTGGAACAAGCAGTGACAGAAATTGACCATGTGGCAGCAACGCCCCTTGGACAGCATTAAAACTGTTGACAATGTTAGCATCATATATCGATTTCTAGATTGCCAGAGATTGGGTTTCTGCAAATTTAGGTGCAAACAAATTTTTTATATTATTATTATTATTAAGTTCAACCACAAAATGTATATTCATCTGGAAAATTAATAACATTTTACACTTAATTAACTTATTAATGTAATAATATGGGGGTATGAAAATTAGCACATTTTGTATGAATAGGTAAATCTAAATGTTGACAATTGTGAACAGCCATTGAAGGAGATGGCTGATTAGTGTCACATTGCTTGCCCAAGCGTGCCCAAGGGGCTGTTCAGAATTGTCAACACCTACCTATTTATACTAACTGTCAGACCCCTGCCCTCTCCCTGAGTTAGTACTTTAAGATGTTGATAATTTTCCAGATTTATGACACTACAGTGGTCATATGTCGCATGTAGCCAACATTAATTTTAATTAGCATGCAGTTGTTGAACCTCAACCCCCTCAGTACGCTTTGTACGAACAGTTCTTGAACCTCAACCCCCTTAGTACGCTTTGTACGAACAGTTCTTGAACCTCAACCCCCTTAGTACGCTTTGTACGAACAGTTCTTGAACCTCAACCCCCTCAGTACGCTTTGTACGAACAGTTCTTGAACCTCAACCCCCTTAATACGCTTTGTACGAACAGTTCTTGAACCTCAACCCCCTTAGTACGCTTTGTACGAACAGGGAAACGTTGACAATTGTGAACGGCCCCTTACCATGAAGCTGTAGCGTAGCCATACCTGCGTGGGTTACTAAAGCGTCGGAGAAGACCCCAGTAGGAGTGGGGTTAGTTGCAGCAGGGGCGGCAACATTGGCAAACGGATTGGAAGAAAGATTGCCCAGCTTCGAGTCTAACAAGAAACATGTAGGAGATTGCAATGCCACACCACTAAACAAAAACTGGACAGTCTTCGCTATGTATACATATTTGCCCTGGAAGTTGTAAATCAACACAAATTAACACATGTAAATTGTACAACCATGTATGTAATTATGAAATTTAACTAATTTCCAAACAAACCTTATTTGTTAGTATTTGTGGTAAACAGGAAAAAAATCATCGTTAGTAGCATATATAATAACAGAACAGAAGATCAACTTAAGCTAAAGATGCTGATGATGATTATTTGTATTTGCCTTAACCATTTCAGTACTGTGTGATGTCTGTGACGGTAAAATATGACAGCTCTAAGGCGTGCGGACCACTGGATGTGCATGTTTTTAAGACACACCAGCAGCTGTTTATCTCAGCATGCATTATGGCGCGCGACCATGCAAAATCAGTCATGTAGAAATGGTAAAACACGTTTTCATTTGGCACAAGAAATATTTAGCCTTTAGCCGAACTGGCTAAACAGATTTTCAGCGCAATGCTAACCCGGATGACACTATACATTTGAATGATGACGAAACTGATTCACGACAGGCTAAAACAAATGAGGAGGGATTTTTAAGAGGGGATTTATAACCATCGTTAGTAGGGCATTTTTTTTTTAGTTAGTTTATGGATTTTTTCTAACACAGAAACGGGTCGGTTGGAAAAAAGTCAATAAAAATAATACCATATTGGCCAAACATACAAAAACACATAAAATAGTTAAAATCTCAGCTGTCTAGAAACATAAACCATCTGATATAGCAAATATATATTTCACAGATACTCTGAGCTAATCTTCATGCACACGAACGATTCCTGATGTCATGTCCCGTTAATTAAAATACCCTTAATTTACGTCGCTAAACGACATTCTTCCCTCATATCGTATTTGAGAAAATGCCCGGAAGAAAACAGAAATATTGCATTGGCAGATCCGTAAACCAACAAATAAAGAATAAAACGCCCAGCATATAAAAAGTGTAGAAGAGAACAGCATGAACAAACGTGTTGAGCGATAAACTTGCACACTACCGAAAGTGAGCGTACCTTTAATGGCGGCTGCCTTCTTTCCCGTTGTTGAGCGAGCTGGCACAAGCGGTGATGTCAACTTGGTGGTCTTAGCAGTCGGCCTGGGAAGAACCCCACACCGATCAGACTTGTGGTCAATTACATTATATAAATTCCACACCAATTACATAATACCAATTCTACCTAAAAATAACACTTATAATTTCCAAATAACAGCTTGTGAACAGAGCAACCAGACATACTCAATGCCAAAAAATAACATTGAGGAGGAAATATTAATTCACAGCGGGCTAAATGAATGGGGAAGAAGTATTAATTCACAGCGGGCTAAATAAATTGAGGAGGAAGTATTTATTCACAGCAGGCTAAATGAATTGAGGAGGAAGTATTAATTCACAGCGGGCTAAATGAATTGAGGAGGAAGTATTTATTCACAGTGGGCTAAATGAATTGAGGAGGAAGTATTAATTCACAGCGGGCTAAATGAATTGAGGAGGAAGTATTAATTCACAGCGGGCTAAATGAATTGAGGAGGAAGTATTAATTCACAGCAGGCTAAATGAATTGAGGAGGAAGTATTAATTCACAGCAGGCTAAATGAATTGAGGAGGAAGTATTTATTCACAGTGGGCTAAATGAATTGAGGAGGAAGTATTAATTCACAGCGGGCTAAATGAATTGAGGAGGAAGTATTAATTCACAGCGGGCTAAATGAATTGAGGAGGAAGTATTAATTCACAGCGGGCTAAATGAATTGAGGAGGAAGTATTAATTCACAGTGGGCTAAATGAATTGAGGAGGAAGTATTAATTCACAGCGGGCTAAATGAATTGAGGAGGAAGTATTAATTCACAGCAGGCTAAATGAATTGAGGAGGAAGTATTAATTCACAGTGGGCTAAATTAATTGAGGAGGAAGTATTAATTCACAGCGGGCTAAATGAATTGAGGAGGAAGTATTAATTCACAGTGGGCTAAATGAATTGAGGAGGAAGTATTAATTCACAGCGGGCTAAATGAATTGAGGAGGAAGTATTAATTCACAGCGGGCTAAATGAATTGAGGAGGAAGTATTAATTCACAGTGGGCTAAATGAATTGAGGAGGAAGTATTAATTCACAGCGGGCTAAATGAATTGAGGAGGAAGTATTAATTCACAGTGGGCTAAATGAATTGAGGAGGAAGTATTAATTCACAGCAGGCTAAATGAATTGAGGAGGAAGTATTAATTCACAGTGGGCTAAATGAATTGAGGAGGAAGTATTAATTCACAGTGGGCTAAATGAATTGAGGAGGAAGTATTAATTCACAGCGGGCTAAATGAATTGAGGAGGAAGTATTAATTCACAGCAGGCTAAATGAATTGAGGAGGAAGTATTAATTCACAGTGGGCTAAATGAATTGAGGAGGAAGTATTAATTCACAGCGGGCTAAATGAATTGAGGAGGAAGTATTAATTCACAGCGGGCTAAATGAATTGAGGAGGAAGTATTAATTAACAGTGGGCTAAATGAATTGAGGAGGAAGTATTAATTCACAGCGGGCTAAATGAATTGAGGAGGAAGTATTAATTCACAGTGGGCTAAATGAATTGAGGAGGAAGTATTAATTCACAGCAGGCTAAATGAATTGAGGAGGAAGTATTAATTCACAGTGGGCTAAATGAATTGAGGAGGAAGTATTAATTCACAGTGGGCTAAATGAATTGAGGAGGAAGTATTAATTCACAGCGGGCTAAATGAATTGAGGAGGAAGTATTAATTCACAGCAGGCTAAATGAATTGAGGAGGAAGTATTAATTCACAGTGGGCTAAATGAATTGAGGAGGAAGTATTAATTCACAGCGGGCTAAATGAATTGAGGAGGAAGTATTAATTCACAGCGGGCTAAATGAATTGAGGAGGAAGTATTAATTAACAGTGGGCTAAATGAATTAAGGAGGAAGTATTAATTAACAGTGGGCTAAACGAATTGAGGAGGAAGTATTAATTCGATAGGAAGAAATACTCACTTGCCCGACTCGCTCCTAGAGGCCGCACGTTTACGCTTCACTGGCACAGCCGTTGATTTCTTGGCTGGTCCAGCGGTACCACCTGGTGGGGGTGGCTGTGTTGACTGGCCTGCAGTGTTCAAGTCTTTCGCACCCTTCTCTTGGCCATTCACCATACTCTGTTCCAGCAATGACTTCGATTTCTTTGCTTTCTTCTTCTCAGACTTTTCACTTGGTTTGTTCAAACTGAAAATATTTAGAAAGTTACAATTTGATAAATAAGCCAATAGATCTGGATCTGACCAAACAATGTTTTCAATTATAAAAATATATTTTATTTGTGTATAATCAGTTTGCTTTATCATCATCCATGGGTTAGTTACAAAATGCATGGGTTGTGCATAACCTAGTGGAGTACAATTTTAACTAATGTGATTAATGGAACTTTGGAATGTTGTGAAAGCAATGGTTTTTTACCAGCTTCAGAAAGACTACATAAAATTACATGAATGGCGATCAGCATTCACATTAATGCCACTTTGAGGTGACATTACATGGTTTTTCAAGCTTTGCCAAGTCCCCTACAGCAGTCCGAAGTTGCCTCTTGGCACAAGTTGCGCAGGTTGTTTACAAAGAAATCCAATATAAATACAAATTAAATTGTTGATGTGTGTATTTTGTAACATAGTTGATTTTGTAACGCAGTATTTTCCTTTGTAATGGGCATTCCAATCCTAGTGAATGAACAGTGAACTAGTTGAATGTATGATAATCCAATACAAGTAGTTCCAGGCGTCCGCTAATGCACATCAACAATGACTGGCGTCTGTCATCAGTTGTCACACTTTGTATTAGTATTAAAGTGAAACAAGCCACGGTTTTGGGGCTATGCTCCAACGTGCAACTAAAATCAAGAATATAGCGCCAGTGGTTTACTCAGAATGTGTTCTAAAAATTGGAGAATCCGGCCATTTCTCTGAATGACTGAGGATTGACATGTTACCCAGTGCTGCCTTAAATTTCATGCGCAGTTCTATAAAATTGGGGTGACCTAGACTAAAGTGACATATTAAGGGACACCGGCATACACCGAACCAATGCATGGTCTCAAACAAACATGTTATTTTGCCAGAAAGAGGACTAGTTTAGTAAACAAAGGCCAACATATGTTACATAAGTTGAGCTTGGACGCAAATAGCACGGCCATATCCTATTGGCAAGAATAGGAATAGGTGTATACAAATATGTTTTTATTTGGTGAGTGAATATTGACATAATACTGCATTCATAAAGCAATGTTATCTAACAGAATGGTACGGCCCATAAAATTAAGACGTGTGTTCAACAAGGTTTTCCTAGTAAACCTAAACCACTTATTAATTGTAGTTATCAATGGTTACTTTCTAGTAACTCTTATAGGTGCATAGGACGAAAACAATGACTTTTGTTTTGCTTTAACACAATTTTGCTATAGAATTCCATATCAAAATGCCCCAAAACTGCATTGATTGCAAAGAGCACTACATTTTCCGGTTACGGTTCTAGACATCTTTGGACCGCATTTTTGTTGTATGGACCCCATTTTCTAAACCATAGCGTGAACATTGGGCGACATGCAGGGAGGATACTCAAGTACACATGTCAATGTACCATTTATTAAGCATACATGCCTTAATTAGCGTACACCTCCTTTTTTAATCAGCAGGATCCATAATTATTGTAATTTGACTAGTGTGGAACAATTCAATTGTCGCCATCTGGTGTTAAACAGTTGCTGCCATTTTTTAGTTGTTCCACACTAGTCCCCAAATATCACCACTAGCATTAAACAGTTACCTTATTGTACAGAGAAACAAATGTTGGTGTACGCTTATAAGAACAGATTCCCTGACATTTTTCCATGG
Source organism: Lamellibrachia satsuma (assembly GCA_033239005.1). Classification (NCBI taxonomy): domain Eukaryota; kingdom Metazoa; phylum Annelida; class Polychaeta; order Sabellida; family Siboglinidae; genus Lamellibrachia; species Lamellibrachia satsuma. Next base: position 1,676,517 of record BSQZ01000089.1, read on the forward strand.
CCAACATTTTTTTAAGCATACTTTATGCTTAATAGATTGAATATGGTATATTTTATTCACTTAACTCACTTGCGTTGTTTTCCCTGGGTCTGCTCGCAGGGCGGAGGGGGCGATGAAGGTTTCTGGGTCATCGACTGAGGAGCTTGTGTCCCTGAATAGTTTCTCGTGAGGAAGTTCTCAAAGCAGTAAGAATACGCCGGTGGCGCAGGTGGTGTTATGATCACACCACTTGCAGTTGTCGCTGCACTGCTTGACACTGCAACTGACGCGGCGCTATTTTTAACAAGCTTTTTCGGGTCGGCATTCGTCTGACTGTTGGTTGGCGCCTGATCCTTTACTGTGTCAACTTCCTTCGTGTCCACTTTTGTCTTAGTCTTTGGTTGACCGGTCCCCCCTTCGCTGTCACTGTCACTGCTACTGGACGATCCAGTAGTGTCCGGTGACTCGGACCGTGAACAGTCCGTGTCGCTTCCGCTATTGTCCAGTTTATCACCTTTATTTTGGCCTTGTTTGAAGCTTGCCGGACTCGGATCAATGGTAGTCTCAACAAAGTTCGCCGTTGTGAACTTTCCAGCAGACGACGAGCCACCATTGCTGTTTGGTGTCGTGGCGTTGACGCTGTCCGATGGTGACGACACAGAGGTGGTTCTAATGGCAGACGAAGAGTTTGTACTGATGGCACCTTTAACTGCTCTCACCTGACAGTGAAAACAAACAGCAACATGAAACACAGAATAATCAAGTGACATCTACATTATGCAAACATGAACTTATTCATATATATCGAATTCAGCATTATATATCTACTGCTAAAACAATATATATATCTTAACATACATTTAACTGACATAATTTAATTGACATACATTTAAATGGAATATATCCCACATATATTTATCTGACATACATTTAAAGTAGCTGAGGTGGTTATTATATACAGCTGTACCTGTCATGTATCGAGTAGTTTCAGTAGAATATTTTAAGATAAATTAACCATTTGTTCATAGATTGTAATTGAAATACTATATAATATTACAGATTAATAAAATTTTTAGTCGCTAATTTACTTGGTTATATTACAAAATTTCTAATTTTTTTTTATAAATGTGAAAATATAGCCACAAAATGCCAAATTATATTGCCACAAAGGTCCTTGAATCTGTATTTATAACAAGTTGTCATTTACGATATTAGGTTACGACAAACACATGGCAGGGCATGTTTACGATCATGTTGACTGGTCCATTATTGGCTGTCACATTTAAATGTCATTTCCATTATTGTTTCAAAGGCACAATAACACGTTCACAGTGAACGAATAAAGCTGGTTCGAAGATTGGCGCACATGTGGTCGTTACTATGGAAACATCGTCTGCGTTTCTAAGAAATCGGGGGATTTCCAAAAGGACTGGTTTTTTAAAGGAAGGATTGGCGAAATACAATTTAATGCTGAGAGATTATTTGTATTGTCGACGTTCAGTCCAATATGTCCCAGCCTGTTATGAAGAAACAAATGAACAAATCATGTTAGCCATTTTCATTAATAAACAGGAAATTATGTTTCAAATATTGTTTGAGAAAAACTACTACACTCATGACGCTGCAATTTTGCGCATGAACACGTCTTAAGTGCACACAACATAATACAACAGTAAATTACGATTGGTGAAGGGTTTGTGTCAAAAATACACTGCCACTTTAGGCTGTCATTCAACTTTTGCTTAATTTATTCATGATGGTGTAGTAGACATCATTGGTTTATGCCGTAAAGTTATCAGTTACACTGTCATACTTATATGTAACTTATTTCTTTGGGAATTTTTTCAAAACGATTAAACTTCGTTTTTAGTGGTAATTTTTTTCCATTTACAAAAATGTTTTAAAAACCTTGTAACATAACCAAATAAATGAAAAACGAATTTTTTTTAATCAGGTATATCATGTAGTATTTCAACTACAATCTGTGAAGAAATGGTTAATTTATCTTAAAAACTTCTACTGAAACTAATCAATTCAAGACAAGCATATAGTAGGCACCCTAACTACCTTAACTGACAAATATCGAACCGATATATATATATATATCTAGTATACATATAACTGACATACATTTAAATAACTAACATACATTTAAATGGCATATATCTAACATACATTTAACATACATGTACACTGTATCAGGACACAGTACCTTCTGGTGCTCGGAGCGTGCCTGGAGACTAGGAGCCTTCTCTGGGGAGCTCTCTGGCGTACTGCCCGCTTCCATGGCCACAGGTCTGAAGGCGGGGATCACCTTCAAATGGCTGTCTTTCTTCTAGAGCAGACACACAATGTGATACAATGTTTAGTATACTCTCTCAAGAAGTTCCAAGTCCTGGTATTCTCAAAGAAGAAACTTTGGTGAAACTTGCTCAAGGGTCAAGAATCACCGAGACAGGCAATTGTGGAGCATAAGGCGTAGAAAGTACTATGTATGTAGACTGCCCACCATTGGGGTGACGTTAGATATTTATGGCTTCCATAAATCTCTGTAGGACCGTTTGTAGGTAGGGCTGGCAAGTTAAGACGCTGTTCACAATTGTCGACATTTCCGTAATTTGTACAAAGCTTACTGAAGGGGATCAAGACAGTTTTTTTAATGTCAGTCGCATGTGAAATATGTTACCACTGCATCATGCAGCACTATGCAGGGCATAACGTTTTGATGCGAGCGATTGCTCTCGCTCCCTATCGTTCGCGCAAATCAATAATCTAGGGAGTGATTTATCGTTCGGGTCAATTGCTAAAACCGCTCGCTGCCTGCAAGTGTTCGTCTTGACAAGTAGTTTCCAGAGTATTAGATTCACTAGGAAAGTCTATCCTCTTTATAACGCAGTGGTCGGGCTTCAATATTCGGTGTTCACATATCATCCGTCACCGGGAATAGCGATCGCAGCCCGCTGCACCAAGATTGCAAGAACGCCATCAAAGCCACGATGTGCTGGCCGCGCGGTTTATAAAAAAAGTTTCAAATGAGTGGACTACCATCGATGTGTATTCTGTTTAGATATCACATACTGTTTATTGTATTATTTATTTATTGCCGAATTGAGTAAAATACATGTATAATGTATAGTTATGGATTAGTTGAGGGATCAACAACATCTCACTACAACCTGGATCCTAGCTACCGAACACGCATATGAGTTTACACAGAGTGTAAACGGTGATTAATCATTGAAAATGACCATTTTAATAATTATTCCATTTTGTCTTTCAGCTGCTCTGAACACATAAATTCATGACGCACATCTCCGGTACCACTTAACATGTGCGGCTAACGAATTCATACTTTTTTACACCGGATTACAATGGAAGCATGCCATTTCACCCCGGTTTATAATTATATTGGTGTTGCCTACTAAGCTGCATTTATGACTATACATGGCGTATTTGTGAATCTCAACTGCAATTTTCAAACCGCCTAAGTGAAGTCGGGTTCACTAAAGTCAACATTTATTTCATTGTACAAAAGTCATAGCACCAACAAGTACCAATTAAAATTTCATGGCGACAACAACAGAATCCGAATTGGAAATGGTGGCGCCACCACATCGTAAAAAACAATAATTAACAAATTGCTCGCCTAAATAAATTTAGCATATTTAGGCTAGCGATTTATCTCTTTCAAACGTGAAGCCTTGACCACATGGTGAACTGTTACAGAATTACTATTGTTAAAAATTGTGTAACTGGCCACAGGGTGGCGCTGTGATACAGTCCAACATTTTGGAAATTCCCAACTTCGTGAACAGAAATTATCAATATGACACCATGGAGTTGTTAAAAAAGCACAAACTTTAACATGATTAATGGAGATAAATGTTTGTAAACATATTGTGATGGGTATTATACTATGTCCTGTATATGCCCTGTGTCAACATTGTTACCCTGAAGTGAAGCTGATGCCTCAAAGCATGAATAAAAAGAACAAAAACATTGCAATTAAAAGCTCTATTTTGTTTTTGTGTGCATAAGGCATTAAAACAAGAAAATGGAAATAGTTACATACAAGTGATAGTACACATGAACACTGGAAGCAGTCAGACCTCGGTCCGAGTACATTATCACGAGTACAAATACATATTGTAAATTATTAGTAATAGCATATTTAAAAAATAAAACTTGTTAATTAATTCATAACTCAGGAACAATTGATTATGCAAAGGCAGTTGAGCAGACATGTGGCATGATATATATATATATATATATATATATATATATATATATATATAAGGACACTCTGATTAACCCACTTTAGAGTCACCGACATACTCGGCACATGTACACTCACTTAAACTATTCATTACCTAGGGTTACCATCTCAGAAAAACCTAGCTAACAAACTTGTAGATTTGTAGACAATGTAGAGAGCCACGATCTGCTCACTACAAAACACTTTTACCAAGAACAATTGGATTCACAAATCAGACAATGTAAATGTAGGTTTGCTCTGACTAGTAGTCTGAGGCTTATTAAACAATAACATAAAACAGTATGTCAAGTGCATAATCTAATAATTTATTTATTACAATAACAAATATAACCATTAGACAAGTACTTTAACATACTACATTTATTGGTCTCACCCCAGAATTACCTACGTAATCAATGTAGTGAGTCTACTGGTAAAAAGATTTATCCAAACTGGAACAAAGGGGTTGTATGCTAATTTGAATAAAGACTACTGGTGCTGTGTGACTTGAGTCACCATAGAAATAGACTGTCTTAAACTGTCCCTTGTACAAGCAACACAGGCATTTTAAGGCTAACTGATGAATGGCCCCTTCATTGAGGACTTCCTGGCTTAATTAAACAAACACAAGGATTATAGCCTGAACTGGTTACTAGTATAACTGTTTGCTTAAGGCTAACTATGGGTTTCAGACTGGGAAAAGAAGTTGCCTTTAGTGAAGGCTTTAGTTAATTTTGTTATATCAATCAGAAATAATGTATTTGAACATTTCAGATACTTTATGGAAGTATTTAAATAAAAAATATGCTAATTCTGTTAACTAAAAATACTTGATACTTGAACTGTATTTCAGAAAAGATCATAAATAATTATCACAGTATCATATTAAAAAAGTATTTAAATGTACTCATAAAATCTTAGTACACTGAACAGGAGTATGAATACATAACCCATAATTTCTATGAGTGAGTACTTAAAAATGTACTCGAGTACATGTGTACTGATTACATTGGCCATAGGTCTGGAAGCAGTATATTACCAGTTTCTTGTAGTGGTATTTACAGTAGCCACAGTATCGCACATTGTCCATGTAGCTGCCTGACTCCTCACATAGCAAGCCTTGAGACTGGGCACTGGAAACAGAGCAGTAGAGGCTCACACAACAGTTTAAACACCAACCAAGTGACATGGAAGTAATGTTTACACTGATTATTGTTACACCCACCAAGTGACGTAGAAGTACTGTTTACACCACTCTTGTTACACCCACCAACTGACATGGAAGTACTGCTTACACTTACTATTGTTACTCTCACCAGGTGACATGGAAGTACTGCTTACATCCACTCTTGTTACACTGATCAAGGAAGTGACATGGAAGTACTGCTTACATCCACTCTTGTTACACTGACCAAGGAAGTGACGTGGAAGTACTGCTTACACCCACTCTTGTTACACTGACCAAGGAAGTGACGTGGAAGTACTGCATACACCCACTCTTGTTACACTGACCAAGGAAGTGACGTGGAAGTACTTTACATCCTGTCTTATTACATTGACCAAGGAAGTGGCATGGAAGTACTGCTTACATCCACTCTTGGTACACTGACCAAGGAAGTGACGTGGAAGTACTGCTTACATCCACTCTTGGTACACTGACCAAGGAAGTGACGTGGAAGTACTGCTTACATCCACTCTTGGAACACTGACCAAGGAAGTGACGTGGAAGTACTGCTTACATCCACTCTTGTTACACTGACCAAGGAAGTGACGTGGAAGTACTGCTTACATCCACTCTTGTTACACTGACCAAGGAAGTGACGTGGAAGTATTGCTTACACCAATTCTTGTTACACTGACCAAGGAAGCGACGTGGAAGTACTTTACATCCTGTCTTGTTACATTGACCAAGGAAGTGGCATGGAAGTACTGCTTACATCCACTCTTGTTACACTGACCAAGGAAGTGATGTGGAAGTACTACTTACATCCATTCCTGTTACACTGACCAAGGTAGTGACGTGGAAGTACTTTACATCCTGTCTTGTTACACTGACCAAGGAAGTGACGTGGAAGTACTGCTTACATCCATTCTTGTTACACTGACCAAGGAAGTGACGTGGAAGTACTGCTTACATCCACTCCTGTTACATTGACCAAGGAAGTGACATGCAAGTACTGCTTACATCCACTCTTGTTACACTGACCAAGGAAGTGACATGCAAGTACTGCTTACATCCACTCTTGTTACATTGACCAAGGAAGTGACGCGGAAGTACTGCTTACATCCACTCTTGTTACACTGACCAAGGAAGTGACGTGGAAGTACTGCTTACATCCACTCTTGGTACACTGACCAAGGAAGTGACGTGGAAGTACTGCTTACATCCACTCTTGTTACACTGACCAAGGAAGTGACGTGGAAGTACTGCTTACATCCACTCTTGATACACTCACCAAGTGAAGTGGAACTACGGTTAACATCCACTGTTGTTATGCTCACCAAGTGCTGTTTACACCCAATTGCTGTTTACACCCAATTACACTCACCAAGTGACATGGAAGTACTGTTTACATCCACTCTTGTTACACTGCATACATGCCCCGGTAGTTGCCTTTCCAACTCTTCCACTTTCTTCACATATATAACACAACTGAAACACATAGTCAACCCTACGTCAACTGCAGGCATACGCTTTATATACTTAGTAAGCACATATCCAAATACCAGGCCTGGGGTATATTACATTGCAATATAATGCATTACTATTACTTAGTTTCCTTTCTATTACATGCTGAAGGCAATGTAATATATTACTATTACTATTACATTTCAAGCTATTACTATTACATTTTCTTTTGATTAAACATTTTACATACTTAATCAGTTACATAGAATCAAATTAACTGGTGGGTGTATAAATAATTAACTTGTATAGTTCCCAATTAAATTAACCTCACACAATTCCAGTCGGATGTCGAAGTTTCATATATTCACTGGAATGAAACAAAAAAACTTGTCCAAGTCCCCCCATTATGTCAAAGCAGAAAATTTTTTTTCAGATTATTTTCAATGAAATTGAATTTTGGTGTCATCGAAATGTTCAATTGTAATAGCAAAGTAATAAATGAATTACTATTACTTTGCTTTCTATTACTATTACTTAAACAGTTGTAATCATTACTATTACTATTACATATTACTACTACCCCAGGCCTGCCAAATATATTGTTTAAACATTCTCGCCGCATGGGGTTTTGACAACATCAGTACCATTGGCTGAACGACCTGTTGAAACATGGATTTTTCTGTTACTGTGCAATCTATAACATTGCTCGGTCAGACTTACAGGGCTCACAGGAACTTTGATTGTTAGTGGACCCACTGTCGCTGGTCGGACGGGAATGGTGAGCATTTCCTGTGAACGCTCTTTAAAGTTTGGGCACGTCTTGTTCCCAGAAACACATCGACCAAGACAGACAGTGGGACAAAGTACAAATGATTCAGCATCTGTCCACACATGGCGTGGAATAAACTGACAAATCCATGTTTTAACAGGTCGAACTTCCAGGGGTACTGTAGTACTACTACAACCCATGGCTAATGAGGATGTGTTTAAATAACTCCTGTACTTTTGATAATTGATATACTAACTGTACTTGAGTACTTAGTATAAGAAAGTCTTTTTTAAATTGCAAAATAAATTTAAACTTTTTAATGAATAAATATTATGCAAATAATGAAATGTTCCTGAACGATCAGAAACAAACAAAATTGTACAAGTTTGTAGAACTTTTTACTCTCCTAACATACAAAGTACTTCTATTCCAATACTTTCAGGTCTACAAGATTTAAGACCAGACATAAAAGTTGGTTCATCCACATGCGTACAAACCACCCACAAGATGTAAATAATTTTATAACAAGACATGAAATTACAGGCAGAAATATTTCCCAAGATAAATTGAAAACTGTGGTGCTAACTTCGGTATTGAACATTAGATAAATGTATTGTAAAATATGTAAAACTACTCTTTTATTTTACTGGAGGTAACCACGCAGCTATGTCATTACAAGATGCAATATACCCGGTACTTGGCTCAAGCACCCGAAAAACTTACACAACAAATAATCTTCCCATTAAAAATGTTAAATAGGTTGACCATAATTTCATAAAATAAAATTATACCCAGGATTTCACATTAATACCATATGAAAATTAACACAACAACCATATGAAAACGCTGCAATGTAACATTCAGAATAAATTTTCAGATGTTTAGTAGTAAAGCAGAACAGAACACAAACGTACTTTGTTAAACCTCTCTGCTGGCACACCTTTCAGCACAATTGGTTCCATTGTTTGTACATTTCCAAACCACGCTTCAGGAATGTACAAGGCACACAACACGTGACACCAACCTGTCATAGGGAACGCACAGTTATACGATACAATAAAGAAAATGCCTACTGCATTGAAATACAGTAGATATCATAATACAGATTTATTTTAATGATATTAATCACAACTATAAAGTCTATTCATTACTATCATATACTCACCCCCATGAATTATTCACTCATGGGTGAGGATTTCGCTATGAAATGTTCACACCTCCAATTCATTTTTTTAATGTTAATTTGCTAAGAACACCACCTTTTGTATAGCTGTTGTTTATTTAAAAGTCTCATTTAAACTAAAACACAAGTTGTAAAAAAAAAAATTCAAATTTATGGCATGGAGGGGGGTTGCAAATTTGATAGAGGGAGTGAATGCTCCACTACAATATTCTCACCCAGGTGTGTTTATTTCACACAAAATATTCATCTGGGGGTGAGGATTGGGTCAACATTTGATCTCACATCGGCAATCACAGGTTACCTTCTTCGGGAATTGGATTCTGATGATTAAGTTCTTGCCAGATGGTATGGCAAGCAGACCTGGGGCCGAAGTACTTGGTACTCGTGTACTCCAGTACATTTTTGAAATACTTGTACTGGCAGAAAGTATAGTACTCATACTCGTGTTCAATGTACTCAGATTTTACGAGTACATCTGAGTACTTTTTAGATATGATATTGTGAAAAGTATTTCTTATCTTATCAAATCATTAACAACTACAACAACAATTTCAACAAGCATGGTAGCAAATTGTATTACCTGCAGATGAATCAAATTAACAAAATATTTTGTGTTCTTGCATGCATCTCACCTATATATTATATGTTTTCTAATACAGGATCATTAAAAACACTTATATTATGTAAATTCTACTGCAATAACCATGATATTAATTGCAATGTAATAACCCCTGATTTGTAATAATTATTACTGTTACATTTTGTAGATGTGGTTTTATTTTTATTTGGTATTGATGAGTTTTCACAAATTCACACTGTGGATCACTTTTCTGCACATGAATGCACTGAAGCCACAAAGGCAGCCTCTATTGATTCTTTTCCCAGTCAGAAACCCCTAGTTAATATAGATAGTTGTACTAGTTACCAGTCCAGGCCATATTCCTTGTGTTTGTTTAATTAAGCCAGGAGGTCTAGTGAGCCCATAATGAAAGGGTCATTCATCAGTTAGCCATAAAATGCCTTTGTTGCTCTCACAAGTGACAGTGCTAAGTACTGCTAACTGAGTCTTCTTCTGAAGAAGTTTGGTGACTCAAGTCAGACAGCCTGCACCAGTATTGTCTGGTGCCAATTTGTAGCGTAGTTAAACAAAGTACAAAGGGGATATTGAGCCCTGGACATTGGCAGGTGCTAATCCACCCTCTCAGCAAACATTAGTTGTGGACTTGTGATCACTGCCAGCCAACAACATGCCTAACAGTGTTCATTGATTCATATATCATATATATTTAATGGGTATATTTCTTTATTTCTATTCTCTTGTCATGTTGTGTTATAAAATGTATTTTGAAAAGTATTTTCAATTTAAATACATTTTAACCCACATTTGAATGCATACTCTGAACATTTGCATTTGAATGCGAATTGCACCTTTGAATGGAATGCAAACCCCAGTTTTGTCCCAAACATAAATAGGATTTTTACAGTTTTTCTCATAAAAAAAGTCTAATCAACTGCCGTTGCATAGTCAACTCTTCCTGGTTTATGTAAATTCATTCACAATGTTTATTTTAAAAATATGTTATTATTACTATACAAAGTTACTATAATATCATACAAGATGTACTCGTACTCAGGGAAATGTACTCGTACTCAGCCCCAGGTCTGATGGCAAGCAGGTTGTTTCACACATGGCTGAATGTGTATCCCTGTCACCTAGATTCACGACTGGTGTCGTTTACTGATTCAGCTATGCAATTAAGCACATGATGGCATAGATATGGAACTATTTCGGTACATGGGAGAACAATTGTGGGAACTTGTTACGTGTCTAACTGTAATTTGTGTTTGTCATAATTAATAAAACATTGATCACCAAAAAACACATAAACACCATGCATTCCATGAACATCCTGTCGACATATAAACACCATGCATTCCATGAACATCCTGTCGACATATAAACACCATGCATTCCATGAACATCCTGTCAACATATAAACACCATGCATTCCATGAACATCCTGTCAACATTCAACATATTCGCCACATGGCGATTAGAAATGTGTTATTCCGGGTAGCGTCTATTACAGTTACCTTGAGTGTCAGTCTTCTTTAGGGCCCCTTCCTTCTGTGGACAGAGCTCACACCTCTGAAAAATCAAACCACCAAACAGGCATGTCAGTTATACACGTCTGTCAAATTTTTAAATATTTATCTAGGATGTTTACTAACTTCAGACTGGAACAATATAGACAAATTTAGCTATCTGCAATCTATTTGAGCACTCACCCCCTCTCCCCGTCATAGATTAGAGCCTATAGTGGTTTCTAACTACACTTTATTAGCAAGACAAATCTGAAAGTTGATGTTGGTAAACCAAGTAATTTCTTTTTCTTCATGTTGGGCAGCCACCATCGTCCATTAAGCATAATCCGCTTGGAGATTATGCTGTGCTGGTTTTTTATGAATGTCCTTCTCTATAGTTAGTTGAGTCCATCACAGGTTTTTCCATTTCCATGGGATCTTTTAGTTCCCCTGGCACAGACATCAGAAAGAAGGGACCAACGGCTTAACTGTCTCTTCCGAAAGATACAGCAAAGTGGAATGAAAAAATTTGCCCAAGTTTTGAAACGGCGGAAATGTCTTCGAACCCCAGCCCATTCGACCGAAAGCATGCCGCTCTACACCGTGACCCACTGTTTTTTTTTGTCGTAAGATGAGACAATTTAAATTCCAGTACAGACATGGATCAATTCCGTTTTCTCAATTTAAATTCCAGTCAATTCCAAAAAATCAATCAAAAATCCACTTTGTTTTATCCTAGGCTAAGGAAAAATTCCAATCCAATCCGTTTCAATATGAGTTTTGAACAGTTTCACCCTGTTTATATCAGTTCTGATATCACTGATATTTCATCAAAGTTACTGTAAACTATATGATGCGGACAGATTCCTGGCTGTTACCAGATTCAGGGTGACATACTAATATCAGACAAATATGATTTTAATAGTAAATTTAAGGGGTAACGATTAACAGTATTAAGTCAATAATTCCAACAAAATCAATTCCCACAAAAAAATCAATTCTAATTCCAGAATTGAGGGTCAATTCCAATTCCGGAATGGAATTGACCCCATGTCTTTTCTAGTGGTTGATGTTTGATTTGTTCAGTGGACGTGTGCCAATAATTATTTAGTGGCGTTATGTCAAAACGCAATTGTAACCATGTTTCCCTCTTCAAAATTTAAATGCACAGTACAAGGTAGAAGAAGATTGCTAATTGATATATGTAAATGTGCCATTGCCATTTTAACAGTTAAGTAGACGACCACACAGACAGCCAACTTATAAACCCAATTGTCATTTCTCTGGCAACAACAGACCAATCGGATTACTTAATCAGTGCAAACAAATGGCATGTCACCAGCAGTCAAACTGTCCCAATCAGCTGTCAATCAAAACATTTAAAATGTCCGCCTTACCACTCTGGCGGCCCTCTCTTGGGATTCACACTTTCGACAAAACCATGGCCCCGTCGGCACAGCAATAATCCCGTAGCATGCTGGAACACGAATAATACAAGTGTGTGAGCCAGGTTACGGAAGTGTGACGTCGCGACGAGATAAGATTAAGAAGAACTAAACGAAGCGACGATTTACCTTGGTGGACCGCTACATTACAACCGTGACCGTCGCAGTAAACTAACGGGTTATCAGCCCATCCGCGCTCGTCAGAGCACACACAACAACCGCCGACCATTTCCCGCATCATGTGTAGCTCAAGGATGTTCCATGACTCCCAGAAAGAGCATCAAAAGCGTCATATTTGTCGTGTTAACTCACATCAACAACTAAGTACATCTGCCTACAAAGGGAATATTACGGCCACGACGAAGGTCACAGCGCATGCGTACCCAGTCAGTCGTAGTACGCGTCACAAGCGGGTTTCCCGCCGAGCCCCGCCCCCAACACCACATGGGTGGATCCAAGATTTCTATTAAACTTTTGCAGTGGGCCGAGTGGAATATTGGTACCAAAAAGATGTAAAATATGTTAGTGTTTAAGGGTGTCGAAACTATAATATTATGATAAAAAATGTATGAAGGACATTTCAATTGGGTACCTTTAATTGTTCACTACGCCTGATATGAGCAATTTTCACTTTTGTTGACTGCATATGACGCGAATTCTTGAAGAAATAGGCAATAAGCTCCACAGCATAAGGCCTATAACCACACGGAACTTCGCGTTTGAACCAAATCACTGCTGGTATTAGGTTTTTGATATTCATAGGTAGGTATTGAACCACTTCCTCGCATGCCCAACCTTTCACATTTGTATGATGTACCACTTCTATAATTATTACCCTGTAAAGTCCAGAGTGCCTATTTTGTAAAAAAAAATACACATAAAGAAAAATTGTAATCCTTAAAACAAATTAAATAGATTTTTTTGCTACTGTGACACCCATTGACATTACTCCTGGTAATGTTGTGCAATTTTACACATATATGTGAGTGCAGGAATTAATTAATTTGCGGGCCAAAATTAAAGCGCTAATTAATTCACGCTGTAAGGTTGCGAGTGCCTATATTTTGTCAAATATAAATTAAAAAATAAGAAAATTAACCTTTCAAATCAAAATATCATTGTTCTTTTACTAACGTTACTTCGACCTCTCGACATCGTCTTCATTGATTTTACTCAAGCGTTCGGCACAATGGGGCGACGTGGGCTGTTGGCATTGCGGAGGAAATGTGGGTGCTCTCAAAGATATGCTCAAATGATCGAGACACTGCATTCGGGGATGATGGCTCGAATATGCTCTCAATTTAGTTAGCATTTCAGAAACTTTTTAAGTCGCAAATAGCGTTACGCAAGGGCAGAGTTGTTTCATTTAAATCATTGACTTAAATCATGATTTAAATCACTAAAAAAATAATTTAAATATGATTTTTTTTATTTCCCATTTTTTTAAATCGCTGACTTATAAGAATTTAACACAAATAATTGTTTACAAGCACCAAGATCAACAGAGTTGTGTGTATGTTTGAGCTACTCCCCTTCTGAATGCAGTAAAGCCACACAAACTTGTCTTCCAGAGGAAATATCTTTTCAACTCAGAAACCCAGAGTTAAAGTCCACTTATAGAGCTTGTGCTAGTTGTTACCAATTCAGTATGTTGACTCAAGTGAGACAGCCTGGGCTACATACCAATACTGTACCAGGTTGCAGTCTGGTTAGAGACCATTATTGAAGGCAGGTGCTAATCCACCCTCTAAGCAAACAATAATTACCAGCAGCTGATCCAGAGGGTCTCAATACCCCCCTAGGCCATGAAGGGGGGTCTTCGACCCCCCTGTGTCCGTGGCAAATATTACACGCACGCCTCTATAATAACATTAGACGAGATACCTCTTTGAGTGACAGCAACCTCGTCCTTCTATTGATGAAGGAACGGGAAGGGGAGGCCGGGACTAGTCCCCCCCAGGGCATGTCCGCCAACCGGCTTTTATTCCGTGCCGTTGCAGAATTTAGTAATTTCGGTCACACGATTAAGTCACATGACCATCAAACTACATACAGCGCAGTGTTCGAAATTACCACTGACTCTTGGGGGTCCCTAAAAAATCTTCCTTTCAGACGCTATAATGGCTATTAACGCCTATTTTTTATAAAAAAAACTTGCTTGCTATCATAGCGACCTTTATTTCGACCTGTAATTATTTTACCAACTTAGATTGAATGCACTTGTTGTAAGTCGCTCTGAATAAGAGCACCTAAAGTGTTAGTTGTGATCTAAACCATTGTTACTGGAGTAATGCGGTTGCAGACACTGTGCTCTGTAATTCTGAAAAGTAAAATGTCAAGGTAAAATGTGCCTCAACTATAGATATTCATTGGTGGCATTACTGCAGACACCCGACAGGTGGCGCCCTTAACAACAGAACACACACTCACCAATGATATGAGTGGAATGATTTAAGATGTTTTAACAGAGATTAACTGAATGACAATAGAGTGACCTGAATGAATCAGCTAAACTACCAATATGATGATGTCGAGTCCTGCAAAAACCGTCAAGTTCTGCGAAAGCTGTCGAGTTCTTGCTGCAAGATCGATCGAGTTCTGCGAAAACCATCGAGTTGTTGTTGCGAGATCGATCGAATTCTGCGAAAACTGTCGAGTTCTGCGAAAACCGTCGAGTTTTAGCACAGACGAACCAGAGTAGCCTCAACGCAGCCACAGGTGCAACAGCGGAAGGGTAATTACATCTGTACTATGATGAAATTTGGGACCCCCCAAGCTTAAATTTTTCTTTCTTATGGGAGGCCCCTCTTGCCTTATGGCAGGACCCCAAGACCCCCCTCATTTCGAACACTGGTGCAGCGGGAAACTGACGTCCATGAGTTGCTGGCTGGAAGGTTGTGAACTAGAAAACTGATTTTGGTGACTGAAAGTATTTTTAAAATTATGTTTCGATCAAATTTCAGTACTTATAAGTGGCATTGGTCAGACATTCAGAGTGCTCAGTAAGGCCCTTATATCAGAGATATTGTTTGGATCTTGCGTAGTTGCCGCCCACCAAATATGTCTCTGTGTTGGGGCATGTCCGCCTATGTGCTACGAGGCAAGTTCCTAGGGTATCTGATGTAAAATGCTCAGGACCAATTGTGAACATAAACACACTAAAAAAAGCACTCTAATGAAGACTTCCAATTTTCCAGTTTGGTGTTATTTTCTAGTAACAAAGTGACGAAACCAGATTTTATTTCACAATTGTTTAGCCGATGCAGTGTCAAACGTTGGTTTTTGTTTGCCTGGTTTATTTCATAGATACCATAGAATGTGTGATGACTTTAAGTTTGTAACAAATGTGTGTCACAAACATTTGATATAAAAATAAGACAAAACTGCACTGTTTTTGTGTATTTACTGTACGTGAAGGGCGAACTTGCCCCGGCTCCTGGGCGGACTAGCCCCGACATGAAGCAAGTCTGCCCATGCTTGGGTAGCTCTACTAAGAGTCAGCTTTGGATAATGGTGTGTAACAGTTTTGGAAATTGTTGATAGCACAAATGTGGACAAGATATTTTCGTTCAATTTACGGCCGAAACTGATCCTCTAGCTCTACAAATACAGTCTCCAGATCTATTAGAGTGTCCATGGGGACAGACTAGCCCCGGTATCCCCTATATAGGCCTACATCGGAACTAGTGTCAATGTAAAGACTGAAGTATTAGCAGCCGGCTAATATTAACCCTTATGTAAGTAGAACGACACATGTGTCGCTCCCCCCTCCGGTTCGTAAGGTAGAATGACATGAACAGGAACAGGAACAGGAACAGGAAATATTTATTTGTCCCAAAAACAACAAAACAGAGTATTCAACACAAAAACCATACAATATATTACATCTATGTCGACATAAGAAAACGAAGTCGTAAGAATATAGAGTACGGTCTGAAAATAAAAGATAATGTCATATAAGGGACGGGAGACTCCTACTAAGACTAAAAATTAATCGCTAACGTAGGAGCCACCCTGTCAATTAATATCACCCGTTATTAACATAAAAAAAAAATTATAATAATAATAAAAAAATAATAATAAAATAATACTAATAATAAAAAATAAAATAAAAAATACCTATAAATATTAATGTATAATTACTGGATGAACAAAATTAATATATATATTAATATAGATATGCCGGTATATTACAAATGCCAATTATATTCCTACAACCAGATATACAAACAGTGATTTTTTTTTAACCAAGGAGGAACGGATATATAGTCAGTCATGTTGACATTGGATTGCACATTGTTCAATGTATGTATTCAGATAATAAAGTTTGATATAATTTGAGAAACCGTGTAAACTGTGAGTAGTGACCTTGTCTTTTAATAAATCAGGTGCATTATTTATGGTATGTGGCAGACTGTACCTAAGACTTCGTTTAGCAAACTCGTTATGTACCCTGATCGTATGTATATTATATTGACCACGTGTATTAAAGTTGTGAATACTATTGTTTTGATCAAGTGGTAAGTTTTGCAGGTAGACAGGTAGTTTATTGTTTGAAAATTTATGATATAATTTTAGTTCCTGCAATTTTAGAATGTGCTCTACTTTTAGTAAATTAAGACTTTTGAACAGTGGATCGGTATGAGCATTTTATTTGCTTAAACATATAATTCGGACGGCTTTCTTTTGAAGTTGTTTTATTCTATCACATCGATAGCCCCAGGCCGTTAAGCCATAGTTTAGATGTGACAATATCAAAGTGTTATACAACATAATCTTTATATTAAGTGGTAACAATCGTTTGAGTTTATTTAGGATACCTATAATTCTGGAGCACCTATTTGAAATTTTGTTGATGTGGCTTTGCCAGTTTAATTGTTCATTAAAACTTATCCCTAGGAAATTAAGCTCATCTACTCTATCAATGTATGTATTATCTATTTTTATATTTAGTGGATTTATCATATTAATTCTTCTAGCCGTTTTGAAGATAATATATTTAGATTTATTTACATTTAGAGATAATTTGTTTAATTTAAGCCACTCATTAATTTTGTCCAGTTCTGTGTTGATTAAGAATTCTACATTTTCATTTTTGCCATATTGAGCGAAAGAATCTAAGGTACTTGAAAGTGTCGTGTCATCGGCGTACATAATAAAGTTGAATTTTGGACTGGATTGGGCAAAGTCATTTATGTAAATTATAAATAACAAAGGGCCTAGAATTGATCCTTGATGTATGCCTGTGGAGATATTAAGCTTATCTGATTGGGCGTCTTCAAATTCAACGTACTGTTTCCTATTTGTTAAATAATTTTTGAACAGGTCTAAAGCTACTCCTTCCACGCCATAAAACTTTAGCTTATCAATTAATACTGAGTGATCCAGAGTGTCAAAAGCTTTTGACAGGTCCAAGTAAATATTTATAGGTATTTCCTTATTATCCATACGTGTCAATATCCTGTCAATTAATTCAAGAGCGGCAAATTCCGTAGAATGTTCCTTTCTAAATCCATATTGGTTTTCGTATATAAGTTTATGTCTTTTTAAGAAAGAATTTAGCTGGTCATAAATACTACGACTGACTGAGACCCCCCGCCAAAAAAGCTTAGATCCGCCCTTGATTATCAGGGCTACAGCCACAGACACACAGCAAGCTTTCCTTTCCAAGACAGATTATGCAACTACAAGGGTGAGGCCTTGTGAACACCTTCTAATGGGTGGATTCATCCCAATGAGTGCCACGAACAATTTAAAATTGGATCTGGCGCTATATCAAATAAATCATATTATTATTATGCATGTATTTTAAAACTACAGTTCTGTTGCTGTTGTAAATCAAACTATGTTATAATTATATAACTTTATATAACAAATCATGTACCCTCTGTTAAGACAAGTACCCAAATTGATTTGAATAGAACATTTTAGAAAGTGTTTATAAATATAAACGTCTATATAAATGTCTATATACCAGATTTCGAAAAAATCATATAAATATAAACAATCCGATTTTTGTAATCATGATTTTTTTCAACCCTGCGTAAGGTGTGTCATCGTATCAACTATTTTCTCTCTACCCAGCAGCACCGCTCAAATAAGCCACAAGAGCCAAAATGAGTGCATACGGACACGTACTAGTGTAGACACACACTTGTCCAATGTATATCCCAGCTCATAGCGAAACCCAAAGCTCAGTAAAAAATAACTGTTGGCTTTAGTTGGTGAACTACTTTATGCAGATGCCTAAAACGCTGATAACAGTCAAGCCATAATCGACAAGTTTGCCGAAGCAGCACTTCTGTGCCAACCACCAACGGTGGAACCTGATCCTGGTTAAGTCTTAATAATAATAATAATAATAATGATAATAATAATAAGACATTTGTATGCGCCATAAATCTGGCCGATGCCAGAGACGGGTTGCAGCATTTTGTACTCTCTGGTGTCTGTATGGTGAGCAGATGGTCAAATCCGTAGAACAAACCATTTCCATCGTTAAGGCGATATTTAACAAGATTACCATTCAAGGCAAAGGCCCACATGGTAAGTGGACAAGGAAGCCATTGGCTTATCGAGAGTCCAATTTAAAAAAAATCTATTTGTAACCCGCTCTCCTGAGATGTGTCAACCTTGTTTTTAAACATATTCATGCTGCTAGCAATTACACAATCTGTAGATAATTTGTTCCACTCATTGATTGTCCTTTTTGAGAAAGAATACTTCCTCATATACATTCTACAGTGATCATAATATCATCTCATGTCCTCTAGTTATATTATCTTTCTTGGGCGAGAAAAATATTTCTATCAATATTTTCAGAGTTAAGCTGTAACTATGCATGCTAGATATATTAGCTTGGAATCAAATATACTAAAGTAGTTATAGTGCTCTTCTGACTAAGCAAAAGAGGGCGCCAGTTTGGGAGGGACATCCGGTTTACTGCGCATGCGCACAGCCTTCTGAGTAGCACGAGCGCCCCTGGCGGCTGTGGATCGCCTCCTGGCGAATGGAGCTAACCCTAATCCTAACCCCTGGCGACTGATGCTAACCCAACCTGTTGACGGCTGTGTAAACGTAACCTTTTGTCGTCTGCAGTGAACCCTGACCCTGACCCTAACGGAGTGACCCCTACGTAGCGGCCATTAACAGGGTTATTATCAGCGATCAAAGGAGCTAATGAGGAAAGGAGAAACCAACACAACACGATATGGTACGAGTGCACACGTATTTTATTGAACAACACAAGCAGCATGAAGGCTCAATCAATGTACGATAGCACAATCTATCTTGTCGCAGCTGTTTAAGCCAATCGAATACGCAGCAATCGTTAGCTACTACTTTGAAAAGGCCTTTGACAGCCTTCACAGAGAATCCCTGTGGAGAATATTACGTCACTACCGGATCCCACAGAAGATGGTAAATGTGATCAAGATACTTTACACAGACGTCCAGTGTCAAGTCGCTTGTAACATTCACATGTCAGACAGCTTTAGCGTAAAATCCGGAGTAAAACAGGGATGCATTCTCTCACCATTTCTTTTCACCCTTGCCATCGACTGGCTGATGATAGAAACCACCAAAAATGGAAACAGAGGCATCAGATGGACACTTACCTTGATCTTGGAAGACCTGGACTATGCAGATGACATTGGATTGCTCTCTAACAGGCACAAAGACATGCAAGAAAAGATGGACAAACTCACAAGAACAGCACCACAGATTGGGTTAAAGCTCAACACAGCAAAAAACAAACTGATGAGGATCAACAACAAGACAGATAACCCCATCACCATAAACAACATAAACAACAGTGAGGCTTTGGAAGACGTTCAGGACTTTGCATACCTGGGAAGCAAAATCACAACAGATGGAGACTCTGCAAAAGATGCCACGGCTAGGATCAGAAAGGCAAGTCAGACCTTCGCTATGCTGAAGCCCATCTGGAAATCCAAGCAACT
Source organism: Lamellibrachia satsuma (assembly GCA_033239005.1). Classification (NCBI taxonomy): domain Eukaryota; kingdom Metazoa; phylum Annelida; class Polychaeta; order Sabellida; family Siboglinidae; genus Lamellibrachia; species Lamellibrachia satsuma. The sequence continues at coordinate 1,696,823 of BSQZ01000089.1, forward strand.
GAGATTGGAAACAAAACTGAGACTGTACAATAGTAATGTTCTCAGTGTACTTCTCTACGGCTCCGAGTGCTGGAAACTGACAGCCAAGCTAGCACACCAGCTTGAGACATTCCAAAACAAGTGTCAACGGAAGATCCTAGGAGTATTTTCGCCCAACACCATCACTAATGAAGAGCTGCACCGCAAAACAGATGCAACATCCTTGGCCACACAGATAAAGAAAAGAAGATGGAGATGGCTTGGACACGTGTGCCGAATGTCACCGGGCGCACTGCCCAAAACAGCCTTACGCTGGACAGCAGATGGAAAAAGGAGACGTGGTCGCCCAAAAGAAACATGGAGACGAACAGTGGAGAAGGAGATGAAAGAATGCGGCCTGACATGGAACACCATCACCAAATGGGCTGCAGACCGACAGCAGTGGCGCTCTCTTGTTGATGCCTTATATGCCACCGGACACGAAGAGGACTAAGTAAGTAAGTAAGTTAGCTGCTAAATCGGTGCCGAATATGTTAACAAAAGTTCTCATCGGAAAGCCATTACAACGAAGCAATACAAAAGCTACACAATATTGTCCACAAACGTTAGACAGAGGACTCCGAACTCTCTTGCTATTATGAGTCCACTCGGAACAGTGTTCGCTAAGGAAGGTGCGGAACGCCGCGTGTTGTGGTGGCAGACCGTAAGAGCAGAAGTAATCGCCGCGTCCGTCGGCATCCAGGTACAGCGCTATCCAATGTTCGCCCGGTTCGTCGCCGTCGTCGGTGTTGCACACGAAAACAGCAGGCAGACCGTCTATCGTCGTAGGTACGACGCCGCGAAAGATCGATCTGGCTCGCGGGTCCAGTAGTCTAGCGATCTGCAGGGTGTCCATCTCAGTAGTCGTAGATGACTTTGCGGCTCCTGTCTATTTCCAGCACGGACTCGAACTCGGCGTAGGCGATGACGTTCACGGTGGTCGGCAGTGCGACACGGAAATGCAGCTCTATGCGCAGGTTGCCCTTTTGTACCAGATGGAAGCAGGTACCGTCGCACTGGTCGGGTGTCAGGTCAAAACCAAAAAAGATGTAGCCGTGCTGGTAGTCGCTGCGAGTCAGCCCGTACCCCTCGTCCTGCCACAGCTTGCCGGTCGAGGAGAACAGGCTCATGTAGCTCCGGTTGAAGAGGTCGTCTTCGAAATTAGGCTGGAAAGGTTTGGAGGATATCTGTCGTCCGTCCACGTACACCGAATGGAAGCTGATGGCGTTGTTCTTGGCGTGAAACGGATTATTGAACGCAGGGTGCCGAGGAACAGGTTCTCATGCGTGTTGGACCGACCGCATCGGATACTTGACCATGCTCTTCTCGAGAGTCTTGATGTGTGCCATCTGCACGGTCGAATTGAGGGTGGCTTTCTTTGCGAACAAGGTGGCATTATCCTGTAATCGGGGTCGACTCCGCCAGTCATGAATGCAAAAGCGGACTTACTGCGTACCAGTCGTATCTTGACAACGACGCCATTGATCAAGAATTTATCCTGCAGAAACAGGTCCACGTGGAGACGGCCCCTCATGTCGACGGGCCGACTCAGTACGATGTTCGCTCGTCGAACACTTCGTTAGAGGCCGCTCCGTCGACTGTATCGACGGCATCCATGCGAGTGGCCGTGTCCTTGTGCCACATCTAACTCGTCAGTTGCGTGACCTTGGCATCAGTGCCGTAGCTCAATAGCGTCTCTATGTAGGCACGAACCGGGAGGGATCGCACTAACGGTACGAGACTGTCGCCGACGAAGCGAGACTCCACGACGTCCGTGTAGACGTAGATTGTCCACCGGACCGTGCTCACCCCGTCCTCGTGCACCACGCGTTTGGCGTAGAAGTAGGTGAGGGCCGCCCGTTCCTGTACAACATGGTCGAGTGAGGCACCCGGAACCCGCGGTTCGTTCCACTTACGCTCCGACTGAGCACCTCTAGGAACGCGTCCTTGTTGATGTCGTTGTGACGTTTTCTCAGTCCTTTGGTGCTGTACTTGTCGGTAGCCCCGAAACAATAGTACGTGTTGCTGCACAACCCCACGAACCCGTCACCGGACCACTCGACCTTGAACAGACCCGGTGTCCTCTTGTCGAACGCTCTGCGCACCTTATAACACGCCTCGTCACCGGTCCACAGGCGATTGGCCAGTCGACAGCGCACGTACTCGTTCCGATGTTCGTCGCAACATTCGGATGGCAGTCATGGTGGTGTTTTTTCTACTACTACTACTCCAATCTCCCGAACGTTGCATCGCATTTCTTGCACACATAATTCGCTCTCTTTGGTGGTCGCTAAGTGGCACCGCTGCTGGTGCTGCTACTGAAACGTATGCTGATCTCACGATGGCGTCGAATGACTTTTCACGTGACGTCGTATCTTTGCATACGTATGGAATGCAAGTCCACAGTGACGGCATAGATGTCGTTTCATGTTACTGCCTGCGTCTACAACTGAAAGGGTATGGTCCCTCAGTGCCTATGTTCAGGTCTATAGACAGAAGGTGAAGGCCGTGCGTGCGTGCGTGCGTGGGGGTGGTCAGGTGTCTTTACTCGTCTCAATACTCTATGGTGGGGTTGGTGAGGTGTGGTAACCAGAAGGTAATGGGTACACTCGACTCACTACTACTCTACGGAGCGTGTCTATATGTAGAGGGGTGTCACCAGCGAGAATACAACACCAACAACACATGTCATTTGTTTTGACTATTTTATTAAATATAACCGTTGCATATGTTGTATAAAATATATATGAAATATATGTAATTCGTTTGCACTATTTGATTAAATATCAATCATTACATAGGTTGTAGCAAATATATATGAAATATTTAGACTACTTAATCGTTATGTAAGGAACAACTTATATATACGATGGTGAGGTCGTCGCGATAGTGAACTCGGGCGTACGAACGTTTACCGTTGCGCCAGAGGCCCGTGCAATGATGGTGCGGTTATGGACTGTAGTGAGGTTTGTGGACTGTTATGTAGCGCCAATGATCTCGGGCTTACGAACGTTTACCGTTGCGCCAGAGGCCGGTACAATGACTTTACGTCTCTCCAGAGGTCACGTGATGATGATGATGATGATGATGAGGTGTTGACTATAAGTCGTTCCTTTCATAACGAGTACATACTGATACAATCAATTCATCATAATAAAAATAGGACTACATAATAAAGACGCTACTACTATGCTAATAAAGTTCGTTCAAAATGCTAATACAGTTCTTTCATAATTGTAGTACAATTCGTTCAAAATACAAATACTAATACAGTTCGTTCAAGCTACTAATACAGTTCGGTCCACACTAATGTTTATTATACTAATATTACATACTAATGTCTATATATATATATATATATATATATATATATATATATATATATATATATATATATATATATATATATATATATATATATATATATATATATATATATATATATATATATATATTGTGTGTGTGTGTGTGTGTGTGTGTGTGTGTGTGTGTGTGTGTGCGTTACATTTCCTCCCACGAACTGAATACGTTAATTTGGTCTTTGATATACGTCTGCTCATAGCGTGAATTATGGTTCGACATACACCTTTTGTAACTTCGTCTAACCTCATTCTTGACTTGTGCCCTGTCGACATTATTAAGTTCGTTACCCCTTCTTCTATCAGAATGACGCACGCTGCTGGTTCCATAAATTGTACAGGTAGCGGTGATGAGTACGGCGCCGACGACTGTGATGAGGATGAACTCTGTCCTACGAGAATGTCCTCCTCCTCCTATGTCAACGGAATGAGTAGAGGTGAAGCCGGACTGAAATCGCACGGCGGAGTTGACACCGGGCTGACATACGACGACTGTATTCCGTCGGAAGAGCGGAAGAGGAGACGACGACACTGCAGGTGGTGACGTCATCGTTGACCTCACCGATACTCGACGGCGTTTTGTATCGAGCACCCGCCGCAGATCGTTGTCCGCTAATCGTTTGCGTGGCGCTGCCTTCGAACTCTCCTCCACCTCCTCATGTTCTCCCACAGAAGAGGCATATAGCAGTTGCTCTAAGCCACTACGTATCTATCAAAACGAACAAAAAAGAAAATGTTTAGTCATGACAGGCATTAACCTTACCAGCGTATTGACTCTTTATGCTGTCTTTGACCTTCTCTATGATATCGATTCGCCATTGCAATTTCCCGCACCACTCTTCCACCGCATAGACACCCCAACGCAAGATATGAAGGAGCAACCCGGAAGACGACATGTAATACTCATCTTCCGATAGTTTGATCAAATATTGTTGCCCACAACTCACATCCTTCCCAATCCGCTATTAAGACTCGCAAGGCGAACCTGTACGTGGGCACTCTTTGCCATTTGTGAATCTAGCAATAAAACCCATTACCTTCTGGGCGCACACCTTTCATACAGTGCTGCAAGAAGTGTACACCATGTATTTATCATGTGTGGCAAAGTTGAGGAGTGTTAACGGACGTTTAAAAATGTAAGTACCACTACTTACTTCTGTCTGAAGCCGAGAAAGGTTCATAACTGGCGAACTATCAACATAGTGGTGGGCGTTAATGACGCCTCTTGCTTCTTGCTTCGGCGACAGAGAGAGAGAGAGAGAGGGAGAGAGGGAGAGGGAGAGAGAGAGACAGAGAGAGAGAGAGAGAGAGGGAGAGAGAGAGACATAGAGAGAGAGAGAGGGAGATATATATATATATAGAGAGAGAGAGTGAGAGAGAGAGAGAGAGATAGATAGATAGATAGAGAGAGAGAGAGAGAGAGAGAGAAATAGAGAGAGAGATGGTCGTTGTCAGCGATATCTGAGCGGTTATGGCGCAGTGGTTTGGCAGCGCAGCTTATAAAGGACTGATGCTGCCGATGGCGCGCATTCTTATGTCAAACGTTACTCGAACGTTCTGACGCGTGATGTCTAGATGGATATCTACATTGCAGTTCGCCTAGCGCGTGATATCTGACTTCGCACGATCACCTCGTGACTTGTCTGGGCACGTTTCATGGTGGGGGGCTCTGCTGTTTGCGAATGAACTCGCGTACGTCCATAAGTATTCGTCCAATCATATTTTGTCCTGGCTGCCCAGTGTACAAACTCCAGTACCTTGCCTTGCTTTTTACGCATTTCTTCAATGGCGATTGCTGCGTGTCTAATAGCCGTTTGCGTAGTGTTGGGTCGCGAAATTTAATCGCAACTTACGAATACATTACAGAATATCTCTGTTTGTTCCATTCTGCGTGTAACTGTACCTTCTCTCGAATGCTCTTGCTGAGGTATTTCGCTTGTACGCAGCTTCAAATGTGTTAAAAACATGATTCTACGCCTGTATCCTGCAGACATAGAAATTAGACAAATAACTATTTCCACTTCTCGAGTATATAGGACGATCCATACTGACTTTATGATGTTAAAATGTACATGCACTGTATTAAATACACGACGTTATGTAACGCTTGCTGAGTACTCATACCCTCGATTTTTTCTACGTGATCGATGTGATAAATGGCATTCCTGACAGCTTTCTGACACATTTATCACATTTCGTTTAGTTATCACAAATGTTTTATTGTTCTCTGTGACTTCATGTGGCTTACGTCAGCTGTCTGCATTGTTTCTACACTGCTATATAAGGATGTGCTGACTCGTCCTTTCTTTACACCTACAGCGCCATTACACAGATCAGTCATCACGATGCATGCGTAGCGATAAAAACATGCGACCGTCTTCTTTGCTAGTCGGGTTCGAATTCCTTCTTTCTTTGTTTTTTAACGCCTGCTCTCACGTTTCATACTAACCCATGTGTCTCACCCCCGTTTTTAGTTATCATTGTGCTAGATGGACAGCGGTAACGACCGAACTCATCTCAACAATACCTCCATATGACAACTGTGACCACACGGACGATGACGATAACGAGGGCTGTTGCTACTGCTGCTCCGGCTGATCCTGCGATGAATCACCTGAGGAAGATTGGACAACTTCTTGCGATGAAGCACCTATATACTGAAGCGGATGTCTGCTACCGTCCTTTAATGCAGTGGCATGAACAATGGCATATCGTACTATTTTAACCTATATATATATCATTGTAATTATATGTTTTTTACAATTGTATAATTCTATTGTTTATATATATATGTGTGTGTGTGTGTGTGTGTGTGTGTGTGTGTGTGTGTGTGTGTGTGTGTGTGTGTGTGTGTGTGTGTGTGTGTGTGTGTGTGTGTGTGTGTGTGTGTGTGTGTGTGTGTGTGTGTGTGTGTGTGTGTGTCGTCTTATGTCCGACGCCTATATACTGCCTATATTGCCTTATTCCCGCATCAATACCACACTTGCAAAATTTTCACTGATACCGCCCGCACTTACAATTTTTTCACTGATACCGACGGCGCAGTTGCAACATTGTTACTGATTAGCATCCTTTGATCTCGCAGTACGGTTACAGCTGGTAGAAAGTTAGGGTTACACAGCCGGCAACAGACGGGTTATAGTTATGGTTCATCACTCAGGGTCGAGGCGAGACGAAAAAAGGTTAGGGTTACACAGCCGTCAACAGGTTGAGATTAGGGTTAGCACCAGTCGTCAAGGGTTAGAGTTAGCTCCTATCGGCAATCGCTCCACAGCCGCCAGGAGCTCTCATGCTATCCAGAAGGTTGTGCGCATGCCCAGTAAACCGGATGTCCCACCCAAACTGGCGCCCCCTTTTGTTTGGTTAGAAGATTACTATAACTACGTATTAATAATCATAGTTGATGTGAGTAAAACTAATTTTGACTTGGCGATATACATCAAAAAGAATGACACATGACTCAACTAACACTGCCTTCCCTTATTTCGTTTCAAAACTGTGTTCTACGGTAGCATCTATCGAGCATATGAACCCGCGAATTGATCTTATTTGCGTCGGTAAGAAATTATAAACTAAAAATGTATGTTGTTTTTGTAGAATTCCATGTAATATTATGCATATATTGATACGCAACTCTTACTCTCAATAATATATACTTATTGGTGTGTTTCTGCTTTTTTGGAATAGTTGTCATTGCACGAAGAAACTTTACCGCTATAGACCACGCGTGCGGGAAATTTGACATTCTTCCCCAGCAGGTGGCGTTTCGGGCATATCCGCATAGGCGTGTGCGGATGTGTCCCAGTTAGTTTATTTACGTAGCGTGACGGCGTGATGTTACTCTTACGCCTATGTGGATACTCATGTTTCGTTATGGAAGGGGTGTCACAGGAACTCAGGGGGGGGTACTCAAAACATTGTCAGTATACAATCCTTGAGAATGTCCCTCATTGAACCTTGCTATACACATGTTAGACTTATGTCAAAAAGATATCCTTTTCAAGTAAAAAAATGCACTGTTCCATGATATTGATTAATTCACTAACGTATTTGATTCACAGATCAATCGGACCTTTCAGTGTCTAACCTTTTTTACCATTCACTCTTAAGTTGTGTGCGCTAACTTGCGTTGTACATATACCCCCAACATAACATAACATAACATAACATAACATAACATAACATAACATAACATAACATGGAACTTGTCTCAAGGATGGTATATTAGAACTGTATGAAGTTGCCCACCCCAACCCCCACCCACCCACCCACCAACACGGTGGGAGGTTGGTCTAAGCATAAGTGAGAGGTGGGATTTTGAGATGATATTTGTTAAAGACTGTAGACTTATAACACGAGTCATGATAGTTTTGTAATTTAAATGGAAACAAAAGTCATGGTTTTAGACACATACAAGAGTTACTAAAACATAACCATTTGTAACTACAATTAAAATATCACGCCAGTGGTTTACTAGGAAAACCTTGTTGAACACACACCATCTTAATTTCATGGGCCGCGGCATAGTGTTAGATAACCCCACGTCACGAGTGTCAAAGTATAGCAAAATTCGCTCGCCAAACGAAAATATATTGTTATACACCTATTTCTATTTTTGCCAATATGAAACGGCTATGCTGTTTGCGTTCGAATTCAACTTATGTAATATATTTTGCCTTTGTTTACTAAACTAACTAACACTTCTGACAAAATAACACATTTGTTTGAGAGTTTGGTTCTGTGTATGCCCACTTTGAGAACTCATTCTGAGTAAACAACTGGCTGTGATAGTCTTGATTTTAGTTGCACCTGGTTAGATTTTATTTTCTCTTTTAGGTGCATAGCCCGCAAACTATGACGTTTGTTTCGTTTTAAGTTAAACACAATCCGTAATGAATGGACTGGTCAGTAAAAAGCTAAAATGTGTACATTGTCGAAAAACTAGCCTTCCCCGATTTATTTCAAACTTAGCATGTGGGCAGAATATGTATTGTAGGATATGGATGCAATATATCTCCATACGCGTATTTGCGGTTCTTATTTTATGATACATTGAATACTGGAACCAATTTATATAGGTAATCTCCATTACAAAAGGATATAGTCTTAGACTAGCTGAAACAACAACCAATTGTAACGATATATGACCAACTTTGATTTAGTGCAGATCATATATGTATTAAATGCCAGAACATATTATTTTGCATGGCATTTTATTTGCTGTCATGGTACGTGCCTTATATGTTGAATGTTTTATGAAATTCACTTAATATTACACTCTCTGTATTTATTGCTCTTTTTTCAAATCCAACCACACATAATTGTAGCAGAGAAACGCCACATTAATTTATACTGACACCTCAACTAGTATACATAAATATATATTGTTTGATGTTTACATTGATACGTGGATGCAAGTATTGAATTCTTGGCCAAAACATTACCCTACCTCATAAAGTCGGGAGTGCCTATTTTGTCAAAACATTCACATTAAGATAACATTGTAACCCTTTAAACATAATAAAATGTAGTGCACTACTGGGACACCCCTGACATCATTCATAACTAGTAATACCGGCGAGTGTCACTATGCCAAAAAGATAAATTTAATATAGTTATATATAAGGGTCGCAATGTTATCTTAATATGCATTTGTTTGACATAATGGACACTCGCGATTTTTAATGAGTATGTTATGATAAAATAGGCCCTCGAGACTCTAAGGGGATACAGAAGTGACACGGCATACAATATGGGAACGCTTGGGCCGGTGAGCAAGTGGTTAAACACAGTGTCGAACAAAGCAATGCCACCAGAGATTTTAAAGCAAACGTGAATTTCCATGTGCTTATATGCTGTATGGTTTGTTGCCCGTTTCTTTTGGAATTCGAGTCAGTCCACAAAAATGAAAATTGCTTATAGCAGGCTTAAGCTACACATCTGAGATATCTATCGTACATTTTTGTCATAGTTTGGGCACCCATAAACACAAACATTTCGACCAACCCTGATCCACGGGCTACAGAGGAAACTCACATGTGCAATACAGGTTTCGTTTTGAGAAGTGGTTGAAGGTTACTAACGTTCCACATTGAAGACGTAAATGGCGTTTGTGCTAAAATGAGTAAAACACAATATGCATATGTGCAATAAGGTTTATTAGCAGCCACTGCTATCGCATCCATCGTGCCCGATGTTTAGCAGTAAGGACGCAAAACATTGGTTGTCAGGTAGTATAAACCTCGTCCGCTGTGTGTTTCGGAGTAATATCCCAGTTGCTGATTGGTGGACGCATGGCAACTACCCTAATAAAGAATGAACACACACTTTATTATAAACGATTAATCCCAATTACAAACAAAATATCAGGTTTTATTTAACAAGATTGAACACGATTGCCATCCAAGGCAAAGGCCAAGATGGCAGATGGACAAGGAAGCCATTGGCTTATCGAGAGTCCACCATTTTTAATCTTCTTCTTCCTGTCAAGGATTGGGCTCCTTAAGAGCGTTGTAAGTCCTGCTCGGCGCCTCTCACGCGCAGGGAATTGGTGGGTTAGAGATAGAGACCACCACTCGTTGAGTCCACGACAGGTTACACTTTTACACCCTGTGTGGGATCTTTCACTTCCCCTGGCATAGACACCAGGTAGAAGGGACCAACGGCTTTTAGTGTCTCTTCCGAAAGACACAAAGTGTACGCCCTCTTGAGGTATGTGTCAATCTTGATTTTAAACATATTCACGCTGCTAACAGTTATACAATCTGTAGATAATTTGTTCCATTCATTGATTGTCCTCTGTGAGAACGAGTACTTCCTGATCTGATATACAATCTACACTGATCCTTTACTAATGTTTCCTCATGCCCTCTAGTTATATTGTCTTTCTTTCTTTTCTATTGCAACGCCTTATCTACACAGGACTGTATTTTCGCTCAAATCTACACAGGGCTGTATTTTTGCCCAAGTAGTATATATGTACACTCAATAGAACAGCAGCGATGTTGAAACAGTCTTACACCTTATAATGTTCTGGTGGTCTCTGGTTTAATACCCTGTTATTCTTTAACATTACATAGCACCCATTATCTAGATATAACTGTTGAATATAAACATATCATATACCTTGTATATCATGGACATTTATGTTTTGTTTGTCGAGTTACCCTCTCTGTGGTAAACAGTTTAGGTAACCCCTAACGAGGAGTCATTGTTTATCTAAACATCACATCTGTAACCCAAACTGAGATAGTGGTTCCGCACTGTATAAACACTTACCGGTATGTTAGCAGACGAACTACACTTCCTATTCGTATAGCACGTGGATTTGCCATTGATCGTGTCCACGAAGTACATCAGTCCGCGCCGATGGTGGCACATCTGACGTGCCAAGTACAGGGCTGAAGAATGAAACAAGTCCACAATGAATGCCAGCTACTTTAAACTGTTACCCTCACAGAAATAACAAACATTTACCGTAATATGCTTAGATTGATTTCTTAAATATCTATTCGGTCGATTTCGCATAATGGAGTTAAATAAAAGATATGTTCTTGGAAATATATGCTATCATATCATGCATTGTATTGATTGATTTTTACAAAGAATATAATAACTCCATGTAGTTTTTGTGTTGCTGCCACTAATACCGACTACAGTAACAAAGCAAATCGGAACTTATTACTGCCAGTGCCGGATTAAGAATGTGTGTGTGTGTGTGTGTGTGTGTGTGTGTGTGTGTGTGTGTGCGTGTGTGTGTGTGTGTGGTGGGGGGGGATGGTACACGTTTTTAAGACAATACTGAATGAGTGCAAGACGACGGCCTTGATGCGTGGTATTGACTAAGGATGTAACCTCATACCTTAACAAGCCTTAGTTATTCTAATCCCCGACTGTCACCGTATAGTGTTATGCGGTTACAACTGGATAGACGGAAATCACCAAACCAGAGGTTATACCAAAGCAAGTTTAATAAGATGTAAACACTCCGTGACATTGTAAGGCGCGCTAAGTGTATGGGGCGCCACTGTGCCAGAAATGTCAAGATTAACATATAACTAATATGCTAGATGGCGTCGCTAATAAAGTTCAGTCGTGCACTTCACGTCAGTATTTTGTGACGTTCTCTTCCTTCTGTTCACCCTACACCGCTTTGAAGCGGAGTCGCAGTCACGACTACAGCACAGATGTTGAGCATAGGTCGGAGCCCGATTCACGGGAAGCGAAGATAGATTCTAAGCGGCTAATCTTATGGATTATGATTAATTTCTTAGGGGTCCCTTTTGTACGGCACCTGGTACGAGTGTACCGCTTGTAACATTGTTAATCTGGCACTGTTTACGGCTTGTACACAACAACACGCGTTCATCTACCAAGAGTGCGGGCGTAAACATACGTACGTTTCAAGTTGCAGCCGGGTTGGCTCTTACCGCCGTTCGGGTAGAAGTCAACATGGCCGACAGGCGTCATCATGCCTAGCAAGTTCGCCCCTGAATGTATCACATCGACGAAGTCGCCGCTACTAGAGACCAGGCCAGCAGCTGTGTTGTCCTTAAATTTCGGACCCGCCGGATCGAGACCTGCATTACAGACCGTGACAGCGTCAACAATCGGCGACTTCTCGAAAGCATTGTTAGGATTCGAGTAGACAATTAGACTTATATTGAAGCATTCAGCTACGCTGCAATTGCTGCGCGAAAACTGTTCGTTCTTAGTTCTCACTGTCTGTTGTCAGGTACTTATTTATACAGCTGAGTGAACTGTGGCAACGTGGGGTGAACGAAATTACCCGGCAGCAAGAGGATTCGAACCCTGGTTCTCTCGATTGATAGTCTGACGTTCTAACTACTGCGGTGCCGTGCCGCACGTACGTTCGGTTTCCTTACATCAAGATCGTGATGCTAAATTCAAATATCCCGTCCAACAACAACTAAACGTTATTTGACAGAACTTGGCTTTTCAGAACGTCTGCCAAGCTGTTGCTGACTGTGCTTTATCTGGCAGTTTTACCTGACAGTGTTAGCTAGGTCTATCATTGTATTGTCTTACAGTGTTGTTCCTCTTAGTGGTATGCCTAGAAGTGCCCTGCCTGACAGTCTAGTAGTACTTTGTTTGTTAATGCTTTGGCTGGTAGTGCTTTGCTTGATAGTGCTTAGGCTGACAGTGCTGCTTCTGACAGTGCTGCGTCTGGCCATGATGTTCCTGTGAATAGCCTCACCTGTGATTCGGCCGAAGCGATATCTCTTGCCAGCGTTACCACAGACATGAGCGCCCAGACTCTGCCCGATGCACCAGAGTTTGAGGCGAGTGATGCGGTTGTTGTCCACCAGATGTCGCATCACCAGAGCTAGTGCTGCCCCCACTGTGCGGGTGTCGGATGCTGACTGGGGGTAGAACAGGTTCTTCGAGTCCCAGTCTACCGTGATCACATTGAAGTCACCCTGGGGTATACGTTGCTCATTTTCATATTAAGTTAAATCACCTTGTATACAGATATAGCATGGTTTCCTACATCACTCATCGTCATAACCAATCGCTGGTTGTGATCCAGTCTAGTTCTGGAGATGTTATTTATACTAGTGAATGAAATCCGATCAGCATATTTAGATGTAGCGGTAGTTAGTCTGATGAAGAGCAAAACATGACAACAACAAAAACGCAGGTAAATGATGTGACAAAAAAATCAAAACAACTATCGAAAAACAAACGATCTACTTTCTTATTATTTCCGCTGTTATGTGTCTTCGGTTTGAAAATGTTCGATATGAGAAATAACGTATTAACTAGAACAAAATCGTGCCATGCACAAAGCTAGGACATTCTTGTACTCCAGACAGCGCATTGTATTGTAGATGACCAGGTGGATAAGTGTTACCTTGGTCAGGAAGGCGCTCTTCATGTCAGCGAACCATTCGTTTCGTTGCATGTAGCCATGTACGAGAACAACGGTTCTTTTCCCTGAGCGGAACACGGATCTGAAACATGCAGCGACATTAGTGATCGGGGACATATATTGCAATTGCCAACTGTCTTATCCGGGCCGACCTGAAATAATTTATTGCCGGTCTGTTTAGGGAAGTAATTTTCGATTAGCAGACGGTGCTTCCAGAAGAAGCACTGCAATTGTTCATAGGAACAAGACACTTACTTTTTTGGTTGCTAACCTCCTAATGTCTCCCTTTGTATGTCCAGCTCAGCTAGAAATAGGACCAGACGCGGCAACAACTTGGTGTCCTCTAAACTAACTATGTTGCTGCGTTTTGGTATGAGGCCAGCGCAGTTTGTACGCACGACCGAACGCACGCACGCACGCACGCACGCACGCACGCACGCACGCACGCCCACGCCCGCCCGCCCGCCCGCCCGCCCGCCCGCCCGCCCGCCCGCCCGCCCGCCCGCCCGCCCGCCCGCCCGCCCGCCCGCCCGCCCGCCCGCCCGCCCGCCCGCCCGCCCGCCCGCCCGCCCGCCCGCCCGCCCGCCCGCCCGCCCGCCCGCCCGCCCGCCCGCCCGCCCGCCCGCCCGCCCGCCCGCCCGCCCGCCCGCCCGCCCGCCCGCCCGCCCGCCCGCCCGCCCGCCCGCCCGCCCGCCCGCCCGCCCGCCCGCCCGCCCGCCCGCCCGCCCGCCCGCCCGCCCGCCCGCCCGCCCGCCCGCCCGCCCGCCCGCCCGCCCGCCCGCCCGCCCGCCCGCCCGCCCGCCCGCCCGCCCGCCCGCCCGCCCGCCCGCCCGCCCGCCCGCCCGCCCGCCCGCCCGCCCGCCCGCCCGCCCGCCCGCCCGCCCGCCCGCCCGCCCGCCCGCCCGCCCGCCCGCCCGCCCGCCCGCCCGCCCGCCCGCCCGCCCGCCCGCCCGCCCGCCCGTTGATATGTATATATATATATATGTATATATATATATATGTATATATATATATATATATATATATATATATATATATATATATATATATATATATATGTATACATATATATATATATATATATATATATATATATATATATATATATATATATATATATATATAATATATATGTATAAACGGATATATATATATACTCAATGGTACAAGGTAAATATTAATAGCGCCATATATCTTGGCAGGGGACTTTATGATTGATGTATGAGTTTTACGTGTATTATTTATGATATTTGAATCCAACTCAATTGAGTTGATAATATACTTGTGTTTACTATATTATTATTATTATTATTATTTCTTATTAGCAGGGATACTTACGGAATGTTGCTGGCCGAGATCGCCTTCCCAGAGCCGCGGTTGCTCCTTGTGTAGAGGAGCATGTTGACGGACAGAGAGTCGGGACACTTCGGCAAGCGCCAACGCTTGTACGGTCCCTGCTTCGAGAACGTCCCTACGCCCGGACAACGTACTTGTGTCTTTGTGCATGCATTGCTGTATGCAGAAGGCGCCGTTTACTCAACATGTAAAGTAATGTTTAAAATAATGTATATTTACAGATGATCGCTTATATTAACCGATCAAGGTGGCTACATAAATTAACGGAATAATAATAATACAAATTTACATGCGCGCTGAGAAATTGATATTCCACCTTTTGTTTATATAATAATAATATATAATAATGGTGTATATAATAATAATATAGAATAATGGTGTATATAATAATAATATATAATAATGGTGTATATAATAATAATAATAATGCAACTGGAGCGGCCTCAGTATTAGAAACAGGGCCAATCGCAGCGGGGTCAACAAATAAAGCATTGCGCCAAGATGATGAAGAGACAACATCGCTTTTATATGTTCTCTGTGCATTACACCAAGAAAGACGATGGGACGGCCTCGTTTTTATGTGTTCTCTGCGCTGACACCGAGATGATGACGAGACGACATTGCTTTTATATGTTCTCTGCTCTGACAAAAGAGCAGAGAACATGGTTGTTTTAGGCAGATGTGTTAGATGCTCCACGGGTCTACCATATTGTATTTTTCAGGTAGGATTCTAGGCAGAACAGTTCTACCATATAATAATAATAGATATTCTAGTGAAATTTCTGGTGGGAAGCATAAATCATATTGTGGTTTTCTTGTGGAATTCATGATAGGAATATCTACAACACGGCAGTTTTCCAATGAAATTCCATATGTAGAAGAATATGTGTATTGCGTAGCAATATCACTCCTCCATACATAAACATATGTGGCACTGTAGTTAGGTTGTTTTTCAGTTTACATAATTATTAGTATATATTACTTATTAAAATATCGAACTATCACAGCGAGTGGACACATTCCGAATGAGAGTAAAAGCTAATTACAGTCGAATCTCGTTAAACCGGACGCCGATAATCCGGACACCTCGGCGTCCGGACAGCATTTCAAGGGAACGGTATTTCCAAGCGCTAACACACCCCGTTAATTGTATGATTCGTTTATCCGGAAAACCCGTTAAACCGGACACATCCACCAAAGATCAAGGTGCCCGGATAAAAAGATTTCACGATATTACGTACGCTCGGCATTTGAGAAAGTTCCAAAATATGAAGCTTGTAGTACCTAAAGAACCCTGTATGACAGCATACGGTCTGCGACAGTTGTACTTACCACAAAGCAACAGCGACCAGTAACAAGGCGAGCATCAGCATGATTGCACAGCTACGTCATTTACTTTGAAACGTTCGTAAAGCAACATTCTTAAATAGCACCCACCACAGCGAGAGACAACCACCGCCGGTACCCGGCGGTGTTTGTCTCCCGCTGTCATTATTCGTGCCTCGCGCACAACTGGCCATGGAAACGTGGTTTATACACGACGATAAAACTCGGGAAGACGTGTCGACGGTAACTGCGACACATCAACAACATATATCACCGGATTTTATTGACGCTCGCAAGTGGAGGCGTTGCTCATAGAACGACCGGATGTTCGCAGTACAAAGAACGGTTGCGTTAGTCTCTTGATTTAATTTGGTATGCTACATGCTAGTCGTTCACAGTGTTTCTTCTGGATTGTTTAACTTCTGCTCAACTATACTAAGTATGGAAGTGTGGGTAGAAGTTGGCCATATGGAGATGTGGTCCACGTAACCTTCCCCACATATAACAGCTGGAAATCCCCAAAGTCACATAAATCACGGGACCACTCCTTCTGTACGCCTACTGGAAATACCCAAAGTATAGGTCACATGAACACGTTGCTTTAGCTAGACTAGCAACAGCCCGACTTTGATGAGAGAACTGAATCACAACAGGTATGGTGTAATAAAGTATCCTCCCTAGTATTAAGTCCGACGAGTGGTGTCGTTTTGAGTGATTCACTTTAATTCGCAATTGCGTTTATTCGTGGTGTCCAGTGCAGCGACATCCGAAAAGTGTCCTGATTCTTGGATAGCAACTATAAGTATAACTCATTAGAAACGGATGGAACGAGTCTTTATATAATAGGAGACTGCTACGTGGATTCGATATTCAGGTTTTATTCGACATAACCATGAGTCGGATTAGCGTAATATCATTTAACATATCCACTTATTCAAGGGAATTCGTAAAACATATGTAATATGTGTACCGTAGTTAAAACCATTGTTTGCGCCAAAGAATTTTGGGAACGCCGCTTAGAGGTTAACTACTTGAATTATCATAATAAGTATATTCATTACCCTTTAAAATGTAGGTTTAGCTTAGTTACCAAGATATTGGCAAATACATGTTTGTCAATCGCGGCCATTTTGAAAATACAAAATGGCCACCACACATGCATAAGGGCAAATGGAAACACAGTGAACCTGATTATGAACGTTGTATGTGTGCTACACAGACAACTGCACGGAGGACAAGGTATGGGTCGACTGCATTGAGCGACCTGCCTGCCCAAACACTGCTACGACATCGGCCCAAAGAGTGTAATATAATCAAGAGGCGGTACAATACTGCAGTGTCGCTTGAGATTGTGGCGCCCCCGTGTGGTGAAGAAGGTGCAGCGATGGATAAGCCGCCATGCCATTTTTGTGCAGCTATTGCATGCAACAACAGCAGAAACTCTCGTAGAAACCTCAGTTTTTTAGTTTCCCGAAAGACATGGATAGGTAAATCAATAAAAATAAGCACTACAATCACATAGAAACTGGAAAGTATGCGGGCGATAATAGGGTTCAAATCCCGGTCTGACTGAGTTTCACTCTTCGACGGCTAAGGCACCATTTCCGTATCACTATTTGAAAATCTGCTGCCCAGGAGTAAAGTTACTATTATTCATGTTAATCATTTGTCATCTAATTATATTCATCCTATTGCAATAATACAGTGCCGATGGTTATGGTACCAAACTTTTATTAAAAAAACAATATTAAGAAATATTTCTTTTGCCTTACATATATATTAGCCCATCATTAAAAGTATACACTGAATTTTTATTTTAAGGAACTGTTTCCAAATCACCGTGCCGGTTCAACAGGAGTTGCCAGCCGGACGCCATCGAATCACTGATGTCGGTGTTCAAGAACTGTCTTTACAAGAACAGAATGTAATCAATTACATTTGTGGTTACATTGTCAAGAAAATTGTCTCGGTAAGATATAAGCTGATAGTAATGAGGTACGTCATTCTAGGTATGACTTTGTATCAGCGAAAAACTACATTGAGGCAAGGGTGGGTCTTCAGATGCCTAGTATCTTGTTAACACAAGCTCTTGACCAGAGTGAGCTGGAATACTCTAAGATTACTGACATATTTATATTGAGGATGTGAAGATGTGAAATCCACATTTGTAGCATCACTCAAGAAAGAAGTTTAATTCAATTTAATATCACGTGTGTGATGTTATTGTACATCTAATGGTAAACGTCAGGCTACATCACTCCATCAGGCAAGCAAATATAAAACTGAGAGACCAGAAAGAGAGAAAGAATAGAAAACAATGAAATATAGTCACATGTAGTTAATTGTATATGTACATGTAACATTTTAAACTTTGGAATGATCACACCTGTGTTTTATTGTATCCTCCATACGAATGTACTTGGGGGATACTATGGTTTAGTCATCACGTCCACCACTTGGGGGATATTATGGTTTAGTCATCACGTCCACCACTTGGGGGATATTATGGTTTAGTCATCACGTCCACCACTTGGGGGATACTATGGTATAGTCATCGTGTCCATCAATAGAGATTGCTTGTGCTCGCTCTACAAGTTTCAAATGTTGACGGATTTCTTTTAATTTTTTTATGGATACTTACCTCATAGAGGAGTCGGCTGCTATCGAAAATGATCATGCTTCGATTATCTTTGAAACTTGTCCGGGGAAAAAGACTCTAGCAAGTGTTCCGTGTTGGGTAGTTCGTTGTTGAATGTGCACGGGCGAGAGTAACCAGTGTGCCGGTCAAATCAGCCCATTGCCGAGGGTCAGTTTAATCTAGGTCCCAACGTTACTATCAGTACCTCGAACCTGTCCGCGAGCGTACAACAGGCGGACAGCTTCCTGGCAGATACGAACCTGCCGTCTGTTCTGGAGCCCTGACCCCTCACAAATCTGGGCTGTGGATCGGTAAACCGGGATTCGCTACATACACTACAATGTATAATGTTTTCTATGTAATTAATCACTCGATGATAATGAAAAAAAAAATAATAAATGGATTGCAATATTGCGTCATATAGTGTTGGGCTCTTGATACACAGAATACAATACGATATAATTAATGGTTTATTTTCAAAGTTTTATTCCTTTTCAATTTCTTATCCTTCCATAAATTGAGCAATCCCCTATCTCGTTCTCATTCACACCAACCATAATGAAATTAAATATAATTTTTTTTCTGAAGTAAACTTTTAAGAATAAACTTCTAAACACTTGGCTCAACAATATGGAAATATATTCGTGAAAATATGATTTGTCAAAAATTTCATTTGATAATTTTTAAGAAAATCAAATGTTAATTACATTAATGTAGATGCTAAAGGTAGACTTGTCAAAATGTTAATAATCGGAGTGCGGCACATCAACGCTGACCACTTACGATAGCGACATGACAGCCCATGTCCGTCTTTCTCCGCGGTCTGTCTCAACTATTTAAACTGTTCCGTCTTGCGCAGTGCTTTGTGTGTTCCACGCAGCTCTCTTCGATACATTTTAACATGACATTCGATGCCTCCTCTTATGGCACGACATTTAATTTATCGTCTCCCAATTGAAGATGTTTAGTTCCGTCGCTATACAGTACGGCTCTTCCATCCTACTCACATGACACTAAATCCGATGCCTCTTCACATGACGCGACCATCGATGCCTCCTCACATGACGCGACATTTGATGCCTACTCACATAACACGACATTCGATGCCTCCTCGCGTGACACGACCTTTGATACCTCATCACATGACACGACCTTTGATGCCTCATCACATGACACGATCTTCGATGCCTCCTCACATGACACGATCTTCGAGGTCTCCTCACATGACACGACCTTTCGTTTATCGCCTCCCAGTTGAAATCGTCTAGTTCCTTCGCTACACAGACTGCAATCAAAGTCTCCTCTGCCGACTTCACCGTTGACCGCGACGTCTGCTACAGCTCCAACCTACGGTCAAGAAATGATGTGGTATCTCACGTACAACTGGAAGAGTGTCATATTTGCGGCAATGCGAAATTTTGCCGTTTTTATCACAAGCTCCCCAATAATAAAATGAAAACTGCCGAGATCACAAGTACTATGTTGGCAGATATTATAAGAAAGGTTGGAAGAAATTACTGAGATTACTGAGATTAAAGACATTTGTTCTTTGCAGTGCTTGCCATAGAACAGTCAACATGATTTAACAAGATTTAACAAGATTGCCATCTAAGGCAAAAAAACAAATGGCAAGTGGACAAGGAAGCCGTTGGCTTATCCAGAGTCCAACAATTCTTCATTTGTATGTAAACCGCCCTTCTAAGATATTGGTAAATAGTATTAAAATTGAGTGGAACTGAAACATAAGGAGAGGCATTCTGACAGGAAGAAGCACGGTGACACATGAATAACGTGTATGTGCGTGCGTGCGTGCGTGAGTGCGTGTACGCGCGCGTGTTTGCGTTTGTGAGTGAGTCACAGACATCGACGGAAACATAAACAACCAGTAACGTTTCTATGTGGAAACATGACAGACTTCGATGTTTTCTTCATGCTTCTATCCCAGCAGATGGCTAGGCCAACGACGAGAATTAGCATTACGCCGAGCGCCGGCATAATGGCGTAGAACAACATACTGCTCGTCCTGTCGGTCTGGCCAACTGTCGTGAACGACATGGTCGGACCTCGCGTCAACGTCACTTTCGCTACAACAAGAACACGTGTCCGAACATCCAACCATGCGTATTTAGGGCCTGTCTACACGAGCGATGTATTGACCAATTGTGTCGCCCGACGAAATGGACAATTTATCGCTCGTGTAGACATCATCGCGAGATCGATTAGCGAGGCCAATTTGTTGTTACGACAGTGCAGCCAGAATTGAAGCGACAATTTGAAGCAATCGCAGCGACCGAGTGCAGGATTGCAAGTGCACCCGTCGTGACCTTTATTAAGAATTCAAGTAGGCAATAACGCCAGACAATAGCACTAGCAGTGTTTAGACATGTCGCTTATTGTAGGTTGTAGGTCCGTAATTGAGTTCTTTCAGTGTTGGGACATGTCAATCGCTCTTTGCAGTCTTCCTTCTTACCTATGTCATCCACATACCGTGACTGCAATGTGTCTAAGAAATATTCTAAATATCATTATAATATATTATATAATATATTCTTCTTGCTGCTGCTTATGTCTTATGTATATATATATATATATATATATATATATATATATATATATATATATATATATATATATATATATATATATATATATATATATATATATATATATATATATATATATATATATATATATATATATATATATATATATATATATATATATATATATATATATATATATATATATATATATATATATATATATATATATATATATATACATGCACGTTCGCGCGTATGTATAGAGGAGACCGGGGATAGTTGTTACAATTTTCATTTAAAGTCACTGTTTGTGAAAAGTATGTTAGATGCATTATTTATGTCAATGAATGCATTAAAGATATTATTTTTGTTAATAAAATGTACCATGACATTGATTTTCCATATTGTAGTTAGGCAGATATATGAAGTATCCCAGAGGCGCGGTCGACTGTCACAACTAGCTCCGTAAGCGGGGCAAGTTGTTACATCATACGGGACAAGTTGTTACAGCAAAGAACGCTAAGCAAGTGTCACTCGTGCATGCGGCGGTTATTACATTAATTGGATTATACAATGTAGGTGTTCACAGCTTCATATATTAAGCTTTTAATTTTTAGTTATCAAAGTGGACTCATTCCCCGGATGTTTACATAACAAACAATTGTGAATGGAATGTAAATTATCGAATGGAAATAGTGAATGGCAATATATATATATATATATATATATATATATATATATATATATATATATATATATATATATAGGCAAAACACCCAGATGACAAGTGGACAAGGAAGCCATTGGGTTTTTCGAGAGTCCGCAAAATTGTCATCTATGTGTAATCCGCCCTTCTGAGATATTTGTTAATTTTGTTTGACGCTTCTAGCAATTACAGTACTGGTCATAAACCAGTACACTAGGCTTCACAAGTTAAATAAAGCATTCACACGTCGTGGTTAAATAAATGTTTTTTTTTCGGTCATTGTCAGCACAAAACTCGCTGGCTGAGCCATCTGTATGAGCCACCCGAGCGTTGTTACAGTTGTAACAACTTGCCACAATACAATTGTAACAACTTGCCACAATACAATTGTAACAACTTGTCCCAAACATGTGTGCGATAACAAATCCTGAATTTCAATTTAACTTCTACTTGGTACCACTTATGCTATATAGTAGACAAGTTTCATTCATGAAATATAAAAGGTGGCTGCGTAAGACGATATTATGCGGGCATACCCAAACAAGTTTTAGGTGGTTAAACAGTAATTTTTCCACATCTCGTTAATTTCGTCTTCTTAACTCCCGGTTTTTGACAGTGTTTCTGTTGGTGGACGTCCAACCAACTATCGTCGATGGTGACTCCATGTGTCTGTTGGTGGACCTCCAACCAACTATCGTCGATGGTGACTCCATGTGTCTGTTGGTGGACCTCCAACCAACTATCGTCGATGGTGACTCCATGTGTCTGTTGGTGGACCTCCAACCAACTATCGTTGATGGTGACTCCATGTGTCTGTTGGTGGACCTCCAACCAACTATCGTCGATGGTAACTCCATGTGTCTGTTGGTGGACCTCCAACGAACTATACAACTAGCCCCGGTCTCCCGTACCATAGAAAACACTACATACCGCTGCTGTTCATTGCGTCTGTCTGTTGGTGGACCTCCAACCAACTATCGTCGATGGTACTCCATGTGTCTGTTGGTGGACTCCAACCAACTATCGTCGATGGTGACTCCAGTGTGTCTGTTGGTGGACCTCCAACCAACTATCGTCGATGGTGACTCCATGTGTCTGGACTCCAACCAACTATCGTCGATGGTGACCTCCAACCAACTATCGTCGATGGTGACTCCATGTGTCTGTTGGTGCACACTCGACGTAAAACGATTATGACGTAGTAAACACATACCTTTGTGATTTTAATGATGCTCTTTGTAAATTAGAATGTGCGTTCGGCTAATAGGACTTAGTCAGCTAGGAGATGTTTTCCAGTATGTCATACGATTGATTCTATCGTTAATCGCACGTATTTTCTGATGATTTGCCTGGAGTTACGAGATAGTATATATTGTCTCCCCTACCATAGAAAACACTACATACCGCTGCTGTTCATTGCGTCTGTCAATTCGTTGGCGTCTCGTCTGTTCCGGGTGGACGTATGAATGTATGTATTCGAACGTATGTGTATGTGTACGTGTGAATACGTGTGGTATGTGTACGTGTGAATACGTGTGTATGTTTTTTCTAGTGTGTGCTTGTGTGCGTGTATGTATGTATATATGTATGTATGTATGTATGTGTGTATGTATGTATGTATGTATGTATGTATGTATGTATGTATGTATGTATGTATGCATGTATGTGTACGTGCGTACGTACGCGTGAAAGCACGTATGAATACATCTGTTTACGCGATGAATGTGTGTATATCGTAACCTGACATATTAGACAGACTATATAAAATTTAGTTAGACTTTATGAAAATACTGTTATTTGACTCTGAGAGGATACAATGTATTCAAACGCACTAATGTGGTAGCATATTGTATAGAAGATTCGTTGTTAATTTGTAAATATTACAACAAAAAACGACATTGAATAATAAGACATATGAGTGCTTTCGATTGTGATTACCTGGGGGAAGTGTATTTCTCCCGGCCTACGTAATCGCGGAGAAGACATAAAATGAAAATTTAATACTGCATTGCAATTCGAGGTATGAGCGAAGCGTCACTAAATTAAGTCAGTGACGTAAGCGCAGGATGTGATGTCAGGGGAGATCAAGACAGCAGCCTGTGACGTCTGTATAGACTGAGAAATAAACGGGTCGATAGTGTAGGTACTTCAGAACGGTCAGCGGCTCAGACTAGGACACCACCAGCCACCATGCCGATAATGGCATCCAGTACAATGATCGTGGTGTGTTTCGTAGCCTGTCTAGTTTCCCTACTGGCGTTTGCATTGGCCTGGTGGTGTTGGCACCTGTGGAGGAAGTATACTAAAAGGTGGGTTATTTTGTGAGTGTCACGATTAGTGCGCAGGTAAATTGTGGAGACGAAGAGGGAATTTAGAAAAGATGTAGCATTTAATGTGTATAGACCAAGATAATGCGTTTAGCATAGTACCAATGGAACACATTGGTCAGGAGAATACACGCAACGGGATGACTATACGAAAAATGGCGGAGTTACGAAAAGAGATTGCAGTGAAGAAACGACTGAAATAGAAAGTATTTGGTAGGAGACTGCGATGGGTACGTTCAGACATATTCAGACTAAGCGATGAGAGAATGACACAGAGGGCATCGAAAACGGAAAAGGTGGTAGAAGGCAGTAGAGGTAGACAAACATTAAAGCTACTTCCTCAATTCGATTGTTTATTCGTGTCATTTCAAATTCATTTTCCGAAAATTCAAACTTACTTAGTATCCACTACGACATGCTACCTCGTTTGTACAACTTTTATATGTAGTTTTTGTGAAATCATCAGACAAACTATTAATTTTTTAACGCTTGACCCAACATTTATTGAAGTGAAAATGGATACGAATCACGAATTTTGCCCTTGGTGAAATTTCATAACCTTGTGATCGGCGTGCACACGCACACATGCACATGCACGCGCACACACACGCACATGCACGCATGCATCCGGTGTTTGCCTTCAGTCTGACGAAACCAGAAAGGTACATAGCGCACACGCCGACTGCGGACAGTCTGTTGGCGGCTCATGTGATGCTAGAAGCGGTGACTACACTGTACGAGGAAGGCGACGACAGCTCCGAGAGCTCGTCTTCTGGCAAGTCTGCCAACGACAAGATACGGTCGCCGTCACAGTCGTCATCGATGCATTAGTCTGCACTCGATTTTCGACGGAACAGTATCGGTACGCTAAATGTGCACCTGCCTACACTGCAGTTATTCCTCTTGTTATGTAATTTCATTATACGAGGGGACCTAACTACACACACGCACACACACGAACACACACGCACACGCGCGCGATCGCACACACACTCGCGCACGCACACACACGCACACACAAGAACACACACGCACACGCGCGCGAACGCACACACACGTGCGCACGCACAATCGCACGCACAATCGCACGCACACATAAACGCACAGGCACACACGCACACACACACACACACACACACACACACACACACACACACACACACACACACACACACACACACACACACACACACATGATTCATGTGTCTTTTCTACGATTGTGCATAGTTACAGAAACCGTCGCTTGACGCTACTATAATTGCCATAATTACGTCGCAATATAAAAATTTGAATTCCAAGAAGCCATCATGATATTGATGGCAGCACCAAGTACCAAAGTATAAATTGATATTTCTGTGATAATGTTGTATCCTGATAGTTTGTAAATATTGTTATCATGACAGTCACTATGCCAACGGTTCCCAACCTTTTTCTCCCCGCATACCCCCTGTGGCCTGAAACGATCAGACGGGTACCCCCTGTGGTCTGAAACGATTATCCGGGTACCCCCTGTGGCCTGAAACGATCAGCCGGGTACCCCCTGTGGCCTAAAACGATCAGACGGGTACCCCATGTGGCCTGAAACGATCAGCCGGGTACCCTCTGTGGCCTGAAACGATTAGCCGAGTACCCCTTGTGGCCTGAAACGATCAGCCGGGTATCTCCTGTGGCCTGAAACGATCAGCCGGATACCCCATGTGTCCTGAAACGAACAGCCGGGTACCCCATGTGGCCTGAAACGATCAGCCGGATACCCCATGTGTCCTGAAACGAACAGCCGGGTACCCCATGTGTCCTGAAACGAACATCCGGGTACCCCATTATAGTGATACATAATTATAGACAAAACAACATTCAACATTGAGTTCAGTGATACATTTTATTGACGACAAAGTTGTACCCCGAATGGATACGATAAGAAACCACTATTCGAGAAATCACCTCAATGTGAGGGCTGAGTTTATCTGGTCGAAACCAGGGCCTCGATTCATGGAACAGCTTTGGATAAGGAGACGTGGAGGTCTTCCTTCATGCACAGTCGGGCTTGCAATTAATTTAGTTTTCATGCAGATTCGCTAATCTTAGACCAAAACTTTGGCAGGGGAAGAGCTTCAAATGGATCACGCGCTGTGGAATCGTTGACGAACTTCACCGAATCCTTCTGTACTTCGACACTTCTCCTTGCCAACGCGAAGAGAATTTGATGATCTCATCCAACGAAAATCGATGTGGACGAACAGCGCTACTAGGTCCGTCGAGCTCTTGACACAAGAGGCAGAAGATCCTTGTATTGGGGATGGTGGACTTGATGACGCAAACTTACTAGTTAGGCACTAACCGTTGAATCGAGGCGAAATCGTCGTAAATTTCGAATATTTTAGATGGCAAATATCTTAACTGGGAAAACTGTAGGTCCTTCGAGAACAGTAATGTATGGACTTGGATCACGACGTTTTCTAATAGCGTTGAGGAAAATGTTTTGTGTGAATCTGACAGCATTACATAGACACATTTTCTCCTAAGTGGATTACGCAGAGTGATTTTTTTTGCACCAGTGCATGTAACCTTACCTTCAGCCAACCCGCCTCCGCGTACTCCTGGAAAACCTCGTACCCCAGGTTGGGAACCGCTGCCCTATGCATTACTTAAACTACTACTTATGATACTACTTAAAGTATCTACACGATTGCAGCTTAGTGTGTGTTATTTCAGCATTTGCAATTCGAAACATTTCAATTCCATGTTTGTTTAGTTGGATCTACGGGAGATGACAACAACAACTACAGGACATCTGGAGACGGCAGAAAATCGTAGAACATCAAATCAGTGCAAACCGAAGGACAAGCACTATTGTCTTGACGGCGCTAGCAGTAGTGCAAGAACTATTCTCTTGACGGCGCTACCAGTAGTACAAGAAAAGTTCTCTTGACGGCGCTAGCAGTAGTACAAGAACTGTTCTCTTGACGGCGCTACCAGTAGTACAAGAAAAGTTCTCTTGACGGCGCTAGCAGTAGTACAAGAACTGTTGTCTTGACGGCGCTACCAGTAGTTCAAGAACTGTTCTCTTGACGGCGCTAGCAGTAGTACAAGAACTGTTGTCTTGACGGCGCTACCAGTAGTTCAAGAAGTGCTCTCTTGACGGCGCTACCAGTAGTACAAGAACTGCTCTCTTGACGGCGCTACCAGTAGTACAAGAACAGTTCTCTTGACGGCGCTAGCAGTAGTACAAGAACTGTTCTCTTGACGGCGCTAGCAGTAGTACAAGAACTGTTCTCTTGACGGCGCTACCAGTAGTACAAGAAAAGTTCTCTTGACGGCGCTACCAGTAGTTCAAGAACTGCTCTCTTGACGGCGCTAGCAGTAGTTCAAGAACTGCTCTCTTGACGGCGCTACCAGTAGTTCAAGAAGTGCTCTCTTGACGGCGCTACCAGTAGTACAAGAACTGCTCTCTTGACGGCGCTACCAGTAGTTCAAGAACTGCTCTCTTGACGGCGCTAGCAGTAGTACAAGAACTGTTGTCTTGACGGCGCTAGCAGTGGTACAAGAACTGTTCTCTTAACGGCGCTACCATTAGTTCAAGAACTGCTCTCTTGACGGCGCTAGCAGTAGTACAAGAATTGTTGTCTTGACGGCGCTACCAGTAGTTCAAGAACTGTTCTCTTGACGGCGCTAGCAGTAGTACAAGAATTGTTGTCTTGACGGCGCTCCCAGTAGTTCAAGAACTATTGTCTTGACGGCGCTAGCAGTAGTAGAAGAATTGTTGTCTTGACGGCGCTAGCAGTAGTACAATAACTGTGTTCTTGACGGCGCTAGCAGTAGTACAAGAACTGTGTTCTTGACGGTGCTAGCAGTAGTACAAGAACTGTGTTCTTGACGGTGCTAGCAGTAGTACAAGAATTGTTGTCTTGACGGCGCTAGCAGTAGTACAAGAACTGTGTTCTTGACGGCGCTAGCAGTAGTACAAGAACTGTTCTCTTAACGGCGCTAGCAGTAGTACAAGAACTGTGTTCTTGACGGCGCTAGCGTTAGTACAATAACTGTGTTCTTGACGGCGCTAGCAGTAGTACAAGAACTGTTGTCTTGACGGCGCTAGCAGTAGTACAAGAACTGTGTTCTTGACGGTGCTAGCAGTAGTACAAGAATTGTTGTCTTGACGGCGCTAGCAGTAGTACAAGAACTGTGTTCTTGACGGCGCTAGCAGTAGTACAAGAACTGTTGTCTTGACGGCGCTAGCAGTAGTACAAGAACTGTGTTCTTGACGGCGCTAGCGTTAGTACAATAACTGTATTCTTGACGGCGCTAGCAGTAGTACAAGAATTGTTGTCTTGACGGCGCTAGCAGTAGTACAATAACTATGTTCTTGACGGCGCTAGCAGTAGTACAAGAACTGTTGTCTTGACGGCGCTAGCAGTAGTACAAGAACTGTGTTCTTGACGGTGCTAGCAGTAGTACAAGAATTGTTGTCTTGACGGCGCTAGCGTTAGTACAATAACTGTGTTCTTGACGGCGCTAGCAGTAGTACAAGAACTGTTGTCTTGACGGCGCTAGCAGTAGTACAAGAACTGTGTTCTTGACGGTGCTAGCAGTAGTACAAGAACTGTTCTCTTGACTGCATTACCAGTAGTACACGATCAGTTCTCTTGACGGCATTACCAGTAGTACAGGAACTGTTGTCTTGACGGCATTACCAGTAGTACACGATCAGTTCTCTTGACGGCATTACCAGTAGTACACAAACTGTTGTCTTGACGGCATTACCAGTAGTACAAGAACTATACCTGAAGTGTGTTATCGGCCTGCCCATTTGCTACTTTCTACAGTTCAGAAACTGTGAAGGGCGCCTAGCTTAACGTTCATGTTCTCCGTTTGGTGCATGTATTGTATAAATTAATTGAGTATCAATACTTCAATGTAGTAGTCGTGTTAATTTTTTTTTATGCTAAACTATTGTATATGTTGTCGTATTATGAATTATTAAATGTGTATAAAACAGGTGATACGTGAATGGTTGGACAGTTTGTATTAGCTACCGGACCATTGACTTGTGAAACCACAACTCTTAGGTGGTTAATGCATGGACGCAATTTGATAATCGTATAAATCTTGTCACATCGGACTGTACAACAGTGTCCTTTTTCTATTGATTTCCGACGTTGTGTTTAACTACCTTACAGATTGTTTGTCGGCTTTTCTCTAAAGTATTTATGTGTGACAACACTAAAACTATGTGACCAGGGACCATAGCTTGTTTGCTGTAAGTAAGACCATAGGTTATGTTGTGCGTCCTTCCTAACGAGGAAGAACACCACACAAGGACACGACGACTGGCTGTCAGTAACCCGCCCGTTGACCACTAGAGGCGCGGTGATTGCTCAAATGCCCAATACGCTTTACTATTGGTCAACTCGTTAAATTAAATCCAGGGTTCCCAGGGCTCCCTCTCAGTTCCCAATTACGTTGACACCCGCGGTCAGAGCAAATTAGCAAATGTCAGGATTAAAGGGAAGACTGAAGCGTCTAAACAGTACCATCAATCTTTGGCACCATATGGATTTTGTCCATATCCACATGGGTGGTTTAACTATAAACTTTTCGAAACCTGTTTTTCTGTTGCTAATCTAGGCTTAATACATCGAATAAACCTCCAAATGACTTATTAACATTAGCTATTAAAAACTAATTAAATCAAACTTTTACAACATGACACCCGACTGGCTGTCAGTCACCCGCCCGTTGACACGTGACACCCTGACTGGCTGGAAGTCACCTGGCCGGTGAAGCGAGAAAGGAGGGGAGAATTAGGGAGATATGTGGGAAAGGGATAGAGTGTGCGTACGTGCGTACGGTCGTGCGGGCGTACATGTGTGTATGTATGTGTGTGTGTGTGTGTGTGTGTGTGTGTGTATGTGTGTGTGTGTGTGGGGGGGGGGGGTGTGCGTTTGCGTGCGTGCGTGTGTGAGTGTGTGCGTGCGTGCGTATGTTTGTATGTTTGCATGAATGCATGAATGCATGCCTGTATTTTATGACAGTTTGAAGACTGCGTGTAATTATGTAACTACGTAAATTTGATAATTGAAAGTTTGTTCGCATATGTTATTCTGAAAATGGCTGCTTCTGACCTTTCCCCCCTTATAAACTAATTAAATACGCACTGGCATGCATGATCCATGTATATTGGTTAAGTGTACGGTACTGTGGTAATAAAGCTTGGTAGGGAGAATAATATGACTAGGGATAAATAAAAGGGCTACTTCAATATAGCAGATTCAATTAAGATTGGTAAGCCGGCTCAACTAATATTTGGTTTGGGGTATGTTGAGCCACAGTGTAGCGTAAGTTAACGTAAATGTTTTTTGTGTGTAATTTACATAGGCCTTGTACAAAAATTTATAACAACTCAGCCATCACATCTACCCAACGGGTACAACACGTCTTTGACAAGTCTACACGCTTAATTAATAAGTCGACACAATTAATATATACTTGTAGGCCAAATGTAACCAATGTGATTAACTGCTAATATGTTGCCTTGTAACTATCTGATGTCCCAATTTGCTGATAAAAAATTATTTCTTTATATATTTTGGGGTAAAGAACACTTGTCTTCGTTCTTTAAGCGCTGCTCAACTAATCCTCCCTTGGGTATTGGGTGGTTCAACTAGCCCCGTTTGGACAATTAAGTTTACTTAATTAATTCCTCATTAATGCGCGAAGTGATGTAAATACTCTTCTTCTCTGTGCATAGTTAAACCATTTGTAAGTGCACAAACAATAAAGTCTGGTCACTTGCGTTGATAGTTTACACACCAGCAGACATTAAACACAATTACCAAAAGTTTCGAAAAACGTCAAAAAGACATACTTTTATCTCACATGTTCTGACTGTTGTGACAAATGTAATCTATTATAGGTCAATCGTGTTCCGGAAGGTCCGGTTCCATGTCGTCCAGCAGGTCAGCCGGCCCTATCGGTTGTAGCAGCTCATCGTCATCCTCGCGTCTGTGCAGCAGTCGCCTAACGCCGCGAAAACACTGGCCACGTCTACCCACAGCAACGCCAACGAGACCAACGGAGATCACAACTGCAACTACACAACTCGCACTGACACCGATGACCAACCAAGGGTGGTGAGTATTTCTTTGATTGCCTCGTAACTCAACGTCAACGTCAATGTGCATGCGTTTTGTATCAGCTAAGAATTTCGGATCAATGTAATTGACGTTGTTATCCGCCAGATTGATAGTAGTCAGATGTCGCAAGCCGCTGACGTCGAAACTGACGGAAGTTAGCTGGTTTCCACGCAGCGACAGAGTGCGTAGGTTAGTCAAGCTGGCAAACGCGGAAGCATGAATCTGAGAAATGTTATTGCTGGACAAATCCAACACTTCGAGTGATGGTAAACCGT
This sequence comes from Lamellibrachia satsuma, assembly GCA_033239005.1. Classification (NCBI taxonomy): domain Eukaryota; kingdom Metazoa; phylum Annelida; class Polychaeta; order Sabellida; family Siboglinidae; genus Lamellibrachia; species Lamellibrachia satsuma. The sequence continues at coordinate 1,728,393 of BSQZ01000089.1, forward strand.
CAAACGAGCCTTTCAGATTGGTTGCTTTCTTCCCGATTTTGTTGTCCATTAGAAAGAGGTATTTGAGCATGGGCATGTCGCTTAGAGCGCCCGGGCTGATAGTCTCTATAGCACAGCGTCTGAGGTCGACCACCTGACAGCGCCGCAGTCCGCGGATGGGACCTATGGCTGTTAACTGGGGATTGCCAGAGACGTTCATCACGACAACGTCGTTGTCTCGTGTTACATTTAATGCCGCTGTCGATGTCTTGGAGGACTTCAGATCGATGTTGTCGGCGTAGATGACCTGTACGGACGGCGGGATGGTCAAACGTTCCTTCTCTTCCTGTTCTGTCATCTCACTAACGAGCGGCTTGGTTGGTGGTCGTGGTCGGCTGTAGTCGAGATCGTCGAACGGCGGACGTCCTCGGAAGAAGTACTCGGTTGGATCAGGCGGGTCCTCCTCCCCCGACATCGACTCACGAAAACAATAACGACGTCGGTAGGTGGAGATATTACCGAAGACATCCGAGACGTCGACGACTTCTAGATGGAGACTGAAGAGCGTGGTAAAGAGCGCTTCCGAAGAGTTGATCTTCGGCTGCATTGACGTGATGGTGTTGTAGCCGATATTGAAGTCAGTGAGGTTCTTGAGAGGGCGAAATATGCGCACGTCGACACTCATGATGTAGTTAGCACGGATCGACAGACGCTCGACGTCCGTGAAGGCGTTGTGTTCGAAGTGCTCCTTAGCAAGAGCCACAGCCACGGGGTCGACGTCATCTAGGACGAGTGTCTTCAGTTTCATGCTCGTCGCCGTTTTAATGGCTGTGTACACCTGGAAGAAGCCGACCTCCTGGTTACATGCAAGATTGAGCGTCTTCAAGTGAGGCAATGGCTTTAACGCACCCGCATCCATTGTCAGCAAACGACAGGCTTTTATGCACAAGTGTGACAACTTGACGTTCTCCAAATGGAAAAAAGTCATATTTCTTACAACTGGCATGTTGCACACTTGCCCAGCAAATACGAGTGATTTCAGTTTGGTAAGTTGCCCAAAACCTTCACCGAGTTGAGAAGTTGGTATCCCCGTTAAGGACATATACTCTAAGTTCGATAACTGCGCCAATGTCTCGGCCGGATATTCAGTGTGCCGAGTATTACATGTGTTTGACGTCATCGTGAGACGCCATAATGACGTCATCCCAGAAAAAAGCCCGACGGGGTATGTCTTATTGTTCAGACATAGCTTGTTATATGTGAGGTCGAGTTGTTCCAAACGTGACAGGCCAGAGAATGCATGCATGTCCAGTGCACGCAGTTCGTTTCGCGACAGATCCAGTGATGTCAGCTGTGTGTACTTTTCCAAGGAGTAGTCGTTCAATCGAGTAATATTATTGCGTCTCATCGTCAGTCTGTGCATGTCTGTTGGCAAGTCGTTAGGAATATAACCAAGCCGTAAATCCGAGCAGTCTACCTTCACCCCGACACCACGATCAGCTGGTTGTATGCGACATCCGTCTCTGGATGTCGTAGTCAGTTGGTTGCCAGGTGGCGCTCTCGTCCCGTCAGTCGTGACAGCACGGGTGACAATGACGATGACAAACAGGCAGCATGAAGCGGTGCTACCAGGTGGCATTGCGCTGAAAAAGAACAGTCAAGGTGTACAGTAATTTTCTTCAGGGGAAATACGTATTTGTTGTGCTAGTATTTGAAAACACAAGGGTCTTAATACCCCGCTAGGCCATGATCTGAGCAGATTTTATATATCGTTTGCAAGCATCACTGAACCACTATTTCTAATCAACAATTAGCGCCACCAGCGCCGCCACCACAACCAGTCGAGACACCGCCACATGTACCACCAGCGCCGCAACCACAACTAGTCGAGACACCGCCACATGTACCACCAGCGCCACCACCACAATCAATCGAGACACCGCCACATGTACCACCAGCGCCGACACCACAACTAGTCGAGACACCGCCACATGTACCACCAGCGCCGACACCACAACTAGTCGAGACACCGCCACATGTACCACCAGCGCCACCACCACAACCAATCGAGATGCTGCCAAATGTACCACCAGCGCCGACACCACAACTAGTCGAGACACCGCCACATGTACCACCAGCGCCACTACCACATCCAGTCGAGACACCGCCACATGTACCACCAGCGCCACCATCACAACTAGTCGAGACACCACCACATGTACCACCAGCGCCACTACCACAACCAATCGAGACACCGTCACATGTACCACCAGCGCCACCACCACAACTAGTCGAGACACCGCCACATGTACCACCAGCGCCACTACCACAACCAGTCGAGACAACACCACATGTACCACCAACGCCACCAACACAACCAGTCGAGACACCGCCACGTGTACCACCAGCGCCACCACCACAAACAGTCGAGTCACCACCACATGTACCACCAGCGCCACCACCACAACCACTACCGCTGCACATCCAGCGACGTGTCAGTGAATATATACCACCAACATGTACCACCAACGCCACCACCACAACCAGTCGAGACACCACCACATGTACCACCAACGCCACCACCACAACCAGTCGCGACACCGCCACATGTACCACCAGCGCCACCACCACAACTAGTCGAGACACCGCCACATGTACCACCAGCGCCACCACCACAACCAATCGAGACACCACCACATGTACCACCAGCGCCGCCACCACAACCAATCGAGACACCGCCACATGTACCACCAGCGCCGCCACCACAACCAGTCGAGACACCACCACATGTACCACCAGCGCCACCACAAAAACTAGTCGAGACACCTCCATATGTACCACCAACGCCACCACCACAACTAGTCGAGACACCACCACATGTACCACCAACGCCACCACCACAACCAGTCGAGACACCACCACATGTACCACCAATGCCACCACCATAACCAGTCGAGACACCACCACATGTACCAACAACGCCACCACCATAACCAGTCGAGACACCACCACATGTACCACCAGCGCCACCACCACAACCAGTCGAGACACCACCACATGTACCACCAGCGCCGCCACCACAACCAGTCGAGACACCTCCACATGTACCACCAGCGCCACCACCACAACCAGTCGAGACACCACCACATGTACCACCAACGCCACCACCATAACCAGTCGAGACACCACCACATGTACCACCAGCGCCACCACCACAACTAGTCGAGACACCACCACATGTGCCACCAGCGCCACCACCACAACCACTACCGCGGCACAAATAGCGACGTGTCAGTGAATATAATTATATATTATAACAGTACATTAAATTACATCAGTACTATCACCATTTCATCCTACGCCCAACCCAGAAGTGAGCTCGGCATGTAGACAATACAAAAAATCTTTCCCTCTTTCTCTTTCTGATATGTTGCATCAATAGTTGTGACAAGCAGCATTTAAGAGGGGCAAGGACGTAAGAACGAACGAGCACGAGCATCTGATGCATGCACGCATACAGACAAACGTGCGGGCAGGCACCCTTAATTAACAATAATATCCATATAATGCTGCAGCGGATCCAGGGGGTTTCAAGACCCCCCTAAGCCATGGAGGGGGCAAATATTACAGTAAAGGACAACGTATATAGACTTACACCAGAACTAGTGTCAATATATATATATATATATATATATATATATATATATATAATAATAATATATAATATTAACCCTTCTGTAAGTACAACTACACATGTGTCGTCCGCCTCCCCCCTTCGTAAGTAGAACGGCATTATGACTATGACTGACTGCCAACAAGCCTAGATCCGCCTCTGGGTTTTTAACCTTTGTACTGTGCGTGCGAACGACCCATATTGGCATTACTGGGTCTCATGACAATGAGTCAACATGTATTTATTTGTGTTTTTCTTAATCCGTTGGCCTGCGTGCACGTGATATTAAATTCAAAATGTAAACAGCTTAAAAACACACAGTAAACTAGCCAATGGTAAATTATACAGAAACAACACATGTAAGACCACTCATTTAACAAGATTTAACAAAATTGCCATCCCAAACAACAAGTTCCAGAAGGCAAGTGGACAAGGAAGCCATTGGCTTATCGAGAGTCCAACAATGTTCTCATCTATATGTAGCCGTCTTTATCAGATATATGTCAATTCTATTTTTAAACATATTCACACTACTAGCATTAACACAAATATTTGGCAGTTTGTTTCATTCATTTATCAACCTCTGTGAGAAAGAGTACTTTTTCATGTCCAACCTACACTGCTCCTTAACTAATGCTGCTTTGTGTCATCTGGTTCTACTGCCTTCTTTAAGTTTGAAGAACATATTCCTATCAACATCCTCATAACCGTTCACTATTTTAAACACTTCTATTTGGTCTCCTCTTAGTCTCCTGGTATCTAGTGTTGTCAAACCACATTGTTTAATAATGCACCGCGACACATGGTCATTGTGTTACAGTGAATCAGTGGCTCCGTTTAGTTGACACATGCTCGATTTCAAATTAACATGCACTAATTTTGGTTGCACAAATAAACAGAGTTAACACCAAACAATGTGTAACTGGTGTGATGTGTGAATATAAGACAAGTGTGTTATCAAGATGATCTTACCTAAACTGCGTTGATTGTTGCCGCCAATGCAAGACTTGACGTTAGGGTGATTCACGACGAGCAATAAGCGTGCCAGTCCGCTCTCGGTCTACGTTATCACCAGTAATGATGGTGGTTTCAGTGAATCGACTGCGAACAGGAAGTATTCATATTTAACACCAAGACAACGTCGACGTGTATCAATAACATCTGGGTCGACAGAGCCTGGTTCTTTGACGTGCTATAGCTCATGTTTATTCATTTGCTTGCGGCGGGAAAGTCCATCTCAATCAGGTTTCCATGGCAGCCATTACCGTGGTTATGTGACGTATGTATTATAGTATCGATGGCGTGTTTATAATTCGTGAACGAGGCTCAACTATATGTACATGCGCTCCGGGGGAGGGGCATAGCACACATAGAAAATATGTAGTGCATGTGCCCTTAATTGCAACTGTGGGGCCCCGTGCATCTTGCCATGTACCCCCTGCAGCAGTCCAAAAATGTAATTTTAAACCTCAACAATGAATTCCGACCGAAATCATTTCTAAGCTCTAATAATTTATACATTTTTGAGGAGCTTAATAAACCTCCCTAAGCACACTGGGCCCTGTGGTCCGCAGTGTTGCTAGTTTCTTCTCCCGCGGCTTCTACGCAGTGTGAGCCTCCGGCATCAATGCAAAATTATGGACCCTTGTGAATGTTTCCAAACCCCCCCCCACACACACGGAAGGATAACACCGCTTGTGATTACGTCACGGTACTCCCCATGGGCTGTTCAGTTTAGTTAAATGAAGGAATCTTATAAGATAAATCCAGGACGGTATGTAGTTCTTCTGCACAACCGGTAGACTACAACTTCATTAACTCAAACTTGAACACCCGTCATGACTTGAACACCAACCATGATTTGAACACCCACCATAACTCGAACACCATAACACCCATCATGACTTGAACACCCATCATGACTTGAGCACCCACCATGACTTTAACACCCACCATGATTCGAACACCCACCATGAGTCGAACACCCTTCATGACTCGAACTCCCGTCATGACTTGAACACCCACCATAACTTGAACACCCATCATGATTTGAACACCTACCATAACTCGAACACCCAACATCCACCATGACTTGAACATTCATCATGACTTGAACCGGGAGCCCTGTGCCCGCCTCAGTGCACCGCTTTGTATAAACAGTAATGAGCACACAACTTGATTCGAACATACGTGAACTGGGTGGGGATGGGGGCTGTCGATAGTGATAACATTGCTTGCTATGCCAGTCTTGGGGTACAGTTCAACTGAATTCCAACTGGAAAGGAATGCATCAGTGAAGCGTACAAACTTGGTGCTCTGGCAAAGACTTCTTGCATCCGAACCCTGGGAAAACGTCACCGAGAATGCATTTACCATTTTGTCAATGTGAAGCAAAGACTGAAGTATTAGCAGCCGGGTAATATTAACCCTTCTGTAAGTACAACTACACATGTGTCGTCCCGCCTCCCCCCTTCGTAAGTAGAACGACATAATGACTATGACTGACTGCCAACAAGCCTAGATCCGCCTCTGGGTTTTTAACCTTTGTACTGTGCGTGCGAACGACCCATAATGGCATCACTGGGTCTCATGACAATGAGTCAACATGTATTTATTTGTGTTTTTCTTAATCCGTTGGCCTGCGTGCACGTGATATTAAATTCAACATGTAAACAGCTTAAAACACACAGTATTTATTTGTGTTTTTTAAATCCATGGTATATTTTCATAACGATTTAAAGGTGACCATTCGAGGATACGCAGGTTACAATATGCATAGCGTGACATCTTAAACCACAGAGACAGCACAAATGCCTACAAACTGCATTAGCATGCGCCATAGACTAATTCTTTCAATATGCATTCTAAAAAAAAATTATAAGGATGATATTTACCATTAGGGTGTTAGAAGTAAAATAATAACGTTCATGTGCACTGTTTTTCAAAAGAACGACTTTTATTGGCTAACTGATCAACTTTTTTACAGGACATTTACGGGACATTGCACCGCGCAATTTATACGTATTTATAAAATCTCAGCTGCTAATATGTTGCCTTGTATCTATCCGATGTCCCAATCTTTCGGAAAATCAAATTTGTTGATTTATTTGGGGGTAAAGAACACTCGTCTTCATTCTTTAACCACTGCTCAACTAACCGTCCCTTGGGAACTGGATGGCTCAACAATCCCCGTTTCGACAACTGAGCTTTTTAAAATTAATTTCTCATTTATCCACAACGTTATTATTTAACTTCTCCCCGGTGCATAGTTAAACCATTTGTAAGTGTACAGACAATAAAGTCTGGTCACATGCGTTGATAGTTTACACACCAGCATAAATTAATCACAATCACCAAAAAAATTTTTTTAAAACGTCAAAAAAATTCTTTTAACTCACATTTTCTAACAAACGGTGTTTGTTGATGTTGATAATTAGGCATATGCCCTGACAATTAATAATTGGGCCTATATCCTGAAAATATACCACTGTATTCCATGATAAAATACAATGATATACCATGGTATACCTTGGTGTTTTGAAACAGGGAAACCACGATAAGATACTATGGTGCTTTGAAACAGGGAAACCACGATAAGATACTATGGTGTTTTGAAACAGGGAAACCACGATAAGATACTGTGGTGTTTCGAAACAGGGAAACCATGATAAGATACTATTGTGTTTTGAAATAGGGAAACCACGATAAGTTACTATGGTGTTTTGAAACAGGGAAACCACGATAAGATACTATGGTGTTTTGAAACAGGTAAACCACAGTAGAAAAGCATAGTGGTAAATAACTCTAAATAACTGCCTTTGTGGTTTTTGAATACATCGCCAATTGGAAGATCAGAGGTCACTGTTGCAAGGAGGCGAAGGAACACAGAAAGAGGCGAATTGAGTCATTTTCATTATACTAAACAACTGATTCTGTAATCCATGATTCTTTTTAGCAGAGTCCACTGTAACCGATCTGTAGGTTTGATAGCAGGGAATGAGAGGTTTCCATCATATACGAATATATTGATGAGTGAAACTAATCCCGCCCATTTGACACGTTTCGATGGTAAGCCTAGTTTATGTGGCGTCCTTAACCTTAGGCCCAAAGTTAGGGCTTTGTTAAATCTATTTGTCTTTATAGGCATACTTCAGACATGTTCTATAAATAATTAATATGCCTACAATTAAACTTTAACGCTGAATTAGAAATTGTTGATACGTAAAAATCTCCAGACCCGTCTTACACAGTCCCGTCCTTGGGGTTTTTAAAAGGGGGGTTCGGGCGAACAGAATCAGTTCTGGGAAGATTTCTGGAAAATGTTGCAGTAAAAACAAATTCTCTCAAAAAAGGGGTTCATTCCAACTTCCCTTGGGATGGGCATAATATTGTATTGTGGATTATCCCACATTTTTACATGCAATTCCGCATTCGGTCTAGCTGTCTCAAGTTATCTTTTGGTAAAAAAAATGATGTATGATTTTTTCCATGGCACTTGTGAACACATGTATATATATATATATATATATATATATATATATATATATATATATATATATATATATATATATATATATATATATTCACATATAAACACATGCACACATATGCATCCTGGGTACGAATCTTCTTGAGTACGAATTGCAGCTCATCATCAGTTTGGCATAGAGAGTATGAACCATCCATACTCCATACCTATATTGATTTGTATCGTACCAACTTCTTTCTACCAGGCCTAAACATTGATCATTAAGAAGGTTATATAGCAATTTACTCTGTCGAATATATTTGACATGCAGCTTTTTGTCTGTGTTCACGGTTATACAAGGAGCAATAAAACACAATTTTCTGTAATTTTTATTACAATTTCACAGTTCCAGTCCTGTTTCATTCACAAATAGGAAAGCATAACAACTAAGGCATGTTACAGCGAGACATACAATGACAGAAACTTGAATAGCTTGAAACGTTTTAGCAGGTATTGTCCCTTTCAAAGTGGCATGAAACAGTTTAAACAATTAATAAAACAAAATGTCATACTGTTGTGCTCACAACGATGTGAAAGTTGTAACATTCTTAGCTATTGATAACCTTGAACAGTCACACTACCTATGGTTTCACTTTGCATGACCTCACTTTCACTTTCATATGTTCTCTCGCTTCCCCTTTTCTTCAAATAGGTGTCAACTGTATCCACTTTCACTATCCCTCTTTCACAACTTCAGTTTCACTTCAGTTGCTATCACTTTCACTTCCACTGTCTGCCTCATGCACGTCAATGCTGAACTTAAACTCTTGGTCACATCCCATGTAAGCATCACTCACGTAGTAGAGCACATAGCTGTGTTTCCCTGGTGATGGAGCAACAAAGTCAAGTTTGACCTTTTCTTTCTGCTGCAAGGTCAGACGTTTGATGGAAATGAGGCTGTTGCTCTTTGGATCGCCAATCACCACACACCAGCACTCCTCGCGTTTCTGCAAAGAACAATAAGTGATTTGGTTTTTTCCACACCATACAACAGCTCAATTGTCTCTCCTTGACAACTGGATTTGGAAAGTTGATGCCCATAAAATATGTCAAATTCCGCTAACCTTCTCCAAACTATGCGAAATCCACTGACAAATAATATTGTTTTTACCCAATTATAACAATATGAAAACTTATATCGCTCCTCGGAAATTCAAGCTCAGAGGTGCCGTGCATCAAAACCAAATGGTTAGGCAATCTCTCAATATACTATGTTAAAGTGGTCAACAGATGGATGAATACAACTCAACTTATATATATATATATATATATATATATATATATATATATATATATATATATATATCTACCCTAAATCCAATTCAAAAATCCAATGCAAAAAAACTTTTATTGCGCTAAATTCCTCCGGAAACCCAAGCTCAGCAGCTAACAAAAACAAAATGGTTATATACAGTTTCTACTCAGTGTAACAATTCCAGTCGTAAACATTTGGATTGGTATGCTGAGGAGCTATGTAACAAGATTTAATAAGATTTAACAAGATTTACCATCCAAGCCAAAGGCCCAGATGGCAAGTGGACAAGCAAGCCATTGGCTTATCGAGCGTCCAACAATGTTCATCTACATATAGCCCGCCCTCCTGAGATATGTGTCAACCTTGTTTTTAAAAATATTCACGCTGCTAGCAGTTACACATTCTGCAGACAATTTGTTCCATTCATTTATTGTCCTCTGTGAGAACGAGTGCTTCCTGATGTCCAATCTGCATTGATCATTTACTAATTTTCCTTATGTCCTCTAGTTCTGCTATCCTTCTTGAGTGAGAAAAACATATTTCTATCAATATTTTCATACCCATTCAATATCTTAAAACTTCAATCTGATCTCCTCTTAACCTCCTTGTCTCTAGAGTTGTTAAACCACATTCTTTCAGGCGTTCTTCATAACTAAGATCTCTCAGTTCTGGAATCATTTTAGTTGCTCTCCTTTGTATGCGTTCAAGCGTATCTATATCCTTCTTACGATATGGTCTCCATGCTTGTATACAGTATTCTAAATGAGGTCTAACTATTGCTTTATAAAGAGGCATAATTAACTTTTTCCCTTGTATGTTATGTTTCTTCTAATCAATCCAAGAATTTGATTACCCTTTGAAGTTGCAATACCAAACTGCTCTGAAACTTTCATATCAGCGCTTATTGTAACTCCTAAGTCCTTTTCTTTTACAGTAGTACCCAGAAAAGAGTATCTCCCATTTTATAGTTTACATTCAAGTTCCTATGTCCTGTATGTAGGCATTTACATTTCCCAAAATTGAACACAATCTGCCATTTCTCAGACCATTTCACTAATCTGTCTAGATCGCTTTGTAAATGTTGTTTATCACCATCAGTATTAACCTCTCTAAACAGTTTTGTGTCATCCGCAAATTTCAGTACGTTACTTGTTATACTGTCGTCCAAATTAAGAATAATATAGGTCCTAATACTGATCCTTGAGGTACCTCACTCAAAACCGATTTCCAATTTGAAACTTCTCCATCTACTACAACTCGTTGTCTTCTGTCAGTCAGCCATTGTTCTATCCAGTCAGTTATGCTGTCCCGATACCATGGGCTTTTAATTTAAGTAGTAATCTTTGATGTGGCACTTTGTCAAAAGCTTTCTGAAAATTTAAGTAGATAATATCTACTGGCGATCCCACGTCTATCCACTTAGTGATTTCTTCCAAAAAACATAACATATTTGTTAAGCAGGACCTCGCTTTAAGGAATGTTTGAGGAATCCACTCCCGGTGATTTGTTATCCTTCATTGCCTTTATTTTCTTAGCTACCAATTCTGGAGTTACAACTAACGGACCTAAATAGTCAGATTTAGCCCCCTGAAATTTAGCATCAGCAACTGGCAATGAACTAATATCTTGTAATATGTAGGATAATCAAATTTAAACAGGTGGATTTTTAGTTGACACTGAAAGGTTACTATATTTCCTGCCAACTTAACGCTGATAGGGAGAGAGTTCCACAGAGTTGGTATGCCAACTGAGCAAGATGTAGTTCTAACGTTTGTCTTAACACTGGTTAACATTAGTAATATTATTAAAATTACAAATATCTATGCTACTTAATATGATTTGCATGCAAAACATGATGGGATTTCTCCGACATTAAACGCGGATACAGTAGAATGAATACAGTGGTATCTCACCTGTGGGAAGAAAGGTGCAATGACGGGTCCAGTGATCTCATCCTCCCGCTCTAACGTTACGGAGACATTGACACATCCAGTGACACACCTTGAGTACAGTCTGACACATTTATTCAGGTTCTACAAATAAATAAGGTTAACATATCAGTATTATTGAGAAAAGTGTGTTAATGCGCCAAGTTTTTTTCAATTTGACCCTTATCTGATTATGAATATCGACATTGTCGTTCAGCGTGCAATGTGAACATGATATTCACCCGGACAGATTTAAATTAAACTGATAACAGTCAATTTACAATAACAACATTGTTGTTAATTACGAATCATTAGAACACATTTGTGTGTTCAAGATGTTAAAATAGATATAGTTTATGCAACATAAGATTGTTTACGCTAAAATTTAATTGACTTTGTACCTTCCCTTATGAAAATATACCATGGTATCCCATAATATACCACAGTATAGCATGGTGTATAAAGGTTTACCTGTTTCAAAACACCATAGTATACTATGCATTGACCAAGGTATATTTTCATAAGGGTGTGTACCTTTGGGTGTCTAGTGTGTGGGTAGGCACATCAGCAGAAATGTGTGTATTTCAGTGTGACGCCGAGTCATGCGTGTATTTCAGTGTGATGCCGAGTGGTGCGTGTATTTCAGTGTGACGCCTAGTCGTGCGTGTATTTCAGTGTGACGCCGAGTCATGCGTGTATTTCAGTGTGACGCCGAGTCGTGCGAGTATTTCAGTGTGATGCCGAGTCGTGCGTGTATTTCGGTGTGACGCCGAGTCATGCGTGTATTTCAGTGTTGAGCCGAGTCATGCGTGTATTTCAGTGTGATGCCGAGTCATGCGTGTATTTCAGTATGACGCCGAGTCGTGCGTGTATCAGTACAGAGAGGAAGTCACAAGGGTTCTACTACGTGCAATGAGGTCGTAGATCATTACACATTATAAACGAACACAAACATAGACTATTGACTTATTATTTAGTCATAGTCATATATTTTACCCGTGAACTACGAATCAATGCAGACATGCAACGAACATAAAACATGCAATGTATGATAAGTGGGGGTCTTTCTCAAAATTAACGTAGTTTTAGGGCGGGGTGTTCAGGCCAGTACGTGGTACTAAGCGTGAAAAAAGGGGTGAAGATCTAAAAAATAGCGTGACCTTCTTTATGGATAGCCCCGAAGCTAGTCTAGGTCATTCTCGGTCACACAAGTAACACCACCTGGTGGAATTGTGTATTTTTAAATAATAAGAATATTGGAAATGCAATGTTCATTTATATCATAGGGCTACGAGAAAGATTACAAACGAGTAGTTGCGCTTAGGACAAATATGATCGAGGAGGAAGCGGCGCAAGAGGACATCCTCGCTCCTGGAAGAGAAGTAGAGGATTGAGTTATTTTAACGGATGTCAATTAGCCGCCATATACGACTTCAAAACGCACGGAAAAGTGTTACACATTATGCTTTGGAATGTGAAATGGCCATTGACTGTGCTTCCTGCCTTAGAATTGTTTTAGAATATTCAACATGATTTTTCTGGACATATTTCCATAGAAATCGGATGTTTTTATTGAATGTGTAATATTCTATAGTTTTCTGTACAATTAAGGTTCTATTTTGTTCCGTGGAATTATATAACCAACTATGCAAAAAATCAAATAGCAATCACATCAATCTATAGATAATTAAAATATATGTGAGCACATTATATTAGGATGAATATGTAGTATTCAATTGTTTTTCATACATAATTCTATAATACTCTGTATGTAGAATTATATAGAATTAAGTACATGTTATATCATTATTAGAGATGCTATTGCTAAGGATGCCCAACTGAACTTTGTCTGTGTGCGTGCATGCCTAAGATGTGCGTGCTTGTCCGTCCGTCCGTCCGTCCGTCCGTACTTCCGTCCGTCCGTCCGTCCGTCCGTCCGTCCGTCCGATCTAAAAAATAGCGTGACCTTCTTTATGGATAGCCCCGAAGCTAGTCTAGGTCATTCTCGGTCACACAAGTAACACCACCTGGTGGAATTGTGTATTTTTAAATAATAAGAATATTGGAAATGCAATGTTCATTTATATCATAGGGCTACGAGAAAGATTACAAACGAGTAGTTGCGCTTAGGACAAATATGATCGAGGAGGAAGCGGCGCAAGAGGACATCCTCGCTCCTGGAAGAGAAGTAGAGGATTGAGTTATTTTAACGGATGTCAATTAGCCGCCATATACGACTTCAAAACGCACGGAAAAGTGTTACACATTATGCTTTGGAATGTGAAATGGCCATTGACTGTGCTTCCTGCCTTAGAATTGTTTTAGAATATTCAACATGATTTTTCTGGACATATTTCCATAGAAATCGGATGTTTTTATTGAATGTGTAATATTCTATAGTTTTCTGTACAATTAAGGTTCTATTTTGTTCCGTGGAATTATATAACCAACTATGCAAAAAATCAAATAGCAATCACATCAATCTATAGATAATTAAAATATATGTGAGCACATTATATTAGGATGAATATGTAGTATTCAATTGTTTTTCATACATAATTCTATAATACTCTGTATGTAGAATTATATAGAATTAAGTACATGTTATATCATTATTAGAGATGCTATTGCTAAGGATGCCCAACTGAACTTTGTCTGTGTGCGTGCATGCCTAAGATGTGCGTGCTTGTCCGTCCGTCCGTCCGTCCGTCCGTACTTCCGTCCGTCCGTCCGTCCGTCCGTCCGTCCGTCCGTCCGATCTAAAAAATAGCGTGACCTTCTTTATGGATAGCCCCGAAGCTAGTCTAGGTCATTCTCGGTCACACAAGTAACACCACCTGGTGGAATTGTGTATTTTTAAATAATAAGAATATTGGAAATGCAATGTTCATTTATATCATAGGGCTACGAGAAAGATTACAAACGAGTAGTTGCGCTTAGGACAAATATGATCGAGGAGGAAGCGGCGCAAGAGGACATCCTCGCTCCTGGAAGAGAAGTAGAGGATTGAGTTATTTTAACGGATGTCAATTAGCCGCCATATACGACTTCAAAACGCACGGAAAAGTGTTACACATTATGCTTTGGAATGTGAAATGGCCATTGACTGTGCTTCCTGCCTTAGAATTGTTTTAGAATATTCAACATGATTTTTCTGGACATATTTCCATAGAAATCGGATGTTTTTATTGAATGTGTAATATTCTATAGTTTTCTGTACAATTAAGGTTCTATTTTGTTCCGTGGAATTATATAACCAACTATGCAAAAAATCAAATAGCAATCACATCAATCTATAGATAATTAAAATATATGTGAGCACATTATATTAGGATGAATATGTAGTATTCAATTGTTTTTCATACATAATTCTATAATACTCTGTATGTAGAATTATATAGAATTAAGTACATGTTATATCATTATTAGAGATGCTATTGCTAAGGATGCCCAACTGAACTTTGTCTGTGTGCGTGCATGCCTAAGATGTGCGTGCTTGTCCGTCCGTCCGTCCGTCCGTCCGTACTTCCGTCCGTCCGTCCGTCCGTCCGTCCGTCCGTCCGTCCGTCCGTCCGTCCGTCCGTCCGTCCGTCCGTCCGTCCGTCCGTCCGTCCGTCCGTCCGTCCGTCCGTCCGTCCGTCCGTCCGTCCGTCCGTCCGTCCGTCCGTCCGTCCGTCCGTCCGTCCGTCCGTACGTCCGTCCGTCCGTCCGTCCGTCCGTCCGTCCGTCCGTCCGTCCGTCCGTCCGTCCGTCCGTCCGTCCGTCCGTCCGTCCGTCCGTCCGTCCGTCCGTCCGTCCGTCCGTCCGTCCGTCCTACCGACCGTCCGTTCCGCCTCTTAAATCTGCGTCTGTCCAATTGTTAAAACAATGGCTTGAATAGGCTACTGGAGTGCCCAGTTGATATATAAAAAACTTTGCTTCGACCGAGGAGAGTGGTGTTGTATCACACGCTGCTTGTCACAACTATTGATGCAACATGACAGAACGAGGAAGATAGGAAGACTGCTGTGTATTGTCTACATGCAGAGTCTACTTCCGGGTGGGACGTTGGATGAAATGGTGACAGTACTGATGTAATGTTATATATTCACTGACACGTCGCTGGATGTGCAGCGGTAGTGGTTGTGGTGGTGGCGCTGGTGGTACATGTGGTGGTGTCTCGACTGGTTGTGTTGGTGGCGTTGGTGGTACATGTGGTGGTGTCTCGACTGGTTGTGGTAGTGGCGTTGGTGGTACATGTGGTGGTGTCTCGACTGGTTGTGTTGGTGGCGTTGGTTGTACATGTGGCGGTGTCTCGACTGGTTGTGTTGGTGGCGTTGGTTGTACATGTGGCGGTGTCTCGACTGGTTGTGGTAGTGGCGTTAGTGATACAATGTGGCGATGTCTCGATTGGTTGTATTGGTGGCGTTGGTGGTACATGTGGTGGTGTCTCGACTGGTTGTGGTAGTGGCGTTGGTGGTACATGTGGTGGTGTCTCGACTGGTTGTGTTGGTGGCGTTGGTGGTACATGTGGTGGTGTCTCGACTGGTTGTGTTGGTGGCGTTGGTTGTACATGTGGCGGTGTCTCGACTGGTTGTGGTAGTGGCGTTAGTGATACAATGTGGCGATGTCTCGATTGGTTGTGTTGGTGGCGTTGGTGGTACATGTGGTGGTGTCTCGACTGGTTGTGTTGGTGGCGTTGGTGGTACATGTGGTGGTGTCTCGACTGGTTGTGTTGGTGGCGTTGGTGGTACATGTGGCGGTGTCTCGACTGGTTGTGTTGGTAGCGTTGGTGGTACATGTGGCGGTGTCTCGACTGGTTGTGTTGGTGGCGTTGGTGGTACATGTGGTGGTGTCTCGACTGGTTGTGTTGGTGGCGTTGGTGGTACATGTGGCGGTGTCTCGACTGGTTGTGTTGGTGGCGTTGGTGGTACATGTGGTGGTGTCTCGACTGGTTGTGGTAGTGGCTTTGGTGGTACATGTGGTGGTGTCTCGACTGGTTGTGTTGGTGGCGTTGGTGGTACATGTGGCGGTGTCTCGACTGGTTGTGGTAGTGGCGTTAGTGATACAATGTGGCGATGTCTCGATTGGTTGTGTTGGTGGCGTTGGTGGTACATGTGGTGGTGTCTCGACTGGTTGTGTTGGTGGCGTTAGTGGTACATGTGGTGGTGTCTCGACTGGTTGTGTTGGTGGCGTTGGTGGTACATGTGGCGGTGTCTCGACTGGTTGTGTTGGTGGCGTTGGTGGTACATGTGGTGGTGTCTCGACTGGTTGTGTTGGTGGCGTTGGTGGTACATGTGGCGGTGTCTCGACTGGTTGTGGTAGTGGCGTTAGTGATACAATGTGGCGATGTCTCGATTGGTTGTGTTGGTGGCGTTGGTGGTACATGTGGCGGTGTCTCGACTGGTTGTGGTAGTGGCGTTAGTGATACAATGTGGCGATGTCTCGACTGGTTGTGTTGGTGGCGTTGGTGGTACATGTGGCGGTGTCTCGACTGGTTGTGGTGGTGGCGTTGGTGGTACATGTGGCGGTGTCTCGACTGGTTGTGGTAGTGGCGTTAGTGATACAATGTGGCGATGTCTCGACTGGTTGTGTTGGTGGCGTTGGTGGTACATGTGGCGGTGTCTCGACTGGTTGTGGTGGTTGCGTTGGTGGTACATGTGGCGGTGTCTCGACTGGTTGTGGTAGTGGCGTTAGTGATACAATGTGGCGATGTCTCGATTGGTTGTGGTGGTGGCGTTGGTGGTACATGTGGCGGTGTCTCGACTGGTTGTGTTGGTGGCGTTGGTGGTACATGTGGCGGTGTCTCGACTTGTTGTGGTAGTGGCGTTAGTGATACAATGTGGCGATGTCTCGACTGGTTGTGGTGGTGGCGTTGGTGGTACATGTGGCGGTGTCTCGACTGGTTGTGTTGGTGGCGTTGGTGGTACATGTGGCGGTGTCTCGACTGGTTGTGGTAATGGCGTTAGTGATACAATGTGGCGATGTCTCGATTGGTTGTGATGGTGGCGTTGGTGATGCATATAGCGATGTCTCTACGGGTTGTATTAGTTGCGTTGGTGGTACATGTGGCGCTGTCTCTACTGGTTGTAGTAGTGGCGCTGGTGGCGCTAACTGTTGATTAAAATAGTTTACCAGGGATGCTTGTACAGGAGATATTAATGCTGAAGTGAGTCGACATTTTTGTTAAACCCCAGATTGATGATAGGCAGTTCGTACATTGCACATAGTTTACAATTGCTAGAAGTTGGAATAACATGCAAACAAACCTAATATTTTGTAAGTGTGCAGCAATAGATGTAATAGAGAAGTAATATATTATTATCTATTACTTTAGGATCCATTACTATAACTTTTGAAAAAAGTTCCTCTATTACTATTACCAAAAAAAAAACTGTTTATTACAATTACATATTACTATTATTATGTTTGTTTTGGAAAAACTACCATATAATTAAGTAAGAATTGGAATTGTATTTGAATTGGAATTGAAATTGGTTAGCAGGAATTTGAATTAGAATTGAAAAAAATTAAGTGAAAAAAAATTATTGGAATTGATTTAATTGAATGGAATTTGAATTGGAATTGATTAAATGGAATTGACCCCAACCTTGTTTAAATTTAGTGATATCACTGTCAGTATCCCGTGTTTCTGCACAAGAGTTCAGAGAAGCGGGCAATTACCTGGCATTTGTGCTGTTAAATCCGTCATAAACTAATGATCAAATTCCCTTCGTAACCTCCACAGTGTTCACAATTTGGCAAAATAAAAAAGTTGTCCAACAGTGGCTGATAGTATGTTCCATCGAACACTTTTCAACCACATTTGACTTATTTTTTCACTGAATGAAGGGAAACATTTTTATTTTATAAAAGACGATGCCGTATCACAGAGGACATACATAGCCAGTCTCGCTGGTTACCACATCAGCCCTCAGTCAACTGGAGAAATGACCGATCGACAAATTCTTTACAAAATACTGGACTGGCCGATTTAGGTTTAGTTGGAGGTTTGTAGACTATTATGAATCGCAATGATATAAACCAAATTTGACAGGTAGGTGTTTCAAAACATTCGTTACAGTCACTGATAAATGTTGATAAATGTTGCATATTGATTTAATGTAAAGGCAACTTGGTGGGCACAGCATTCCTGGTAACAGAATTACACGTTCATAGAGTACTGTCAATGGCGACCACCAGTTGTCCGTCAGTGGGTCAATGTAGTAATTGTTTTAAGTCGCTGTAGATTGCTTTCGCTACGTGCATCACAGACTTTGTAATTTGTCACCACCGTTGAAGAAATTGCTGGCTTTTGTATATGCTATTACCATGGTGACGATCGATGTTCACTGTCTGTGGCGCGTGTCATATAAAATCACTAAAATCCAGTTGACCACAAATATCCAGGCTTAAAATTCTGACATTGGTGTGATCTGCAGACTCGATGCAAACATACTTAAAATCCAAGTAGAGCGCTGCTTTAAACTGAACTAATTTCAACAATAGGGCGACAATGTCAGTATTGAAATTCCACCCCAATGAGAAACGGAAAATTACACACAAAAAGTGACGGATGCACACGGGGACCTGATTAGACAATGCTAAACAATACAGACAAGGTTAAATGTGTTACTTTGTAACCCTTTGAGGCACATATGTCACAACAAATCAACTAAATGATGGGCATAATATGGCGTACTATGGACCACGTGGATGAATTGTGCTTCACAACAGATGTTAAGTCCCTTGTCTGTCCCCACATAGAATATGCAAATGAAGTCTGGACCCCATCCCTAATGAATCATATCACAGCCCTGAAAACGTCCAGCATAGGGCTTCCAAATGAATTCACGGTTTTTAAAGTCATTGACTATAAAGAGCTACAGAGGCTAACATTACCAACTCTGGTTTATCGTCGATTCAGCGGAGACATGATGGAATTATATAAGATATTTACATAAAATACGTTTAGCTACATTGAGAGACAATGATTCTGATACGAGGATATAACTTAAAAATGCAGATTAAAAAATAGATAATAATTAATTCGTATACCTTGAATCATACCTTGAAAGGGTTTGAGGCAGGGAGCCTTCTGGCTTATACATAGCCATCAAATCAGTGGTTATGGCAGTCATTTTGATATTTTATTTTGAAATTGTTTACTGTTAGTGCATTGACACAATCGCTTGGTAGGGTGATACATGGCTTGAGTACTCTCTGTGAGAAGAACTTGTGGCTTGCATCTAGTCTACTGTGGTGTCGAACTATTGACTTATTGTGGTCTTCCTGGACGGGGGGTATGGATTAGCTCGAATATTCTCTTGGTGTCTATGTCAGTATATCCATTAATAATCTTGAAATTTGTTGAAATCTTTCTGAAAATCTAAGTAGATCATATCTACTGGTGATCCGTTGTCTATCCACAAAGTCATTTCTTCCAAAAACAAAACATATTTGTGAAGCATGACCTCGCTTTTAGAACTCCATATTGATATGGGTTTAGTATGACGTGTCCTCTTACAGGTCTTCATACGGATCCTCATACAGGTCCTCTTACAGGTCCTGCTAGCTGTTTCACGCATGGTTATTGCCAGGTATGATTGTGCGCATGCGTCTTCACTGTTTTCAGGATAGGAATGGGGCAGTTTAATCTAGTTAGGATGGTTGATAGGACGGTTTCACTGCAACTTGTCGATTTTCCCTCAAAACATTGGATATATGGAGCCTCCATCCCAGACTGTGGGAGACTGTGCACGGTAGGACTTACACAGATAAAAGCATGAAAAACATCAAAAACTTATACATCACCTTGGTCCGACCCATCATCAAAAACTGCCAACAAGCATGGTGGCCATATCTTCAGAAAGATATAGACAACTTAGAGAGTGTCCAGAGGAGGGCCACTAAGATGATCACTGGAATCTCTAAGCTCCCATATTATCTAAGAATGCGAAAGTGTGGCCTCCTGTCTCTACAAAATAGGAGAGAAAAGGCTGATACGCTTGAAGTTTTGAAGATTATTAATGAATTTACTGACATAGACACCAAGAGAATATTCGAGCTAATCCATACCCCCCGTCGAGGAAGACACAACAAGTCAATAGTTCGACACCACAGAAGACTAGATGCACGCCACCAGTTCTTTTCACAGCGAGTACTCAAGCCGTGGAACACCCTACCAAGCGATTGTGTTAATGCTCTAAAAGTAAACAATTTCAAAATAAAATATCAAAATGACTGCCATAACTACTGATGTGATGGCTATGTATGAGTCAGAAGGCTCCCTGCCTCAAACCCTTTCAAGGTATGATTCAAGGTATACGAATTAATATTATCTAATTTTTAATCTGCATTTTTTAGGTTAATCAATACTTTAATGTAGTAGTCGTGCTAATTTTGTTTATGTTAAACTATTGTATATGTTGTCCTATTGTGAACTATTAAATGTGTATAAAACAGGTGATACGTGAATGGTTGGACAGTTTGTATTTGCTACCGGACCACTGACTTGTGAAACCACAACTCTTAGATGGTTGATGCATGGACGCAATTTGATATTCGTATAAATCTTATCACAGCGGACTGTACAAGAGTGTCCGTTTTCTGCTGATTTCCGACGTTGTGTTTAAGTACCTTACATATCGTTCGTCGGCTTTTCTCTAAAGTATTTATGCGGAACAACACTACAACTATGAGATAGCTTGTTTGCTGTAAGTAAGATCAGGTTATGTTGTGCGTCCTTTCTAACGAAGAACACGCAAGGACACAACCACTGGCTATTAGTCACCCGCCCGTTGACACGTGACACCCGACTGGCTGTCAGTCACCCGCCCGTTCACACATGACACCCGACTGACGGTCAGTCACCCGCCCGTTGACACGTGACACCCGACTGACTGTCAGTCACCCGCCCGTTGACCCGTGACACCCTGACTGGCTGGAAGTCACCTGACCGGTGATGCGAGAAAATGAGGTTGGGGGGGAGATGAGAGAACAGGAAGGAGCGTGCGTACGGTCGTAATGGCGTACATGTGTGTCAGTGCGTGTGTGCGTGAGGGCGTGCGTGACTGCGTACGTGTGTATGTTTGTACGTTTGCATGAATGCATGAATGCATGCATATGTTTGATGAGAGTGTGTAGATTGCGTGTAATTATGTAACTACGTAGATTTGATAACTGAAAGTTTGTTCGCATATGTTATTCTGAAAATGGCTGTTTCTGGCATTTCCCCCATTATATACTAATTGAATACGCCCTAGCATGCAGGATCCATGTATATTGGTTAAGTGTGCGGTACTGTGGTAATAAAGCATGGTGGGGAGAATAGTATGACAAGGGACAAATAAAAGGGTTACTTCAATATAGCTGATTCAATTAAGATTGGTAAGCCGGCTCAACTAATACTTGGTGTGGGGTAAGTTGAGCCACAGTGTAGCGTAGGTTACGTAAATGCTTTATTTGTTTAATTTACGTAGGTCTTGTAAAAAAAATTCATAACAACTCAGCCAACACATGTACCCAATGGACACAACACGTCTTTGACAAGTCTACACGCTTAATTAATAAGTCGACACAATTAATATAGACTTGTAGGCCAAATGCAACCAATGTGATTAACTGCTAATATGTTGCCTTGTATGTCCCAATTTGCTGATAAAAAAATTATTTCTTTATGTATTCTGGGGTAAAGAACACTTGTCTTCGTTCTTTAAGCTATGCTCAACTAATCCTCCCGTGGCCTTGGGTACTTAACTAGCCCCGTTTCGAAAATTAAGCTTACTTAATGAACTCCTCATTAATGCGCGAAGTGATGTAAATACTCGTCTTCTCTGTGCGTAGTTAAACCATTTGTAAGTGCACAAACAATAAAGTCTGGTCACGTTCATTGATAGTTTACACACCAGCAGACATTAATCACAATTACAAAAAGTTTCGAAAAACGTTAAAAAAAACATACTTTTATCTGTCCAATCACTGAGTGGTACCATGTAACTGTCGCTGCTGTAGTTTCCCGGGAAACGTTGGTGGCTCAACTAACCCAGTGGCTCAACTAACACTGCCTTCCACTACATATCACGCACATATCTCGCACATCAACCGTCACGGTTGATGTACGTAGACTGACCTGTTGCCAATAAACTAATTTTGCAATGCAGCCGCTGCGGTTCTCTTTCGTGTAATCTGTGTTACAACCAGGCACCCCAATATGCATGGAATGCCGTGACGATGGCAGACGTATAACCAAGATCACGTCTGTTCTTTGTTTGACACGTGGCTATTATACGACTGGGAAAGGAATCGAATTACAACATATCGATTTTTTAACGCACAAGACAACATATGTGTCCAGTCACCGGTCACTAGTCTCCCTGTAACTGTGGACATGTATGTGGCACTGGACTGTTGGGACCCAGCATGTGGCATGAGACTGTGTCCAGGAACCAGAAAGGCCTTTGAAATTAAATCATCAACATAATAAGCAATAATTGGCCTTTTAACATAGATTTTCTTTTAACATAAATATCAAAGTTTACTCACTTCAACGGTTCGGGAATAGTCTGTTGTATTCTTCGGGAACTGATCTTGGGAAATCTTGAGGAGAACACGGAGTTGAATTTGGTGGATTGGATATTTGTCTAAAGCGTGGAATATTGATCGGTTAAGTATTATTATTAAGTGTACATTAAACATAGACTTACAAGAGTCCTTGTTTAGGCAATAGTTGCTGTTAAAATTTAGCTATAGGAGTAATTTAGTACATATTAAAGATTGAGAACCTGACTATTTTGTTTTAGCAACATTTACTGTTAAAAGTTAGCCGTAGGTAGTCATTCAATGTTATTTAAAGAAGGTCGCTGAAATTTCGTTAGCGCGAGCGATATTACGTTTAGTTATAGTCCGCTGTTACATAGACAGTACGTTGCAAGGCAGTAGTTGTAAATTTAATTAAGACATAAAGCGTATGACAGTGAAATATCTGCAGGAGCAGGTAAATGAGTTAAGGCGTATGATTTTGATGATGACAGGGCAGGGTGAGAAAGAAGAGAGCAGAGGTGGGGAGAACGAGGAGAACAGAGGTAGTGAGAACAGGGAGAGCAGTGGCAATGTGAGGGAGAAAGCTGGTAAGAAGAAGAAAGATGGAAAAAGGAAGAATGTGCAGCAAAAGGAAGATAAACGAGTGAGTGAAGAGGGATTGTCAGGTGGCAGGATGGTCGAGGATAATAAGATCAGAGAAAAGGAAAAGACTATGGTTTGAAAACATTAGAGACCAGGATACTAAGAGGAAACCAAATAGAAGTGTTTAAAATAGTGAACGGTTATGAGGATGTTGATAGGAATATGTTCTTCAAAATTAAAGAAGGCACTAGAACCAGAGGACACAAAGCAGCATTAGTTAAGGAGCAGTGTAGGTTGGACATAAAAAAGTACTCTTTCTCACAGAGGGTGGTAAATGAATGGAACAAACTGCCAAATGATTGTGTTAATGCTAGTAGTGTGAATATGTTTAAAAATAGAATTGACAGATATATTATAAGCGCGGGCTATGCATAGATGATAAAATTGTTGGACTATCGCTAAGCCAATGGCTTCCTTGTCCGCTTGCCAATCTGGAACTTGTCGTTTGGGATGGCAATCTTGTTAAAAAAAATTAAATCTTGTTAAATATTGTTAAATTGAATTCCGACATTTAGTTCTTCTGTTCGCCAGATGGCGAGATAAGATTTATTTCTTCTGTTCGCTAGATGGCATGGCAAGAGTTAGTTCTTCTGTTCGCTAGATGGCATGGCAAGCACGCTGTCCCATACGTGGCTGAATTGGTCTCGAATCACGATTGGTGTTAAGGCGAGTAGTCTGTCATAGTAAATATAAAATCTACATTAAACAATTCTACAAACTAATGAACTTTTTAACCAAAATAATTGGCCTTCTTGAAAGCTGTTGTGGCATAAAGTAGCAGAACAAGATGTGACTATTCAAACAACATCAAATGGTTTTATTACCAGCTATATCCTGCAAATAACATTCTTGAAACCATAACTGTGCAGTTGTATCAATCACATATGTACAATTATTAGCTTAGACAATGCCAAGTGTCACTGCTCTGTTTTTCTCTTAGTAAATATTAACCCATTCCCGTTTTATTGTTAGAGTGTGACTACTCAAAGCTTTGATATACCAAATAGGTGCGCAAGTTCCACACAATTTTTCTGTGTCATATATGCTCAGAACAAAACAAACAGTGTCAACATATTCGCACCAGAAGTTACCTCTACATAATCAACGATACATATTACAAACATCCAACACAATATACTTTCACGATTTATATCAACAAACACACAATAGAGTCCACCATTCAGATGCACCCCGTGGACAGTACTTAACACGATTCATCTTCCGTGACCATGCAGTGTTATAGTTCTCCTCGGTTTTTCTTCCTGCAGTCATACGGCTACTCTTCGAGGTCTGCCGATGGACATGGCTGCTCGGCCGGCAGGTCCGGTTCCATGTCGTCCAGCAGGTCAGCCGGCCCTATCGGTTGTAGCAGCTCATCGTCATCCTCGCGTCTGTGCAGCAGTCGCCTAACGCCGCGAAAACACTGGCCATGTCTACCCACAGCAACGGCAACGAGACCAACGGAGATCACAACTGCAACTACACAACTCGCACTGACACCGATGACCAACCAAGGGTGGTGAGTATTTCTTTGATTGCCTCGTAACTCAACGTCAACGTCAATGTGCATGCGTTTTGTATCAGCTAAGAATTTCGGATCAATGTAATTGACGTTGTTATCCGCCAGATTGATAGTAGTCAAATGTCGCAAGCCGCTGACGTCGAAAATGACGGAAGTTAGCTGGTTTCCACGCAGCCACAGAGTGCGTAGGTTAGTCAAGCCGGCAAACGCTGAAGCGTCAATCTGAGAAATGTTATTGCTGGACAAATCCAATACTTCGAGTGATGGTAAACCGTCAAACGTGCCTCTCAGATTAGTTGCTTTCTTCCCGATTTTGTTGTCCATTAGAAAGAGGTATTTGAGCATGGGCATGTCGCTTAGAGCGTCCGGGCTGATAGACTCTATAGCACAGCGTCTGAGGTCGACCACCTGACAGCGCCGCAGTCCGCGGATGGGACCTATGGCTGTTAACTGGGGATTGCCAGAGACGTTCATCACGACAACGTCGTTGTCTCGTATTACATTTAATGCCGCTGTCGTTGTCTTGGAGGACTTCACACCGATGTTGTCGGCGTAGATGATCTGTACGGACGGCGGGATGGTCAAACGTTCCTTCTCTCCCTGTTCTGTCATCTCACTGACGAGCGGCTTGGTTGGTGGTCGTGGTCGGCTGTAGTCGAGATCGTCGAACGGCGGACGTCCTCGGAAGAAGTACGCGGTCGGATCAGGCGGGTCCTCCTCCTCCGACATCGACTCACGAAAACAATAACGACGTCGGTAGGTGGAGATATTACCGAAGACATCCGAGACGTCGATGACTTCTAGATGGAGACTGAAGAGCGTGATAAAGAGCGCCTCCGAAGAGTTGATCTTGGGCTGCATTGATGTGATGGTGTTGTAGCCGATATTGAAGTCAGTGAGGTTCTTGAGAGGGCGAAATATGCGCACGTCGACACTCATGATGTAGTTAGCACGGATCGACAGACGCTCGACGTCCGTGAAGGCGTTGTGTTCGAACTGCTCCTTAGCAAGAGCCACCGCCATGGGGTCGACGTCATCTAGGACGAGTGTCTTCAGTTTCATGCTCGTCGCCGTTTTAATGGCTGTGTACAACTGGAAGAAGCCGACCTCCTGGTTACATGCAAGATTGAGCGTCTTCAAATGAGGCAATGGCTTTAACGCACCCGCCTCCATTGTCCGCAAACGACAGGCTTTTATGCACAATTGTGACAACGTGACGTTCCTCAAATTGGAAAAAGTCATATTTCTTACAACTGGCATGTTGCACCCATGCCCAGCAAATACGAGTGATTTCAAATTGGTAAGTCGCCCAAATCCTTCACCGAGTTGAGAAGTTGGTATCCCCGTTAAGGACATATACTCTAAGTTCGACAACTGCGCTAATGTATCGGCCGGGTATTCAGTGTGCCGAGTCTTACAGATGTTTGACGTCATCGTGAGACGCCATAATGACGTCATCCCAGAAAAAAGCCCGACGGGGTATGTCTTATTGTTTAGACAGAGCTTGTTATATGTGAGGTCGAGTTGCTTCAAACGTGACAGGCCAGAGAATGCATGCACGTCCAGTGCACGCAGTTCGTTTCGCGACAAATCCAGTGACGTTAACTGTGTGTACTTCTCCAAGGAGTAGTCGTTCAATCGAGTAATGTTGTTGCGTCTCATCGTCAGTCTTTGCATGTCTGTTGGCAAGTCGTTAGGAATATAACCAAGCCGTAAATCCGAGCAGTCTACCTTCACCCCGACACCACGATCAGCTGGTTGTATGCTACATCCGTCTCTGGATGTCGTAGTCAGTTGGATGCCAGGTGGCGCTCTCGTCCCGTCAGTCGTGACAGCACGGGCGACAATGACGACTACTAAGAGGCAGCACGAAGCGGTGCTCCTAAGCGGCATTGTGCTGAAAAAGAACAGTCACGATGTATAGTAATTTGTCTTGAAATACATATTTGTCGCGCTAGTAGCGGATACCCCCCGTTGGCCACGATCTGAGCAGATTTGATATCTCGTTTGCAAGCATCACTGAACAACAATTTCTAATCAACAATTAGCACCACCAGAGCTTCTAATACAACCAGTCGAGACACCACCACATGTACCACCAACGCCACCACCACAACCAGTCGAGACACCGCCACATGTACCACCAGCGCTGCCACCACAACCAGTCGAGACACCACCACATGTACCACCAACGCCACCACCACAACCAGTCGAGACACCGCCACATGTACCACCAGCGCCACCACCACAACCAGTCGAGACACCGCCACATGTACCACCAACGCCACCACCACAACCAGTCGAGACACCACCACATGTACCACCAACGCCACCACCACAACCAGTCGAGACACCGCCACATGTACCACCAACGCCACCACCACAACCAGTCGAGACACCACCACATGTACCACCAACGCCACCACCACAACCAGTCGAGACACCACCACATGTACCACCAACGCCACCACCACAACCAGTCGAGACACCACCACATGTACCACCAACCCCACCACCACAACCAGTCGAGACACCACCACATGTACCACCAACGCCACCACTACAACCAGTCGAGACACCGCCACATGTACCACCAAAGCCACCACCACAACCAGTCGATACACCACCACATGTACCACCAACGCCACCACCACAAGCCAGTCGAGACACCGCCACATGTACCACCAACGCCACCACCACAACCAGTCGAGACACCGCCACATGTACCACCAACGCCACCACCACAACTAGTCGATACACCGCCACATGTACCACCAACGCCACCACCACAACCAGTCGAGACACCGCCACATGTACCACCAACGCCACCACCACATCCAGTCGAGACACCACCACATGTACCACCAACGCCACCACCACAACCAGTCGAGACACCACCACATGTACCACCAACGCCACCACCACAACCAGTCGAGACACCGCCACATGTACCACCAACGCCACCACCACAACCAGTCGAGACACCGCCACATGTACCACCAACGCCACCACCACAACCAGTCGAGACACCACCACATGTACCACCAACGCCACCACCACAACCAGTCGAGACACCGCCACATGTACCACCAACGCCACCACCACAACCAGTCGAGACACCACCACATGTACCACCAACGCCACCACCACAACCAGTCGAGACACCGCCACATGTACCACCAACGCCACCACCACAACCAGTCGAGACACCACCACATGTACCACCAACGCCACCACCACAACCAGTCGAGACACCACCACATGTACCACCAACGCCACCACCACAACCAGTCGAGACACCACCACATGTACCACCAACGCCACCACCACAACCAGTAGATACACCCCACATGTACCACCAGCGCCACCACCACAACCAGTAGATACACCCCACATGTACCACCAACGCCACCACCACAACCAGTCAAGACACCCCCACATATACAACCAACGCCACCACCACAACCAGTCGAGACACCACCACGTGTACCACCAGCGCCACCACCACAACCAGTAGATACACCCCACATGTACCACCAACGCCACCACCACAACCAGTCGAGACACCGCCACATATACCACCAACGCCACCACCACAACCAGTCGAGACACCACCACGTGTACCACCAGCGCCACCATCACAACCACTACCGCTGCACATATCGCGACGTGTCAGTGAATATAGAACATTACATTACATCAGCACTTTAACCATTCATTTTCATCCTGCGTCCCACCCGGAAGTAGACTCTGCATGTAGACAATACACTTCTTCCTCTTTCTGCCATGTTGCATCAATAGTTGTGACAAGTAGCATGTTATACAACACCACTCTCGTCGGTCGTAGCACAGTTTTTTTATATATCAAATGGGCACTCCAGTAGCCTTGGACGGACGGACGGACGGACGGACGGACGGACGGACGGACGGACGGACGGACGGACGGACGGACGGACGGACGGACGGACGGACGGACGGACGGACGGACGGACGGACGGACGGACGGACGGACGGACGGACGGACGGACGGACGGACGGACGGACGGACGGACGGACGAGCACGCACATCTCATGCATGCACGTACACAGACAAACGTCCAGGCAGGCACCCTTAGCAATAATATCAGTATAATGCAGCAGCGGATCTCAAGACCCCCCTAGGCCATGGAGGGGTCTACACCGGAACTAGTTTAAATGTAAAGACTGAAGTATTAGCAGCCGGCTAACATTAACCCTTCTATAAGTAGAACGACACATGTGTCGTCCCGAAGTATTAGCAGCCGGCTAATGTGTCGCCCCCCCCCCCGTTCGTAAGTAGAACGATAAAATTATGACTACGACTGACCGCCAACAAGCTTAGATCTGCTCCTTGGCTTTTGACCATTTGCATTGTGCGCGTGAACGACCCATAACGGCCTTACTGGGTCTCGTGGGTCAATGTGGGCCATGGGTCAACGTGTACATGTATTTATTGGTGTTTGCCTTAGTAAATTATTCAGAAACAACACATGTAAGACCACTCATGCAACGCGACACATGGTCATTGTGTTACTAGTGGCTCCGTTTTGTTGACCCATGTTCAAATTAACATGCACCAATTTTGGTTGCGCAAATAATGATAATGTAGTCGGCGTGAGATGTGTTGTGAATATAAGACAAGTATGTTATCAAGATGATCTTACCTATAATACGTTGATTGTTGCCGCCAATGCAAGACTTGACGTTAGGGTGAGTCGCGACGAGCAACAAACGTGCCAGTCCGCTCTCGGTCGACGTTCTCACCAGTAATGGCGGTGCTCCCATTGAATCGAATGCGAACAGGAAGTATTCGTATTTAACACCATGACGACGTCGACTTGCATTGATAACATCTGGGTCAACTGAGCCTGGTTCTTTGACGTGGTATAGCTCATGTTTATTCATTTGCTTGCGGTGGGAAAGTCCATCTCAATCAGGTTACCATGGCAGCCATTACCGTGGTTATGTGACCTATGTATTATGGTATCGTATGTATTATGGCGTGTTTATAATTCGTGGAGGAGGCTCAACTATATGTCCATGCGCTCCGGGGGAGGGGCATAGTCCACATAAAAAATATGTAGTGTCCCCTTAATTGCAAATGTGGGGCCCTCGTGCAACGTGCGATGTGCCCCTGCACCAGTCCAAAATGTAAAATTAAACTCCAGTAATTAATTCCAACCGAACGCGTTTCTGAGCTCTAATAATTTATACATTTTGGGGTAGCTTAATTACCCTCCCTAAGCACCTTGGGCCCTGTGGTCCGCAGTGTTGCTAGTTTCTAATTCCGCGGCTTCTACGCAATGTCAGCCTCCGGCATCAATGCAAAATTATGGACCCTCGTGAATGTTGCCCCCCCCCCACAGAGAAGGATAAAGCCGCCTGTGATTACGTCAGGGTTCTCCCCATGGGCTGTTCAGTTTAGTTAAATAAAGGAACATTATAAGATAAATGCTGGACAGTACGTAAGCCTTCTGCATAACCGGTACATATACACAGTAGACTACAAGTTCATTAACTCGAACTTGAACACCCGTCATGACTTGAACACCCACCATGATTCGAACCCCATCATGACTCCAACACCCAACATTCATCATGACTTGAACACCCATCATGATTTGAACACCCCCCATGATTCGAACACCCATTATGACTCGAACACCCTTCATGATTCGAACACCAATCATGACTCTAACACCCATCATGACTTGAACACCCACCATGACTTGAACACCCATCATGACTTGAACACTCATCATGACTTGAACCGGGAGCCCTGTGCCCGCCACAATACGCCGCTTTGCATGAACAGTAATGAGCACACAACTTAATTCGAACAGATATTGTGTATTGAGTGGCGATGAGGGGTCCTGGTAAGCGGTACGGGGCGTTACATGGGGGGTTGCTTTCGTTATTAAAAACAAGTGTTTGTGGGAAACCAATAGTCACGTTGGACAGTACTGCCCTTGTGAAAATATACCATGATATCCTATCAGCAGAAATGTGTGTATTTCAGTGTGCCAAGACGCCGAGTCGTGTGTATCAGTACAGAGAAGAAGTCACGAGGGCTTCACTACTTGCATCATTACACACATTAAACGAACACAAACATAGACTATTGACTTATTATTTAGTCATACTCATATATTCTACCCGTGAACTACGAATCAATGCGAACATGTGTGGCAATGCATGATAAGTGGGGGTCTTTCTCAAAATGAACGTAGTTTTAGGGCAGGGTGTTCAGGCCAGTGGTACGAGGCATGACAAAGGGGTGAGGATTTCAAAAATAGCGTGACGTACGTTATGGATAGCCCCGAAGCCGGATAGTCAAACAGTGAACGTGCACGTTAGCTCCACTAGCCGCCTTTATAATATTGTCGTCCAATGTTTGCCAAATGTATTAATATGTTTGCGAAGGAGCAAAATTTGCATAATCCGTATTTAACGTTGGTCCTACTCGCTGAGTGTACGCTTGTTCAATGCGTGTTTGCCATATCTACATCGACGTTCGTATGAATTCTATTCTAGGTCATTCTAAATCACACAAGTCACACCACCTGGCGTAATAGTGTTTTGCTAAATAACAAGAATATTGGAAGTGCAATGTTTATTTATGTCATAGGGCTACGAGAAAGATTATAAACGAATAGTTGCTCTTAGGACAAATAGGATCGAGGAGGAAGCGGCGCAAGAGGACATCCTCGGTCCTGGAAGAGAAGTAGTGGATTAAATTTAGTAGTGGCCATGTACGGCTTCAAAACGCACGGAGAACGTTTCACGTTATGTTTTTTTGGCATGTGAAATAGCACATTGACTGTGCTTCCTGCAATTAGAATTGTTTTACAATATTCAATAGGATTTTTGGAGACATATTTCCATAGATTTTTTTTATTTGTAATATTCTATAGTTTTCTGTACAATTAATGTTTTATTATGCTATGTGGAATTATATAACATTCTAGGCTACTAGAATGCCCAGTTGATATTTAAAAAACTTTGCTTCGACCGACGAGAGTGGTGTTGTATCACACGCTGCTTGTCACAACTATTGAAGCAACATGACAGAAAGAGATAGCTGGGAAGACTGCTGTGTATTGTCTACATGCAGAGCCTACTTCCGGGTGGGACGTAGGATGAAATGGTGACGGTACTAACGTAATGTTATATATTCACTGACACGTCGCTGGATGTGCAGCGGTAGTGGTCGTGGTGGTGGCGCTGGTGGTACATGTGGTTGTGTCTCGACTGGTTGTGGTCGTGGCGATGGTGGTATATGTGGCGGTGTCTCGACTGGTTGTGGTGGTGGCGTTGGTGGTATATGTGGCGGTGTCTCGACTGGTTGTGGTGGTGGCGTTGGTGGTACATGTGGCGGTGTCTCGACTGGTTGTGTTGGTGGCGTTGGTGGTATATGTGGCGGTGTCTCGACTGGTTGTGGTGGTGGCGTTGGTGGTATATGTGGCGGTGTCTCGAATGGTTGTGGTGGTGGCGTTAGTGATACAATGTGGCGATGTCTCGACTGGTTATGGTGGCGCTGGTGATACATGTAGCGATGTCTCGATTGGTTGTGGTGGTGGCGTTGGTGATACATGTAACGATGTCTCTACGGGTTGTATTAGTGGCGTTGGTGGTACATGTGGCGGTGTCTCTAATGGTTGTAGTAGTGGCGCTGGTGGCGCTAATTGTTGATTAAAATAGTTGTTCAGTGATGCTTGTACACGAGATATCAATGCTGAAGTGAGTCAATATTTTTGTTAAATCCCAGATTGATGATAGGCCGTTCGCAGGTATGGCAGGGACTTGGACTTGGACTTGATGTTCTGGTTGAAATGTTCCACAAGTGGCATGAAGCCACTAATGTAACGGACAATATTGTGACATTGTTATTTCTGGACTACATGAAAGCATTTGATCTAACTAATCATGATATATTAATCGATAAGCTGATGACAATGGAATTACCAGCACACCCTGAGCAGAGAGTTAAGATCGGGGATACTGTATCAAGACCAGGCTACCCCAATGGCGGCGTTCCCCAGGGAACTTTGTCTGGACTAAACACGTTTTGGTCCATATTAATTATTTATGAACACCTTGCCATATATACAAGCATGTAGATGACAGCACACTATTTGAAATATGCAAACAGAGCAGAGTATATGTCACACAGGATTCAGCTAACACTATTGCGCAGTGGTCTAGCGATAATGATATGCACATTAATACGAGTAAGGCAAAATAAATGATTATATGTTTCTGTAAATATAGAACGTAAGTTGAATCTCTGCCGTATGTTGATATAAATGGGACTGATATTGAAAGAATCACTCAAGCAAAAGTTCTCGGTGTAACTATATAATCTGATTTAAGTTGGGATGCACAAGTAGATTAAATAGTTACAAAGACAAGGAAATGGTGTATATGTTCTATCAGTTGAAACGTGCTGGAATCAATCAAAATGATTTGGTTAGAATATTTTTATATGTGCGTGCGTGCGTGCGTGCGTACGTGCGTGCGTGCGTGCGTGCGTGCGTGCGTGCGTGCGTGCGTGCGTGCGTGCGTGCATGTGGTCGGAACAGTAGTTGAATATTGTGGCACACGAACTTGCCTAAATACTTATCGGACAATATCGAGATAATTAAAAAACGGTGTCTCAGAACTATATTTTCTGGTATTAAGTACAAGGATATTTTGCAGATGGTAAACACACCAACGCTGCACGACAGGCACAATGCGATATGTAAAGTGTATTTCGGTAGAATGAGGCGTGGTGACCACAAACTGAATAAGCTACTACTGGACACTCGCATGGTTCCATATATGCTCGGAGATCATTTAACGAGCTACCTGTTCCAATGGCTAACACAAATTGCTACAAAAATTCATTAATACCATGGTGTTTGATACACTGTCAGAACACTTAAATGGTTTATCAAGTATGTCTTAACATACAATTTCAATATCCAAAGTAATTTATTTTCATTTTAATGTAATTTAATTATGTTCATTAGAATGAAGTTTATTAATGTAATTATAACGATTCAGTCAGTTTTAATGTAAAGTGCCTCGTACTGAGTGGGTTGCACTTACGGTTCGTTTTAGTGAATGCATATAAATGTAATTTTAGTGTAGTTGCATTACTGTTATTATGTACAAAATGTGCAATGATTATTTTAACGCAATTTCCGGTGTTTCATAACAGAATTATACTTACGTGGCTTTATGTATTTTATCGTGACTGTACATACAATCCAACTGAAAAGTTGCCAATAATAAACTGATTCAGATTCTGAATCTGCTGCAGCAAACCGCAAAATAAACTGTCGACAGACTGGAGTGAGCGGTGTGAGGAGACCGAAGACAGGAATGGTGGACGGAGAAGAAAGAGCATCGGAGAGAATTTAAGGCCGTCGACTACAACACTTCTACGTCAAGCTATCTACACCTGTACCATCTCTAACAGAGTTTGCCACTCAAAAATCGGAATTTTTAGTCACAACAGATGCTGTGCAAAACACTGATGTCACCTATTTGTCACCGCAGCTCCATTATCTTTCGAGATGAACGGATGCCGATAGATGAACGGACAGACCATTTATAAATGTTGATCAACGTACAGTGAGACCTTTTCTATGTATAGGGTAGAGTGGGGAAAGGAGACCCTATTAAGAGGAAGTCGTATGCGGGAAAGAATCATATAAAAAAATATCGTATGTGCTAGTGAATGATCTAGTTCATTATCTTAGGTACATTCCGTGTTGGAAATGTTGACGTAACCCGTCTCTGAAAAACAGTTGTAGCCATTTTAGCGGAGGTTCCTATGGTGGAGTAAGAAAAGTCATTATGAAGCACCAATTGTAAAGTGAATAGCTTACCGCGTGTTTTACTTCTGCGGGCAACAATATTGTAATCAGATGGACACGATTATACGCGACTCCGTCTGGCTATCTCGAAATTCTTATGTTCGAACCTTATGGCTAGATGCTGGGGTGGAAATCTCTCCTCCGGTCCCACCTAGCCTAGCCCCCTCCGTTGGTCCCCAGACAGTGAGACCAATTATACAGGTTGTTCACAGGAATACCGTATCTATACCTTGACCATTCGAGCAGGGAGACTGTAATATCTAAATCCCAGGTGAAAACCCACTGCACGAATCCCATGTTCGATTGACAGCTTGGTGTGCGCTACCAGTCGTTGTGTTGGTGTGAAACTCGATGGCTATGCGTACACGCCACTTAGACTTAGTTGAACCAATGCATAAAGCAACACACATAGCCCGTAGCGGTGTTTGTGAAAACAAAATAACTAGACTAAATTGATCGATGACGTTATTGTGGTGACCGAGTTTGTCGGTCCGACTCACTTCCTCCCACACTGCTTTCATTCGCCACCGATGACATCATCTGCACAACATCGGGAATTTCTGGCGTTTTCCCAGCAACCACCCACGTGACCCGGCTGATAAGAACCAATTACAACGTCACGGTTATAAATAAACAAATGCTTTGTGAGTCCCCGGCACGCGTCACGTGAACTTGCTGTTAAGGACACGGATGACCTACTTGCTTCAAAACGAGGTGGCAGTAGACAGGTGCAACGTTAACGGAACGAGTTTGGGAGTACGAATCGAACCAGGTAATTGACTAAATAATCATGTTTGGGCAATGTTGAGTCCATTTATAATGTATCCTAGGCTATGCCACTGTCAGATCGTGCGCACGTTTAACACAGCCGACATATGTTAGGTTGTGATACAACATGTGAGATAGCTCTGGTCACGGGTACTTGACAACTAACTTGGACTTGGAGTGTCGTTCGATTGAGCTTGCATAAGCTATAGCCAAGTATTCCAAGTATTGCTATTACAATTGCAGAGATTTAGTAACAACACAACAAATGTAAAATAAAATGTTACTGACAGCCCTTCACATTTCGACCCTGTTTAATGTACAGCATTAATATATAATAGACCTTAGACTAGGACTAGGTAATAATAATAATAATGTTTATTTCACAAAAAAATCCCTATATATATATATATATATATATATATATATATATATATATATATATTACTAGGTAATAATAATAATAACGTTTATTTCAGACAAAAAGTCCCTATATATATATATATATAATTATATATATATATATATTATAAGGATTTTTTTTTCTGAAATAAACATTATTATTTCCTAGGCTAGGGTCTATTATATATTAATGCTGTGCATTAAACAGGGTCGAAATGTGAAGGACTGTCGGTAACATTTTATTTTACATTTGTTATATATATATATATATATATATATATATATATACATATACATAAAATACACGTAAAAATATATAAATATAAATATGTAGATCATTAAAAAGTATATATAGAAATAAAAAATGTCAATTAAAGAAAAAATATACTCACATGTCGTGCAGTAATGCACATGTAAACAAATTCAAATAAAAAATACACAGATGTCATGTATTAAAATAAAATACATGACATGGACTTTTGTAATAAATAAAGATGTGAAAATAATTACCAAAAAATAAATTATCCGACCTTTCTAAACTACACAAAAGGCTAAATATTGACAATCGAATGCATTTATTAAAAGATGTTACATATATTCTGTGGCAAACATACAACTTGCATTTCAATGGGCTTACAAGTTGTGTAGAATTCCAAAGCTGTTGTTATATAATATTACGGTGCCTTTCAAAGTCAGTTGTTTTATTACACCAGAGACTTGAGGTGAACATTTCCACCACAGAATGAATTAAATAAAGTTGTTTTAATGGTGCTGCTGCATTAATAAAATTTTCCGTCTAATGTTCAGACAAATATGATAAGAAAACCAGTGCATGACCCAAGCTCCTGTTTATATTGGTGAATAATTAATTGACTTAAGGGATCATCTCAGAACATTGATGTCGGATATTAGATGAAATTACTTGGGGGAGGGGGGCCAGAGGCAGTTTCGTCTGTCATCAGACATCGATATGTTATGCTTTGGACTTTCGTGCCCCCTCACTTTGTTTGTGCATACAGAGAAAATGATTGCACCATTTTATTCTTCGTTCTATGCCATCACGTGATATGCTCATGCAAAAATGGCAATGCCGAAGAAAATGCTTCGTCAACCTACAATTTTTGGACCACCGAAAGTGACTTATATCTTCAAAAAATATTGTTGTTCAAAGTTAATACACATAGGCATATGATAGAGTGTGAATCGACATAGATCAACTGATATTTTTAGTATATTGATAGTCATCATATCAGTATTTACTACTTTCATCTGAGGGAGTGATGGGACTGACGCCAGATGAAAGTTATTTCATCTGTGGTAGGACATTGATGTTCTGAGATGACCCCTAAGTGAGGGTTCATTCAATAAATAGTCATGAAAAAACTGTACATGTACTAAACAGATTTGTTTATACAACCACCGCTCCCATTGTGATTTACAGTGAAGGTGCACTTTGCCCCACACCGAGTGGGAAATTAGAATGACAGAAATAACACATCGTGTTATTGCTCGCATAAACCAGCAGAGTTCTGCCAATGGTGATCAGCGCTGGCCATTGTCTGGTCTATCCAAAGCAGAGCTTGTCGGGAAATCCCCTTGCATTTATAGGCAATATGAATGCCTATTAGATTTTTAAAATTCAGGGCTGGGGTGAATAAAAAAATTAATTGGAATTATTCAGTTAAATTTTTGAATTGAATTTGAATTGACAGATTTTCACAAAGTGGAATTTGAATTGAAAGATTTCGAGTAAGTTGAATTGGAATTGAAAGAAAAACAATTGAGCCTCATTTTCTTGTGCAGGTGTGATCTGATTTTGTTTCCAATGTGATCCTCAATCCAACCTTAGAATTGTATATAAAGTCTTTGTAACAGCTAAACATACATTTGTACACCATTTTAAGATCTGAGGTCAGAAAATTTAAACAAAGGATCTGCCATATGGCAATTGGAAAAAAGAACTCAGAAGTTCTGCTCAAATCAAACTATGGTGGGGTGTGATGAGCTTACTTTGAATTCAATACAGGTTGCAGCTCCTGCTCTAAGATAACATTTGTTGCCTGCCTGCACATATCTGAAACCATGCCCTTTGTATGTGCTAGGAATCTGTGAAGCCATAGCCACCCCAATGGGGTATTCCAACAATTAGTAATTGGCTTGCTACTCCTGCATTGTTTCATTGAGCAGGTATTTCTGAAACCATAAAGTGATCAGCCTACTGGTCTTTTCATGTTGCTTGAATAACGACTCAGCCATTGTCTGTACATTGTTTACAATTACTAGCAGTTGGAATAACATGCAAACAAAACTATTATTTTGTAAGTTGGCAGCAATAGATGTAATAGAAAAGTAATAGACTGTTATCTATTACTTTAGTATCCATTACTATTACTTTTGAAAAAAGTTCCTCTATTACTATTAAAAAAACCTGTATAACAATGACATATTACTATTATCCCAAGTGTTTGCTTTTGAAAACCTCCCATAGAATTTATTCGGAATTGAATTGGATTTGAAAGATTTGAGCAGGAATTTTAATTTGAATTGAAAAAAAATTAATTGGAAAAAAATTATTTTAAGTGGAATTGATTTAATTGAATTGAAAGAAATTTGAATTGATTAAATGGCATTGACCCCAGCCCTGTTTAAATATAATGATGTCACTGTCAATATCCCGTGTTTCTGCCTGAGAATTCCCTGGTATTTGTGCTGTGAGGTGTGAGATATATTTTTCACTATTATTATTATTATTTATTTTGCCCCATCACAGTACTTCACCACAAGGAGTTTTAATTATTTTTAACCTGAAGTTGCTAAATAGTAGATTTTTTTGTATTTTCTTCCTTCGTGCATTGCTGCTTCATACTGTAGAAAAAAATTAGTTTCACTAAGATAATGAGCTCATACTGAAAACCCATCATAAAACAGAATTCATATATTTTATGAGCGTTTTCAAAATGCATTTCACTAAGATGCTCATTAAATCCATAAACTAATGATCAAAATTCCCATCATAAGCTCCACAGTGTGGACAATTGGACAAAATATAAAAGTTGTCCAACAGTGGCTGATAATACGTTCCATCGAACACTTTTCAACCATTTGACTTATTTGTTCACTGGATGAAGAGAAACATTTTTATTTTATAAAACACGACGCCGTGTCACAGAGGACATACATAGCCAGCCAGAAATGACAGATCGACAAATTCTTTGCAAAATACTGGACTGGCTGATTTATGTTTAGTTGGATGTTTGTAGACTGTTATGAAGCGCAATGATATAAACCAAATTTGACGGGCAGTTTATGTATTCCATTGATAAACATTTCATTTGTTACAGTCACTGATAGATATTGATGAATGTTGCCAATGCAACTTGGTGGGCACAGCATTCCTGGTAACAGAATTACTATGTTCATAGAGTATTGTCAATGGCGACCACCAGTTGTCCGTTAGTAGGTCAAAGTAGTGCTGCAAATGCGTAATTGTTTTAAGTCGCTGTAGATTGCACTCACGATGTGCATCACAGGATTTGTAATTTGTCACCACAGTTGAAGAAGTTGCTGGCTTATATATATGCTATTACCATGGCGATGAACGATGTTCACTGTCTGTGGCATGTGTCATATAAAATCGCTAAAGTCCAGATGACCGCAAACCTCCAGGCTTCTGATATGGGTGTGATTTTAAGACATTCACAATGTAATACATACATAAAATCCAAGTAGAGCGCTGCTTTAAACTGAAATAATTTAAAAAATAGGGCGATAATGTCAGTCTGGAAATTCCACCCCAATGAGAATTGGAAAAATCACATATAAAAATGACGGATGCACACTGGGACCTGATAAGACAATGCTAAGCAATACAGACATGGTTAAAGATGTTACTTTGTAACTCTTTGAGGCACATATGTCAGAAAAAATTAATGAGGCCAACTCAGTGATGAGCATAATATGGCGTACTATGGACCACGTGGATGAACTGTGCTTCACAACAAATGTTAAGTCCCTTGTCTGCCCCCACATAGAATATGCAAATGAAGTCTGGACCCTATCCCTAATTAATCATATCACAGCCCTGAAAATGTCCAGCATAGAACTACCAAATGAATTCATGGTTTTTAAATTCCTTGACTATAAAGAGCTATAGAGGCTAAAACTACCAACTCTGGTTTTTCGTCAACTTAGAGGAGATATGAAATAATTATATAAGACATTAACAGGGAAATACAATGCTTTGGTTTCATATAGTTTAGTTACATTGAGAGACAATGATTCTGACACAAGAGGATATATAACCTTAAAAAATACAGATTAAAAATAAAAAAATATTAAATTGTATACCGAAGCACAGCCTCCCACAGTCTGTGGTGGAGACTCCATATATCCAACCTTTTGAGGGAAGAAATAGACAAGTTGTGGTGAAACCATCCTATCAACCATCCTAACTAGATTATACTGCCCCACCCCTATCCTGGAAACAGTGGAGACGCATGCGTACAATCATACCATAAATGAAAAAGCTAGCAGGACCTGTAAGAGGACCTGTATGAGGAACTGTAAGAGGACCTGTATGAGGACCTGTATGAGGACCTGTAAGAGGACCTGTAAGAGGACCTGTATGAGGACCTGTATGAGGACCTGTATGAGGACCTGTAAGAGGACCTGTATGAGGACCTGTATGAGGACCTGTATGAGGACCTGTATGAGGACCTGTAAGAGGACCTGTAAGAGGACCTGTAAGAGGACCTGTAAGAGGACCTGTAAGAGGACCTGTATGAACATTACCCTGTGGCAACATAAGCACACAAATCACTTGACTGATTCAGTGAGTGCTCCCCACTGATTTAAATGTATCTCAGTACTGCCATCTGGTGGCTTTGTAAAGAATAGACACTCTAGTCAGAAATAGGGCCAATAACTAAATAGGTACAAAACTACCCGGATACAAAATGACATAGTTATAAAAAGGGAAGTGTACACAGTCACCAGGATGACATCACTAGTGTATGTCATCACTGGTGTATGACAATGTTCAACATAAACACATCATATTAAATCCATATCAATATAGATTCCTAAAAGCGAGGTCATGCTTAACAAATATGTTTTTTTTTTTGAAGAAATCACTAAGTGGATAGACAAGGGATCACCTGTAGATATATTATCTACTTAGATTTTCAGAAAGCTTTCAACAAAGTGCCACATCAAAGTTTACTACTTAAATTAAAAGCTCATGGTATCGGGGATGGCATAATCGACTGGATAGAAAAATGGCTGACTGACAGAAGACAGCATGTTGCTGTAGATGGGGAGGTTTCAAACTTGAAGTCAGTTTTGAGTGGGGTACCACAAGGATCAGTATTAAGACCTTTATTATTCTTAATATATATCAGTGACTTGGATGGTAATATAACAAGCAACATACTGACATTTGCAGATGAAAAAAAATAGTTTAGAAAAGTTAATGATAGTGATAAACAATATTTACAAAATTATCTAGACAAATTAGTTAAATGGTCTGAAAAATTGCAGATGTTGTTTAAATTTGGGAAATGTAAATGCATATTCACACCAGCCTGGGGTCTATTACATTGCAATGTAATAGATTTCTATTACTTTCCTTTCTACTACCATTACATGCTGAAGGCAGTATAATATATTACTATTACTATTACATTTTCCATTGGAACTATTTTCTTTTGATTAAACATTTTACATACTTAGTCACTTACATAGATTCAAATTAACTGATGGGTGTATAATTAATTAAATTACAATTACAAATTTCCCAATTAAATCAACCTCACACAATTCCAGTCGGATGTAGAAGTTTCATATATATTCATTGGAATGAAACAGAAAAGCAATGTCACTGTCATATAACGCAGTCTGATTATCCCATAGTAGACCCATACTGCTTTTCACACATTTGGTCAATAGTGTGCAAGCTAGCTACCAACTGTGAAAAGTTGGTGTAAGCCCCTGGGTTTTGTTCAAACTATTCCATACATCTGTGCATTGGTGCATAAATGAGTTTTTTGATGTTTAATTAACATCTTTCTTTATATATTTTTAGGCAGGGTTGAAAAAAAATCATGATAAAAAAATAGGATTTTTTATTTAAATCAGATTTTTTTTATTTATTTGATTTTTTATTTATTTGATTTTTTTGAAATCTGGTATACACAATACACAAAAAAAATGTCATAAAATATTTGATTATCAGGTTATCTGGTGTCAATACAGCTACACAAGTGTGCGCACATTGTGCTTTTGTATTAAAAAACACACAAAACTTTGTTGATCTTGATGCTTGTAAACAATTATTTGTGTTAAATTCATTAAAAAACTGGAAGTCAAAAACATCATAAATCGATGATTTTTTTATTGTTTTGGAGCGATTTAAATCATGGTTTAAATCAATGATTTAAATCAAATGATTTAAAACAACCCTGTTTTAGGTAGTGCCTTCTCGTATCTGATTCATTGTCCTTCAGTGTCACAAAATTGGATGAGATTGTTGCATCGTATTTCCCTGTTAGGATCTTATGTAGTTCAATCATGTCTCCTCTGAGGTGACGGTATGCTAGAGATGGGAATTTCAGTCTCAGTAAACATTCTTTATATTCAATGTCTTTGAAAACCGGAATTAATTTGGTTGCTCTACGCTGAACATTTTGAAATGTAATATGCTTCATTAGGTATGGAGTCTATACTTAATTAGTATATTCAATATGTGGATGGACAAGAGGCTTAAAAATTGTAGAAAAACACTGCTCATCCATGTGATCGAACGTACAACAAATTATCACTATCATTGAATTGGCTTTATTAATTTTTTCTGACATGTGCCTCAAAGTTAAGTGATGAATCAAAAGAGACTCCGATATCTTTCTCCTTGTCTGTACTTGTAAGAGTTATCTGATCGGTCCCAGTGTATGTCCGTCATTTCTTATGCTTGATAGTCCGATTCTGATATGGTGATGTATCTTACGCTAAGATCTTGCTGTTAAATCCTTTTTTCCGAAAATGTTTACTGTAACTATGTCAGATATTACCTTATCTATGTAATTTATGTAAATTTATCACTTTATCTCATATATATTCAACAATGTAAACAATAGTTTAATACACCAATTTAATTGACGAACTGTAAACAAACCCGGTTTTTTGAAATGTAGGCTTTTATCACTCGTTGATTTTTTATGATAAGTTTATGTATAATATAATATGTAATAGTAATACTTATTGTAATGAATATTCCATGTTTTTTTCTGAAAATTCACTGCACCAAGATTCTCCTGCCAAGAATTAGAATACTGTATACAAGGGTGGAGACCATATCATAAGAAGGGTGTGTATATATATATATATATATATATATATATATATATACACCCTTCTTACGATATGGTATATATATCTATATATATGTATATATATATATATATATATATATATATATTACATACACACACACACACTTGAAAGAAAATGGAGGAGAGCAACTACAATGATTCCAGAAGTGAGAAGTACTCATTGGGTATGAAAATATAGATATACATTTTTTCTCACTCAAGAAAGATAGTAAAACTAGACATAAGGTAACATTAGTGAATGATCAGTGTAGATATCAGAAAGTACTCATACTCACAGAGGACAATAAATGACTGGAACAAATTATTTACAGATTTGCTAGCAGCTTGAATATGTTCAAAAACAAGGTTGACGCATATGTCAGGAGGACTGGTTACACATGCATGAAAAAATGTTTGACTCTCAATAAGCTTCCTTGTCCACTTGCCATCTCGGCCTTTGTATTGGATGGCAATCTTGTTAAATATTGCGTGAAAGGAGGAAACAAATTGGACCCTGTTTTTGTCTGACAGGGTTGAGTCATTCTTAGCAAAACTAAACTTTGGACTCAAGGCATGTAACTGCCCACTCCCACTCCACACCTCACCACACCTCACTCCACACCCCACCTCACTCCATACCCCACTCAACACCCCACCCCACCCCACGTCCACCCCCAACCCACTCCA
Organism: Lamellibrachia satsuma; assembly: GCA_033239005.1. Lineage (NCBI taxonomy): Eukaryota > Metazoa > Annelida > Polychaeta > Sabellida > Siboglinidae > Lamellibrachia > Lamellibrachia satsuma. Next base: position 1,772,542 of record BSQZ01000089.1, read on the forward strand.
CAGCCACATCCCACCCCTACTCCACACCCCTCTCCCCATATTTTGTATTCTAATATAAATGCGTTGTTGAATTTCAATTCAGTATTAGTCACATTGCGTGACGTTATGTAATTATTAGCTATATTTACACAAGGTGGCTCCCTTGTAAGTGACATCCTAAATATGAATGGGACATTTATTTGTTTTAAGTTCAAAATTACTTGTTCAACATTAATCTGCCCGACCGACCGACATATGTGCATGTGTGACTGTGTGTACAATATATATATATATATATATATATATATATATATATATATATATATATATATATATATATATATATATATATATATATATATATATATATATATATATATATATATATATATATATATATATATATATATATATATATATATATATACATGTACAAAATATAATGTGTTTACTTTCGAATCATCACACGCGCGCACACACACACACACGCACTCACACAATGAACAGTGACATGTTTGGTTGGTACAAAACAGTACGGTTTATTTGACGCACGCACTTAGCCACAGCCCCAACGTTGTGTGTATCTGACCACTGTTTGATTCAGACATGGCTGCCAGACTGTCTACACGCCTAGCGCTGCTGTTGCTCGTGGTTACCCTACTGGTCCAACCTACGACCGGAGCGGACGTCCTACCGCCACACGACTGTGTGCTCTCCCACGGCGCCGAGGGACCTAAAGCGACGTGTAGAGATGTGAGCAACATCCCCGAGACGCTGCATAACCGTCTACGCATACTGAAGCTTAATCAACACTACACTGACCGTGCTAGAGAACGGGACATTATCACATCTGCCCGGACTCGCTGTTCTTGACCTCTCCAGGAACAGGCTCACCCGCCTAGAACTGGGCGCCTTCCGAGGACTCCCACATCTGAAACACCTCAACCTCGCTCACAATCAACTGTGCTTCGGGGATGACGCATTTCCAGCAGGTGTCTTCCTCGGTGTGACGTCTCTCCGCGCTCTCATAATGCATTCCAACGACTGTCCAGCCGGTCACGACCACTACCCGGACAGAGCGCTGGGGGAGTTGAGCGGTCTGGAGACTCTGGCGATGAACGGACTGCCGAACGTTCCCCTCGGACCGGGCTTTGCAAATATGAAATCACTGAAATCTTTGGAACTGTCTGGGAAGCACTGTAACATGGACGTCGTATCAAACGAGACGTTTGTGAGTTTAACACACATCAGCGTTTCCCAATTATCGTTGCGGGCTTGCGAAATAAGCAAAATTAACGGCAACGCCTTCACCCCACTGCCGAGCCTGACCTCACTGAACCTGGCCTGCAACGAGCGCATAGGGATGGACGACGCCACGTTTGCAATCAAGGAATCGAATATGAGCCTGCACACTGTCATTCTTGACGACATTAGCAGTACGTCTATGATAGTCCAGAAACGCATGTTTGCCAGCCAGCGCTTCCAAACTGTGCGTCGCCTCAGTGTGCGCGCCAACGACATCATTGCTGTCGACGTCCGAGCGATACATTCTCTACCCGCCGTACGCCGCGTAGCTGCGGGATACAACAGCATCTACAGTCAGAATGCATTTTTCCCTCGTGAAGACAGTCTAGAAATACTCCACAACGCCACGGCTAACTCGCCGTTAGAAGTGATCGATGCATCGCACCTCCTGTCCACGCGTCTTGAGTATCGACGTCTCTTCTGTGAACCAGATCACGTCGACTTTGACGACTTCTTCCGGGAGAAACCCAGTCTTCCAGGCGTCCTCTATACCCGCCCGTACAGGCCGACCGGTCACACAAAGAAACCCACTAGTATGATTCCTCCGTCCCTGCAAGTCGTCTTTGTCGACAATTCCAGCTTCAATTCCTACCATTACTCGTTGCCGAAAATCCGAATCACCGACTACAGTGACATGGTTGTCTTCAACCTGTCTAACACAGACATGAACGTGTTGAAAGGGCCTCTGGTGGGATTCCTCAACCTGCAGGTTTTTGATGCCAGCAATTGTCATATCTATCAGATTTGTTCCGGCGCACTTCGTGAGTTGAGTCGCCTGAAGTATTTGTTTTTGCAACGCAACGTGATCGGTGAACGAGGACACGGTATCGACGACCAGTTCCACGGCCTATATTCCCTGCTTGAGCTCGACCTGTCGGACAACAAGATCCCGTCGATCGGACGGGACGCCTTTCGGGGTTTAACGCAGATGCGGAAGTTGAACCTGCGTGGGAACAGACTGGCTGTCCTCGGCTTTGACGTCTCCCGTATACCACGCGTGGTCTCCGTTGACGTGTCCCACAACTTGGTGGTCTACGGGGACTCGTCGTTCGTGCAAAGCGTCGCAGTGCTGGGGAACAACACCAAGATGGACCTAACGAACAACGTGTTTGTGTGCAACTGCTCGAGTGCAGCTTTCGCGCGCTGGGTGCAGGCGACGTCGGTGAATCTCGTTGGCAAGGCGGACTTGCAGTGCGTCAACGACTCGGGACACGTTGTCGAGATCGCGGCCATCGACCAGCGGCACGTCCCCACCCCCTGCCCCGTTGTGACGGCGAGCCATGGCGGTCACTACATTGGTATTATTATCGGCTGTTTGTTCTTTACCGTCGTCGTCGTTCTCGTTATAGCCGTCGGAATCTGGTGTTCTCTTCGTCGCCGTGTTGGCAACTCGAAGGTCGCTTACCGCCTTTTTGACGGGAATATTGCCATGTGAATATGTTTGTTAAATATCATGTGCGTATGTTACGAATGGTTTTTACGTTTGACATTGTTGACATTATAGATTCTACACCATTGTCAAGCATCTGAACACGTCACTGCCTACATTCCACGTTTTAAACTGCAACCAAATATATCTGTGTGCTTAACAGTGTGTTTAACATGTCCTGAGCCGAATGCCAAATAGTGTTTGTCTACCTCGGTTGAACAAGCAAAACGGCCATTAAACATTGTTACGGGGTTAATATAACTTCGTTGGTTCATTTTATGTGAATGCAGTTGGTGTTCCGTCTCAATTCACGCCCGATGTCCACTGTGGTTCGCTTTTTATCACAACCATCGATAATTGCCTGGACCGGCTCTTGCCAGGTGTTTATCTCCGCCATCTACTCGGGGCTACGCTTCATAACTTCATAATGCATGTTTAATTGCTGCAGCAGTGGGCAAATTTTATTTCAATGTCACATACATATATATAAATTTAAATTTACTAAATGGATATGGACTATGTGGATTATTTACTTGTGATCTACAAACGATTTTTATTTTGAACCGTTGAACGGTCAACCCATTTTAGACAATTTTGACATACATTTGCCATGATAGAAAAAATATGTGAGTTGTTTTTCTCCTTGTCTTAATAGATCAATACAATAGGCAAAAACTGTGAAACCACTTTTTTCTCCAAAACTCCAAGCAGACAGGCAAAACTCGCATATTGACGGATCCCCCAAATAGCTGTAAAACTGATTCTCACGCACCTGTTAGCGTCAGCGAGACTTGTTACCTACATGGCCCTCCTCTAAGTCTGGTACGCCGTAAGGAGCCAATGTTGGCTGCAGTCTACGTCGGGGTGCGTGCGCATGAAGTCTATTGGCTGCGCAGGCCGCAGGATAAGCGGCTGAATTCGCCTATTGTTCCAGTTCGAACTTGAGGCTCACTGAGTTTGTCTTTTGTCTTTACAAAATGGGAATTCTTGAATTAGTCTCTGTGGACTGAAAACGATACGAAGCACCTGGAGTATTTGGTTTAATGTCTTTCAACGATCTTAACTGTCGCACAATTTGTAAAACTCATTACAGAGAAGGAGACGGCAGGAAGACTACAGCTTCGACTAAGTCGTTAATTGGTAAGACGTCACTGCGAGATAAGTTCTCCTTATGTATGTGCGTGCGTGTGTGCGCGGGTGCGTGCGTGCATGCGTAGTTGCTGATTTGCATTGATTATGTGTCTAAGATTAGTGCGAACGTCACCTGTTTAGTTATAATCCTTTGTATTTGTGTACTGCACCGAATGTAGTTTAATATGCTTCCATGATGAAATTGCCCTATGGGAGAGAACAATTGTCCCAACCGCCCAAAGTTCTGTAGAGTTTCCCACGTTTTAAAACAGTTTTAATAAACGGTTGGAAGTTGCTCACGCTTGGACAACTTGTAGACGAACTGGTATGTTATAATAAGATATTTAAAAAAAAATTAATATTCACGGTGTTTTTTTTCCTGAAAACCCAATTGTTGCAGGGAAGTTAGGAAAAACTGGTAAAAATGTATTTTGACCAGTAAAATTGACAAAACTAGCGGAAAGTCTACAAACATGAAATATGCCGGGAAAACTGACAAAACATCCGTAGGAATAATGGTAATACGTCTACTATTCTCTCAAACAGTGAACGTATTTTTCAACATTTAAATTATGTTGTTAACCACCAGTCACGTTAATTTACGCAGGTTGGGTTTTACCAGAACGTTTGCTGGTACGATCAGTAGAAACTGATAAAAATGTGTTTTTTATCGTTTTTTTAAAAGGCCAAAACCTTTCTTACTGTGGTAACAGTACCTCCCATTTCACAGTTTACATCCAAGTTCCCGTGTCCTGTGTGTACACATTCACATTTTCCAAAATTAAATAACACCTGCCATTTTTCAGATCATTTAACTAATTTGTCTAGATTGTTTTGTAAATATTGTTTATCTCCATCTTTTTAACCTTTCTAAACACGTTTGTGTCATCCGCTAATGTCAGTACCTTGCTTGTTATATTATCGTTCAAGTCACTGATATATATTAAGAATAATAAAGGTCATTATACTGATCCTTGTGGTACCCTACTCAAAAACTGATTTTGCAGTTTGAAAACTCCCCATCTACCACAACACGTTGTCTTCTGTCAGTCAGCCATTGTTCTATCCAGTCGATTATGCCACCCCCGATAACTATGGGCTTTTAATTTAACTAGTAATCTTTGATGTGGCATTTTTTCGAAAGCTTTCTTAAAAATGTAGGTAGATAATATCTACTGGTGATCTCTCATCTATCCAATTAGTTGTTTCTTCTAAAAAAAACCATATTAATGTGTAATAATGACCTCGGTTTTAGGAATACATCTAGAGATAGATTTAATAAGTTATACCTAACAAAGAAGTCCACCATGTGGTCTTTAATGAACCGTTCTAATAAGAAGGCGATAAAGAAGAAGATGATGTTGATGAAGCAGGAGGAGAAAAAAAAGAAGAACACAACTTGGGTTTTGAGAAGGTAGTTAATTTCTTACCGAATAATAATCCAACAGAGGGCGCCACTGCTTGTATCTATGGAAATGACGTTTAATTAAGCATGGCCGTTGTTGTGCTAGTTGTTTACCAAATGTCATTCGGAATTGATGCTCGTTTATTGTGTTAGCTTGTTTGGTTTAATAAGAAAACATTGCTATTGCAGGTACAGTTATATGCATCAACTGAATAATTAATGTTATACACTAGTCGAAAGTGTAAAACATTGTTGTTTAACCTCGATGAAGTTTTGTCTTTGGTCTCTGCGACTGCGCGTCCATTCATTGCTTTGGGCATTAGCCTTGCCCTTGCCTTGGGTTTGGCTTGGTATTTATTCTCAAAAGGCTTACGAAACTCATAATTCGTATTTTTCGTAACTCCTCTTCTACACTGGCTACTTACGAACCTCATAATTTGTATTTTTTGTAACTCCTCTTCTACACTGACCAGTTTATTATGTTTTCTGAAGTTTAGTTTTTGTGTCTATGCTTATATTGTGGTTTGTTACTTTTATTTTATTAGTTGTTGTAACTATAAATTATGCATTTTATGGGAGTAGATTGACTTATTCATTTATTGCAATATTTCTGCAACCAGATTTTTTGCCCCCTGGCATTGAGTGTAGGAATTACTTAATATCACATAAATAAAGTTATCAATAAATACGTGTATAATCAAATAAAGTTACAAAAATCTAGTTAGAATAATATGTTGCAGAAAAGGTCAAACAGATGAAGTTGTTAGATTGACTCCAAATAATATGATAACATTTTAATACATTTCTTTCAAAGTCAGTTATTTTGATAGTCTGATAAGAAATTATGTATAGTAATAACCCAGCCAGCAAACCTACAGTGGCCCGAGAGCGGGCCGACGGTGACAAACTTATCGGTCCAACATCGGCATCTGCCTGCGGGCCGATGAGCAGCATTGTCGTCCAATATATATATATATATATATATATATATATATATATATACATATATATAAGCAGACAAAAACAAGTTGTTTTGAAACAGGTAAACCATGGTATACCACAGTTTACAATGTATACAACATTTTACAACTATAAAACAAGTATATTGATCGAGATTGAGATAGGCCCAATAAAGGCATTTAAAATTTATTAATCAATATGAGTTGTACAGTTTTAATAAGATACCTTCCACAATGTATTTTATTAAATCTATTAACATTAAGTCACCAATCATTCCCCATATAAACTATTGTAACAGGTATACATAATAACAAAACTACAGAAGTGGGCAACAAAAATTATAACAAACAGTCAGTATATAATGCACACACTTCTATCCATTGCTAAAAAGTGTCAGACTGCTAAATAGAAGTTTAATATATCTTTAAATGACAATTAAACTGTTATCACTAATATGTCAACAGAAACCTTCCTGAATACCTAAAAAATGTAAGCATAATACCTAATTCTGGTGCGCATGCATATGGTACAAAAGTCGTGGGAATATCCACATTGAAAGTACAAACACTGAACTGACAAACAAACGCATTACAGATAGCATCACTTGAATATTCAGTAACATCCCTAATCCTATCGCAGTCAAAATCCACACTCGCTCTCTTGAAAGGCTTCAGTATGTACACAACGACCTATATAATTTCAGTGTACTGGGCAACCTTCCTAGACATTGCTATGAATATATATGTGCACATTCAAACTTGAACTGCCAGTTAACTGTTCAAATCTATATTTATGAATACAGATTATACAGTATAACTTTACTATGATTTTTCCAGGTTCTCTTTTAAATAAACAATGCTCTTGGAATAAAAAAAACTGATCAATGCAACGCCACCAAAGCACCAAGTCATTACTTTCAATGCAAGCATATTACCTTATACATATATTGTTAACATTTTATCACAAATGTTTTGAGGTTGATATATGTATTTGTATGTGGATTTGTGTAATTTATTATATGATAATATTTAATAAATAAGCGTTGACCATCTCTTACTTGTACTTAAATGAATGTACTCAAAAACATTCACTTCAATTGTTTACTCCTGCCACATCCTGCTTAGCCTGTGTTCGGTCCATTCGGTGCTTCCTACCACCATCCCGATCAGAGACGGAGGCAGTTCAGAACCATTCCTGGATGACTCGCTTTATGTCATGCTCATGGTTGTGCCATTTGTTGTCACTTCATTGTTTTGGACATCATCTAAAATATTAACATATCAATTAAGTTTACAATACCAAGTGTCCATGCCCCATAGAATTTGGCAATTCCCTTACGAAAATATACCATGGTAAATGCAATGGTATACCATGGTGTTTTGAAACAGGTAAACCATGGTAAAATACCATGATATACGATAGAAACCATGGTGCTTTGAAACAGGGAAGCCATGGTAAAGTACCATGTTGTTTTGAAACAGGTAAACCATGGTATACCACAGTTTACAATGTATACAACATTTTACAACTATAAAACAAGTACATTGATCGAGAACGAATTAAGCAACCGATACAGGGCAGAATGAAATGAAAATTTCACAGAATATAATTATATGTATGCATGCATGCATGTATGTATATAATTATGTGTTTCTGTTCTGAAAAAGTACTCGCAAGAAATAAACAGAAAGTACACACTGAGCCAGTATAAAGAAATCTTCAGACTTCACCTATTATTGACCTAAGCCTAAGCTATGCCTATGCCCATGTCTATGTCAGTTCACGGTCTTTGGCTTTGCCGTTTGAGTTGGGCGTCTAAAATTACGATGTGCATAGTTCTACTTTCGTATGCTTTGCGAACAAAAATAATTTATATAATGCTAAAAATCAATGTATTGGATAGTACAAAATGCAGCCAAAGATTCACAAAGGAATTTGTCTTGTGGCGCGCCAGTCGCATATAACATTATAACGGTAAAACAGCGGACTTCATAGATGGCGGCATGGGCCTGGGTAGACTTGCAGTAAAGATTATTTTTAAAAATAATAATGTTCAGTGAATAGTGTAAGCATCTGGAGCTTACAAACGTAATTTTCATGGCTTGTTAATTTTGTGTAAGAATAACAACACGGTTCATACGAATTTTAGTTTCTCTTAATTTTAGTTCGCTTCCAGCATGGTGCATCATCGCGCTGGAAACATTCCCCTACACCACATGCAAAATTTAATACAAGTAATAAATCATAGGTATACGGCGCGCATCAGAAATCAGTGCTCGGGCCTCCCTCGGTCCGAGTACTGATAAATCACCTCCCGCGAGTGCTAGCGCTGCATCTGCGGCTGGGAAGCGGGCTGTGATTGGCAAGCGCGTGCCGAGCACTGCCGCCTGCCAGCCGCTGATATCTGCCCTCGGGCCGATGACTGCGTGCTGGCTGGGAACTAACTCATAATTATGCTACAACATTTTTACAAACTAAAATTGCAAATTTGGCTAATTATATAAAATTCGTATATGTAGCATTTTGACATTTATTTCAAACATTCATTATTTTAAGACATTTTAAATCCAGTTTCATTAATTTGATTTATTTCCCACTTCATTATATTTTTTATATAATCTTGTGACTTTGTTTCCTTTTATTACACTTCCTATCCAGAACCCACCACCTCTACTTCATCCATATTGAATCACTAGTTGCCTCCAGTATTTATATATATATTTTTTCTACATTTAATTTACAAATGTATTATCAATCTTCATGGTTTGACAGAGTAGCACAGTATATTTTTTCATATTTCCAGTACTTTTATTTCAGTTGTCTTTATTGTTTGATTACACTTAGTCTTCTCTGATCATTTCTAAGTTTTTTTCTAGTATATTTAAGAAAAACAAAGCATTTCTTCAAATCCTGTTGTTGTGCTATGTTTCCATTCTGTCACCTTGGCAATGCCTTCATTATCTTTTATTCATTGTCAAAATGGAATTGTAAGAAATTATAAAAAAGGATACATTTTGAAAATAATCAAACTGTGATTCATATGCAGGTCATATGCTTGTGTGAGCTTGCATGTGTTTGTATGTGCATGCTTGTATGTATGCATTAATACATGTGTGAATAATTGTATGTTTATATTTCAGATGGTGCTGCACTGGTGTATTTAGGAACGTTTAGTCCCAACAGAACAACGTATAAATACAGTAAAAAATAATACCCACTTTTATTTAGTTTTGTCAATGGATAATCCACAGTTGCAGAAAAGTATAAAGAACAGATTAAACCAAACAAGTGAATCCAAACATGACGACGGTTTAAAAGAGCATAAGGAGTTTGGTGAGAAACCAAAGTGGAGGAGACTGAGAAATGACAAGCAACATACCAGTGATGAGAAGGCTCATATAGACAGGATGAAAGTGTCGAAGCTGGTCCAGGACAAACTGTGAGTTTCACTGAATGCACAGACTCCTGCTGGAGTATCCCCACTTTGCCTACTGCCACTTAGCCTACTGATATCATTCCCACTTCGCCTACTGATATCATTCCCACTTAGCCTACTGATATCATTCCCACTTAGCCTACTGATATCATTCCCACTTCGCCTACTCGATATGGGGCTGCATTAGGATACCTCTCCTCCACCTATTGTAATACCATTCCCACTTTGCCTCCTCTGTATTAGGGTAGCTCTCCCACTTTATCATTATGTTGTAGGTCTAATACTTCTAGACAATTAAAAAAACTTAACATTTTAGCGATCTTGAGTAAAAAAAATTTCAGATATTAAGTTTTCTCATAATATATTGTTTTTACTCCAGTTGATTTATTTTCTCAGTGCAAGTGTGCAAGACACTATTTATCAAAATCACAGTTAAATTTAATATTTGCCAAAAAAATTTACAAAATTCATGGGTGGGTCCAGACCCTGAAAAAGGTGGGTACCCAGTTTCCCCTAAAATGACACCAGGAGTGGCTGGACTTCTAGTGTCCCTCTTTTAAAACTTCATCCTCAACTGATTTAGCCTATCGCAAATCCGGTTCGTTAATGTCCAAATATGTAGTGTGGAATAGTTTATGTAACATCCAAAGTCGATATAATTAAAAACGCATATTTTTTTCAAATCATCGGAACAATTGACTTTAGTCGTTAGATAAGGTATGGTAAGGTTCAAAATAGTGGGCATCCAAAATGGGCATGACTTCCATCCTCTCGCCGATCACATGACAAAGTTACGCAATCTCACCAACAGTGAAATTTGTGAGTTTTCAGCATTTCCATTTTTATTTCACTTAATGTTTGACCAAACATTAAATAATTTAATAGTTTGTCTGAGCATTTCACAAAAACCACACAAAAAATTTCCACAAACGAGCTAGCATGTTGCGGTGGATACTAGGTAGGTTTGATTTTTCGCAAAATGAATTTGAAATGAGAGTAGCAAAAAAAATTGCTATTGTGGAGGTACCTTTAGGCTGCTGCTATAACTGATGCAATAATGACAGAGACAAAGCTCTGTTGACTATGCCTGGCTTCACAATGCACAAATTCAGTACACAACTGCTTACACTGCCTTTAGGGATATTTGTCTGTTAAAGCAGCCACACCATCAGTCTTCTCGGTTATATTGTATGCTTGATCGTACCTCTTTCGGAAGTCCATGCAAAGCTGCTCGATCTTTTTGCTCTAAACATTCCTCACCAATCTTCTACTTTCATCTCTCACCTTAGCTGTTCTTTGTTTGATATCTCACAGGCCTCGTCAGCGCTGATAGAATAAAAAAACCCTTTCGCATTTCGAACATGATCTTCTGCTGGATCTACTCCGCACTGATGCCAATACTTTTGTTCTGTATTATCAATGAGGCCTACGTGTTATTACTGTTTTGTGTTGCCAAATGCGTCTCCTGAACCAGATCACCACCATGATCCTTGTCCAGTTGAGTGGCAACACAGCGGTAGATTCTTATGGCAATATTCATGTTTACACAGAGAATGGCCATCCTTATACTGGGCTGTCACACTGTTTTGTAAGCCTGCATGACAACAGCTGTGGACCAGTGGAAATTTACTAAAATTTACACCGACAACAAGAATCCATTTGCGTTTAGTAATGGGTGCCATAAGAACAAGGCAAGGTGGGAGGGGCAAATCAGAATGACTGGGGGACAAATGGCTGTACTGATGGCAATGCCACTAGTTTGCAAGTTAGAAATGTGCAGGGGGGTTCCACCTGGCGATATGTTGCTCTACTCTTTATCACTGAAGTCCGGGGTGAGGCTGGCACCGATACCAGAACTAAATTTATTACTGCCATTTCTACCACCCGTCTCCACTTCCCCATTCCTCGCTCCCGTTCTCCACTCCCCTTCCACTCCCGCCAAATCTCAATGTGTTCACCTTCCTTTCTTTCCATGTATCCAGCCCACTTTAACTGACTCCTCGACAGCTTCCTCCCAAAACTCTTTTATACCAACCTCCTCCTTCAGCTCCTCCTTTCTTCGCATGTCTATTCTTTTCACTCCCGCAATTCTGCTCACCCAGTTATTTGTGCAAACTTGCTCTTTCTCTTGTTATTTTTCCATTAGCACCATAGTCTCTACGCCATATATGGCGGCAGGTGTTACACACGATCTAGGCACCTGCCTGACCCAAAGCACCTCCGTCTTCTGCAGACTTATTTTCAGTGTGAGGTTGGTCCTAAACAGATGTGGGCGGTTGGCCTAAAAATAGGTGGGAGAGCTAGGTGGGATTTTGAGGGAGGATGTGTTAAAGACAGTACTCTTGTCACACGATCGTTAATATGGGTTCATTTGTCATGTATCTTTAAGTGTATAATTATAATGTTTTTTGATTCTGTGCATGTCTTTTGGTTTTCTTCGTCACATGGCTTTTTGTGTGCGCAGTAGTTGAGACAGACCAGTATTTTGCATCCACTTCGATAGATATCACCACATTTAGGAATTTAAGACATGATGTTCTGTAGTCTGAAATTTACCTTTGCAGTTCATAATCTGCTCTGTAGCAAAGGATTACAATATGTGATGTATGTTAACACATACCTGTGCGGTTATGTCCCACTACCCTAGGGCATATCCACACACCAGTGACCAATACATATATGTTTTTCTTAGTGGTGTTGAAGTTTGGTAATTGGTAGTGGTAAACTACTGAATATACAGATTAGCCAGGCAAAATGTTATCCTTCTGGCATAAACAGTTCACTAGCTATGGCACATTATACCTTAAACGTGGGCACATTCCCCACCTTTCCCTACAGTTTGTTCACTGGTAAGACTTATGACCAGTGACACTGCAATCAGTTGCTACGATAGTTTTACAACACATTTTCTTAATTTGAACAATGTTCGATATATATGTAATATAATATTTTAATATGTGTAATCAAGTATACTGTATTAACATTTTTTATTTTTTTAAAGCTAGATTTAAACGAGTTTTAGTTAATAATATATATATATATATATATATATATATATATATATATATATATATACACACATTTTTTGGATTATCACTACAATTATGGGCATTTTTATTTATGTCTTATTTTTATTGTAAAGCGGAAACAGGAATATGAGCTATAGAAAAAGTTAGTATTATTATTCAGATAATGAATGAGTTGTGTGTTTATAGAGAGGATTACATCAACTATGGCAAGCGCATGGAGAGGTTTGACCCAGGGGGTGTCTACAGAACAACTCCTCGTATGGTAAACATGTTTCTCTTGTATTTTTAGTTATTTTTATTTATTTCGTTTCCAACAGGAACTCCAAGGACCTGGTAACATGACTGATGACAACCATCATATATATGTGTGCATGCCTGCGTGCGTGTATAATACGCACTTGGACTTTTAAGCAAGAAATTAAGGAAAAAGGTGTATTATACACAAAAAGTTATGGTACTGACTGCACGCAGCAGACAGTCACACTCTACAGGGTACATAGAATGTGTATACTATATAGATACTAGATTGTATGCACAGGAAGGATGCAGTGGCTCAGTGGTTAGAGTGCCACACTCTCTACAGGGTACATAGAATGTGTATACTATATAGATACTAGAATGCATGCACAGGAAGGATGCAGTGGCTCAGTGGTTAGAGTGCCACACTCTCTACAGGGTACATAGAATGTGTATACTATATAGATACTAGATTGTATGCACAGGAAGGATGCAGTGGCTCAGTGGTTAGAGTGCCACACTCTCTACAGGGTACATAGAATGTGTATACTATATAGATGCTAGAATGCATGCACAGGAAGGATGCAGTGGCTCAGTGGTTAGAGTGCCACACACTCTACAGGGTACATAGAATGTGTGTACTATATAGATGCTAGATTGTATGCACAGGAAGGATGCAGTGGCTCAGTGGTTAGAGTGCCACACTCTCTACAGGGTACATAGAATGTGTATACTATATAGATACTAGATTGTATGCACAGGAAGGATGCAGTGGCTCAGTGGTTAGAGTGCCACACCCTCTACAGGGTACATAGAATGTGTATACTATATAGATACTAGAATGTATGCACAGGAAGGATGCAGTGGCTCAGTGGTTAGAGTGCCACACACTCTACAGGGTACATAGAATGTGTATACTATATAGATACTAGAATGTATGCACAGGAAGGATGCAGTGTGTCAGTGGTTAGAGTTTCACACTCTCAATCGAGATAACCCAGGTTCAAATCCTCTTGCTGCCGTTTTAAATCTTGGGCAATTCCATTCACTCCACGTTGCCTCAGTTCACTCAGCTGTATAAACGAGTACCTGGCTATAGACAATGGTGGATATAGATCATAGTATAAATCAGTGGAGGAAATATCATTTTGATCATTCAGTGTATGCATCTTATTTATATAGCTTTCAAAACACAATACTGCAACACAAAAGTACTTTTATAATGTATAAAACAGTAATAATAATCAAAATGACCTGTTCCTTTTTGTCCGTTACTTTATTTCCTGTTACTTTTCTCCTGTTACTTTTGTCGGTTGCTTTTCCTGTTACGTTTGTTTCCTACATTCAGTAACACCAGAGTTGTCCTTTCAGTATGCATATGACATCACCTACAAAGTGCTGGACCATCTGCCCATAGGAGAGAGGAGTCGCTCGCAGAGTGCAGGCCACCAGCCTAGTGGGTAGGTCTCTTCTCAAGTTGATGGGGGTTAGCTGAGTAAAGTCAGAAACCTGGTTTGTCATTAATTTCATTCACATAATTTTCATAGAAAATAAAGTCGCAAGAGAAAAGTCACATAAACTAAGTCACAGGAAAGTCATGGAAATAAAGTCAGAAACCAAAACATGGTAAGTAAAGTCACCTAAATGTAATCACAAATTAATATGTGGAAATAAATGTATAAAGTCATGGAAACAATGTGATAGAAATGGTTATGTAAAAGTAAAAAATAGTTACAGAAATAAAAACAAGTCCACATGACTAAGAAGCCTTTCACAATTGTCGACATTTAAAGCATACTAAAGGACAGCGTATTATTTTTTAATGTCGGTTGCATGCAAAATAAATACTAGGGTACTATTGCTTTAAATGATGTAAACATTCGTGATGCAGCAACATTATACAGTCTGACATGTTGGAAATGATGTAAACATTCATGATGCAGCAACATTATACAGTCTGACATGTTGGAAATGATGTAAACATTCATGATGCAGCAACATTATACAGTCTGACATGTTGGAAATTCACAACTTCATGGAAAACAATGATCGATATGGCACCATGGGATTGTTAGAAAAACACAAAGCTTAAACATAATTATTGGAGATAAATGTTCGTAAAGATATTGTGATGGTTATTACAGTATGTCCTATATACATGCTCTGTGTTGTACGATTGTTACATCGGTATATTTTTCAATCTGAAACATTTTAAGGTATTAATTCGAGGAGGGGGTTGAGAATTAGTATGCTTTGTTAGTTTGTACGTATAAGTGAGTGTCGACAACAGGGAACAGCCACTGACTACTCTGCCCCTTCATAGTTGCCTGAATGCTTCAGTGTTTCCCATCACCCGCCAGTGACCCCGAATTACCACACCCACTCACGACAAGTGACGCCGAAGAAGGAAGCTACAAGACTAGCAAAATATGCTGACCAGCTGCTCGTAAGTACAACAGGGAGACTACACACTGGCCGAACACTGCATTAAGGGGCTGTTACTACACACTGGCAGTACACCACATTAAGGGGCCATTACCACACACTGGCAGTACACTGCATTAAGAGGCCATTACCACACACTGGCAGTACCACGCATTAAGGGGCCATTACCACACACTGGCAGTACACTGCATTAAGGGGCCATTCACAACTGTAGACACTAACTAATTCACAACTGTAGACTCTAACTAATTCTATTCAAAAAAAGCATATATGCTTGGCTCCGCAGTGGATGTTGTTCTTGTACACTTCAGGAGAGGTTTCCCATTGAGAAGTTGAATGTGATCCATCGGTACCGTCCCAACTGCCCAAGTGCGTGCCGCAGTGTGGACAACGGCAACATTGCCAATTACTCGTGTCACTTTGGAGCTGCCCTCAACACTTACAGTTACATCCAGTACTACATCAGGCAAGGTACTCAAATCAATGTTAGTGATGCTGATACGTAATAAGTGCAATTAACATTTTATATTGTTTATAATTATATATATATTATATATATATATATATATATATATATATATATATAAATATATATATATATATATATATAATATATATATATATAAATATATATATATATATATATATATATATATATATATATATATATATATATATATATATATATATATATATATATATATATATATATATATATATACATTCTAATGGCCTCATGTCGCAGGTCTTGACAGTGGCAACCCCAAACATTCCAACAGACTGAAGAAACTTCAAAAGGTAAGCATCGCTTTATCTGGGACATCTATAAGAGGATGCTGAGTGTGTAGTCGCAGCAGTAGGACTACTAAGTAAGCCATTAGAAAACGTGAAAAGATACTATTATAAAAAGAGTAAGATATAAAATAATGCCAAATTATATTTTGCCTCTTACCTAATAAATTTAATATATATTATATTAGTCAACACAGCTAACACTGTTGTTTTGTATGTGTTCGTTCATGCGCACGCATGCTTGCACGCTTGTGTGCATGTAAACGTTGGTGACAGTGCTCTCAGCACCTGCCTCTATTGGTTGACTTACAATTGCCCCATTGATAGTTAACAATTGCTCCGTTGGTAGCAGTACTGTTAACAATTGCTCCATTGGTAGCAGTACTGTTAACACTTGCTCCATTGGTAGCAGTACTGTTAACACTTGCTCCATTGGTAGCAGTACTGTTAACACTTGCTCCATTGGTAGCAGTACTGTTAACAATTGCTCTCTTGGTAGCAGTACTGTTAACAACAATTGCTCCGTTGGTAGCAGTACTGTTAACACTTGCTCCATTGGTAGCAGTACTGTTAACACTTGCTTCACTTGTAACACTGGAGTCTGATGTGACAACTTGCTTCATTTGTAAGATTGACGTGACCCCTTGCCGTCATCTGATATTTTTGTATTCTAGACAAAGATGGACTCAGCCAAAGAAAAGCAAGACCAGTAAGTACTGCCAGCAACTTATATCTTTTTAACAACTAATAATTTTCAGTAAAAAGGTAAAGTCATCCCCCAGGCATTACGCCTTAGGAAGCCATGAAGGCTTATATGGCCAGTGCTTAAACCTGGTTTCTGTAGTGCGAAGCAACTTAGAGTGCAGTTATACTGACTCTCCTGGACGGGACACTAGTCCATCGCAGGTACCTTCCAAACAGTGTTTGTACTCATTTGCAGCTGAGTAGACTGAGGCAAAGTAGGGTAAACGAAATTGCCTAAGCTTCGAAAACGAAACGTGCCCAGTGTGGGTCTCGAAATCACAACCCTCAAATTTAGAGTCCAACACCTTAACCACTAGGCCACGGCTGCCCCCTACTCTTAATTTCCAGTATTGGTGAGTTAATTGTCTTGTAGTCTGTAAAGTGTTGCCATGTGGTAGTATTGTATAGTGTTGTGTCATGTAGAGTTGTGTAATGTTGTGTTGTTTAGTGCCAACACCTGGGAATGTGAAGCCTTGAACTGAGCAGCTTGGTGGGCGAGGCTTCATGATGTACCAATGCTAGTGGATATCCAAAGGGAAATAACTTACCAACACTGAAGAAGTTCTAGCCATGCCCACCCATCCAGCATGGACGCTGCTCATCATTGGACCTGCCAGCACTGCAAGTGCACAGATGCCCTATAGCAACCCGCTTGTCTTCGTCGACTACGGCAGACAGCCGATGATGTTGTTTAGTGTTGTGTTGTATAATGTTGTGTAGTGTTGTGTTGTACTTGTTGTGTGGTGCTGAGTAGTGCAGATAGTTGATGCTGTGTAATGCTGGGTTGTGCAATTGCACTCTTGTACATACAGGGACTTCAAGAATGAGTTGGATGAACTGGACAACATTGACACTGCCATTGGAAGAATGACTACTAATGACCCACAGAGCACCACAGAGGTCACTGTCTTCACAGATGTTGCTGTCCAGACTGATAAAGGTGAGTGGTCACTAGTACTAATGGACACTGGCTATTGGACACTCTTACTCAGACTCAAATCACAAACTGAGCAAGGAGAATATAATGATATGTCATGGTCAACAGAAATTCAGCAAATTTTGCAGTGCCTCCCTCACCAGTACTTTTTAATTCATAGAAATTAATATGGGCAATTTTGAAATTATTGGCTAATTTGTATTTTGCCACCTTCATAGCAGCAGTCAGTACCATGTGTCCAACAAGAAACACTGTTCATAAGTACTTAGTCTAGGTTATGATAGCCAGTGACCTGACAGTGTTTTGGAAGTATGGTGTTGATGAGGTAGGGTGGTGTATGCTGTAGTAAATATGGTGTTGATGAGGTAGGGTGATGTGTGTTGTAGTAAGTATGGCATTGATGAGGTAGAGTGGTGTGTGTTGTAGTAAGTATGGCATTGATGAGGTAGAGTGGTGTGTGTTGTAGTATGTATGGTGTTGATGAGGTAGGGTGGTGTGTGTTGCAGTAAGTGTAGTGTTGATGATGTAGGGTGGTGTGTGTTGCAGTAAGTATAGTGTTGATGAGGTAGGGTGGTGTGTGTTGTAGTAACTGTAATGTTGATGAGGTAGGGTGGTGTGTGTTGCAAACAGGGAGAGAGGTGAAGTAAGAGGAGATGAACCAGAAGTGACATCAAGTGTGGTGACAAATGCCAGACCACCTGTTGACAGTGTCCAACCTCAGGAGACATAGTTGGCACAACTAGACACCTGACACCTTGGTCATGTGTGTATTGTAGCAGCATTGGACAGTTGTGGAACATTTCAGAGCAGTCAGGTGACCTGCAGCCAAAATGCTGTAATTGGTCACACACAGTGCTACAAATGAATATTGTGGAGATATAAACATTTTAATAGCTTTGTATTTATCTACTACAAATTGCCACACGTGTGCACTATTATTATTGTTGTTGTAAGACATATTGTGCCTCAACATATTTGTTTTGGGTGTTTATTTATAATAATTGGAACCATTTGGGTGCTTATTGCGTTGATGATGTATCTAAGTGTATTAAACAAACATGCTAACTATGCTGAACACCCCTCATTATGACATGTTCTGTGTTATTACTGGTGGACGGTTACTAGTTTCCCACATAACTAGGTTTGATTTATAACGGTTCCATAATTAGGGGAAAACATGCCCTAATCAGAACTAAATATGTAAATAAATTGAAAATACTATGTAAACTATTTCTGACTGTGATATATTACAAAGATTAACGTATTATTATTAAACTGTTACCTGTGTGTTTTCTTGTTTTTTCTTGGTTGAATATCAGTTGTATATTTAATACTGCACAAAATTGGTAAATAAGTGTGTAAAGTGGAGACACCTGCCAGCTGTAAAGTGGAGACACCTGCCAGCTGTAAAGTGGAGACACCTGACAGCTGTAAAGTGGAGACACCTGACAGGTGCAGCCTTCTGTCACTTGTGTTTCGTACCTGCAAGAAGGGGTTGTTTACCACACATAATACATAAAAACAATTATGGTGTGGTTTTATGTATATATATAAGTATATTTTAAGTTTGGGGTAGTTTTTGTATGTGACTGGAAAACATTCTGCACCACACGGAGAGAGGTCAAGGAAGATTAATTATCGGACGCATAAATACTTAGCCAAATGCACGTGCGCATGTGCTTCCACATCAATATGGCAAACAAATATTTAAAAAATCCAACCCGCCCCCACACATTGAATGGTCTATATATAATCTGGCTGGGATCCGTCGTGGAGTGCACGTACGAATGAGACAGCTGATAGGGTCTACCCGGTGCCATCTACACTCACTGGAAAGGACACACTGTTAACTTGACTTGTGCGTGCCAGCAAAGAGCTACTAGAAGTATGATGGACACAGTCCAACCAACATAGCGTCTTTTCCTTCAACTACTCAGCCCAGAGGTTGCGTGTCTTTCAGGCTGAACTTGAGTTAGACTAGGGTGCACAAGCTGGTATGAACAACAAGTAATCTGAAATCGTTCTACGTGACAAGTTCGTACAAACGCTCTGTATAATATTCAAATCTGCATTCACTGATGTAGTCACTGCCCTTAGATATTTGGAAGAAGATGAGGCGGCAAAGTCACAAGTTACTTGTTGTCCATTAAACATGTTGACTTCATCATAACAATAGTGACCATTGAGGATGTCCTCCAAAGTCGGCTTCCTCTCACCATATACCTACAGTCCAAACAGTGTAATCTATGCCAAAGGGGCAACCACTACAATCGCCCAGCTGCAGCAGGAGAGGGCCGACCCAGAAGCATTGAATGCATAATTTGACAGAGCTAGCGGGAAGATTTGAGATTGAGGCGAGCAAGCCGCGCAATGCTGGTAGACAGAGGCACCGTCCGTGAGAACGTGACCGCTCATATAATTGCCGGTATTGGACTAGAACAGTGCATCTGCTATTCGTGGATCACTTGCTGCAGGAAATGGAAACACGTCTGTTGGTAGTTCAGAATCACTACGTGGTCCAGTACCTCTCACCACGACAGCGGATGAATGTGACACTAGATTGTCCAGGTGTACGAGGTGTTCCACGACGACATGCCAGTCGATCAACGGCAGCTACAACTGATATGAGATGGTGAATGTCGTCAAGAGACCCAACACACTCGATGACACGATACAGGAAATCAATCCTGTCCGGTATCCTAACATGTGTACATTTGTGATATAGCTGGTGATGTCTGTCTCAACTGCCATAGCAGAGAGGTCATTTAGTGCCATGAGACGCCCCAGTGACAACTGAGCTCTTGTCGGGAGTGGCTCTTCCGCATGTCCACCACGATAACACGTTGGATGCGGAACGCATCATCCACCAGTTCAGTCATTTAGCTCTAACATGTCTGCCAAATGATGGAGCGGGTAGTAACTGGGCCCTTTCTGTAGATAAGATGCACTCGTAAACACTTATTACGAAGCATTATCATTGCCTACATATTAGTTCTTGGCTTATGACTAAATGTCTGTTACTATTGAAAGGATTTGTGTTTGTCTATTAATATCATTATCAGGATTGGTTCTTAGTACATATTTTATGGTCATCATAGTACAAGTGTTCCAGTGATATAGAATGATATTGTATTACATGTACATGTGTTCCAATAATGCTTTACTAACTGTTATAATTCATTCTGCTATTACATAGTAAATGGGTCATTGAAACATGTAAACAATCTTAATAAACTGCAAACTCCTAGCACATTAAAACTAGTCTTTGTGATACATATATGATATACTGAAGGTTCGTATCCACCTCACACCACACCACACCACACCACCAGGGATGGATGTCGAGTAGGTGGGTCATGTTTCTGCCATGGCCGAAGGGGCATTCTTTTTAAAGTTTTATATTGACTCCAAAATGCACCAGATTACAAATGATTACAGCTTGTTTTTTTAAGGACACCCAGACCCTCTCTTAGATTTGTGCTTCCACATGAATGTATAATGTTTATGGTAGATAAGTATGTATACTTTCACCTGTCTTGTTTCGAACTGTCTTGTCTTATCTGAAAACTTGTTCACATCCCTGGGTTTTGCTACTGGCATCTGCCTGTTAAATGGTTATATTGAAGAGATGCTACAGTTCTATTGAACCAACAAACACAAACAATTTGTCAAGAAACGCAAACGAAACCAGACTCTTCATCAATGCCTCGAAAACTGAAACAACGAGAGCCGAGTGTGCCAAAACAAAAAAGAAAACGTCAAATGCATAAAAAACACATGCGATTATTACATTAGTTTTTTTTCATTATGAGAATTGTACCATTGTATATACATGTATATAATCTACTGTCATCTTTATCTGAAAGTGCAAGATTCCTAGCATCGATAAACTCGCCAATTTTGGTCTAGATTGCGCGTGGCCTGTTTTATTATGGTGTAAACTCATAGAAAAGGGTATAGGTGATCAAATGCACATATCATCAAATTAGGTACACAAATATATGACTTCTTTTCATTGCATAAAGATTCTTATTGTTGAATATTCATCTCTAACATATATGTAATGACATCCAGGTTGGTAAGCAATTTTCCTCCGTGGGAACATTAAAAACAGTGGAAATATCCAAGATGGCCGCCACATGATCGTTAAAATCAAATTATTGTCACATATTGTTGCAACCAGATAAGATACAAAACAATATTATTAAACAGTGTCAAAAAACAAGGTGGCGGACACAAACGAAAACGTGAACATCAATTTATTCTCACAGATCCGCAACAAAGTAAGACGCACAAGTGATTAAACTGTCTTTTTTAAGATATGAGGAATTCAATTTTGTATAGCTGGCAACCTGACTAACAAACACGTCTGGGGCACAGACAAAGTACAATAACTTGATAATTATAAAAAAAATTTTGGATACACTCAGGTACAAATGTGCAGGTATAATTATTATCTTTACGATGGCATGGAAAACAAAATAATTCCACCGTTGCAACTTCCGCTACAGCCTTTTTACAATTTTTCATCCCCCCAAAAATAAAAGTATATAAAGTCGCTCGTGGTTGGCTGCTGAGAAAAATGTGTAATGCGCACGCGTGACCGTCTGTTTACTCAGGGGCCTTTGATTCAAATCATGAATTGGAACACTAGCTAATTCGAAAATAGTGTAGCTTCACACACCTGCTACAAACTGTTTTGCTGTGGTTGAAAAAGGCTGGCTAAAGCATTGCAAGTGCAATAGAGCTAGTCTTCAATGCACAGCTCTTTGCATTTGTGATGGGAAACGTTCCATTAGTAGTGTAAGAACGTGCAAGAAATTACAAGAATGTAATGGCATTTTATCATAGCATTCAAGTATGTGTGTCAATTGTTTCGCCCTTTTCGGTGGTTTTTGGTGTCATGTTCCTTGACAGATAATAACGGCGTGGTCATAGACAACATTGATGTAGAGAGTAATAAACAATGTATAACAAAACTTGAAATATATAATTAAAACGAGTCTGTTGGCACTGAAACATATTTTATTGGCATTAAATATTCATATTTACAATCAGTTATAGTTATAGAACTGTTAACACTTCCTAAATTCTGAAGACTGGGTAACATGCAAAAATTAGGAGAACACATATTTTTCTATATTATTGTATACAAAATAGTAGATAAAATGTTATGCTAACTAGTTGCGGAGCTCGAGATATAGTCGTTTTTTGAAAGTTGACAGCTATTTTAGCATACACGTGCCCGTGGCAGTAATCTTGGTTTGTGGTCATATGACCGCCATCTTGTTTTTTCACATTGTTTAAATAATGGTGCAATCGAATTCCCCATGTACGAAGGCATATATGAAAAGACATTTTAATCATGTCTGTGTATTATCTGGTTGCAAAGATAGAGATAATCATTTTATTTTAACGATCATGTGGCGGCCATCTTGGATATAAATGTTTTTGGCGTACCAACCTGGATGTCATTATATGTATGCTAGATATGATATTCAACAATAAAAATCTTTATCTAATGAAAGTATTTGCCCCACCCGGCTGCTAAACTATTGTGTTTAACATTTATAAAAATGGGGTGGGTCCATATTTTATAAAAATTGAACATGTTTCAGTGTAATTGTTGACCAGGTAACAGGCAGAAATGAAAAGTAGACATATTTACCTTCATTTTAGTAAACAAAAGGGAGCAACGCAATCGTGTTTTAAGCCGCTTCTGAGTTTCGTATGACGGACTATATTGCATCATTTTCGGACTCAAATATTCACATTACAGTAAAATGGCACGTATACCTGGTACATATCTACCACCCAATCACACCACTAAGTCAAACGTTTACAAACACACACACGCATGCACCCAAGTACGCACGCACGGACGCACGCACACACACGCACACACATGCGCAGCCACAGTTTCACAGACAATCTGACGGCACTATGTACGGTTTCATGGTAACTTCCGCGTCGACAGACGATCTACAACAGTCGCTTGTGCCGTGATATGCCCAGTCGTACGGACATTCGTGGTTGGAGCAGGCGTATTCCGTCTCTGAGAAGGCTGGTCTGATGGCCGCCGGGAACGAGACAGACTTGGAGTCATTGGCTGGCACTTGACGAACGCTGTCCAGAACTACTTGTCTGTCCTCGTGCGCCAGTGCCACATGTTGACCTCTGAAACTACACACACCTGTCCTTTGTAATATGCTTTTGCGTTGTACATGATCATTTATATTACAATTTTGTCTTTATTAACGTTCTTCCAGTTAGTTGTTCAATCAATAGGGGTCTAGCTCAAAGCTCACCCATTTTGTGTGTGTGTGTGTGTGTGTGTGTGTGTGTGTGTGTGTGTGTGTGTGTGTGCGTGCATACGTGCGTGCGTTCGTTCGTGCGTGCGTGCGTGCGTGCGTGCGTGCGTGCGTGTATTGAACGATGAAATATTAACGCGATGTGTTTTGGGAATTAGGCGCACTTGTCTCCACACAAAACGGAACCGAATCAAAATAAAATTGACATGCTTTCAACAACGAATGTGCGTTTTAATGGTTGGTCAACAAACATGGGCAGACAGAACGAGTAACGAAGAAGTGCTCAACGTGGTATGAGAAGAAAGAACTGATGGAGGTTATCAAGAGGACACATAAACACTATGTAACACATATAACCAGTGAAGGTATTTTGAAGCTAGGAACAGAAGGAAGGCTGCAAAAAAATGGTCAAGAGGAGAAACCGATTGCGCTCAATGAGCAAACTGAACAAAGGACGACACAAAACTACACAGAAATAATTTTAAAAGATTTAACACGATTGCCATTCAAAGCAAAACACAGAATGCAGATGGACAAGGAAGCCATTGACTTGTAGAGAATCCAGCAATGTTTTATTTTTATTTTAAACATATTCGCATTCCCAGCATTTAAAATTAGTAGAATGTGTGTTTCATTAATTTCTTTACCTTTGTGAGAATGAGTACCTTCTTATATATAATCTACACTTTTCATTAACTAATGTTACTAACTTGGTTTCCTATAGTATTCCTTACCTCCTTCTTACCTCTTCTTACCTCCTTCTGACCTCCTTCTTACCTCTTCTTACCTCCTTCTTACCTCTTCTTACCTCCTTCTTACCTCCTTCTTACCTCTTCTTACCTCCTTCTTACCTCTATACATATGTGTACATACCTTATATATATATATATATATATATATATATATATATATATATATATATATATATATATATATATATATATATATATATATATATATATATATATATATACATGTATATATATATATATATATATATATATATATATATATATATATATATATATATATATATATATATATATATATATATATATATATATATATATATATATATATATATATATATATATATATATATATATATATATATATATATATATGTCCTTCCTTCAAATCAAAGGCATCCAATCTTGTATGCAGTATTCTAGCTGTTGCTTTGTCCAGAGGTATAATTATATATTCTTTAGATGTTATATTTATCCCAATCAGCCCAATCATTTGATTACTGTTTTGAAGCTGCAATCACATACTGCTCTGAAACTGTCACGTCAGCACTAATTGTTACTCCTAAGTCTGTAGTAGTTTCTAGAATAATGAGAAAGGTAGTATGTGAGGCATAATATAGAAAATAGTAAACGACCTAGTACCTGTCGCATGACAGAAGACAAAGAAGAAGAAGGTTTGATCAAGATAAGGCTAAACGGGCCCCAAACCAACACATTACTTGACGTACTTGCGTCGTACACAGAAGACGCCGACACACACGATGGCAACGCTCGTGCTGACAGCCACGGAGATCAGCACCATAATGATCTGTACTGAAACAGGATATAGAGTGCTGTCAGCAACGGAGATCAGCACCATAATGATCTGTACTGAAACAGGATATAGAGTGCTGTCAGCAACGGAGATCAGCACCATAATGATCTGTACATAAACAGGATATAGAGTGCTGCCAGCCACGCAGATCAGCTCCATAATGATCTGTACTGAAACAGGATATAGAGTGATGTAAGCCACGGAGATCAGCACCATAATGATCTGTACTGAAACAGGATATAGAGTGCTGTCAGCCACGGAGATCAGCACCATAATGATCTGTACTGAAACAGGATATAGAGTGCTGTCAGCAACGGAGATCAGCACCATAATGATCTGTACTGAAACAGGATATAGAGTGCTGTCAGCAACGGAGATCAGCACCATAATGATATGTACTGAAACAGGATATAGAGTGCTGTCAGCAACGGAGATCAGCACCATAATGATATGTACTGAAACAGGATATAGAGTGCTGCCAGCCACGCAGATCAGCTCCATAATGATCTGTACTGAAACAGGATATAGAGTGATGTAAGCCACGGAGATCAGCACCATAATGATCTGTACTGAAACAGGATATAGAGTGCTGCCAGGCACGGAGATCAGCTCCATAATGATCTGTACTGAAACAGGATATAGAGTGATGTAAGCCACGGAGATCAGCTCCATAATGATCTGTACTGAAACAGGATATAGAGTGCTGCCAGCCACGGAGATCAGCTCCATAATGTTCTGTACTGAAACAAGATATAGAGTGATGTAAGCCACGGAGATCAACACAATAAAGATCTGTACTGAAACAGAACACAGAGTGTTGACAGCCATGGAGATCATCACCATAATGATATGTTTCTGCAACACGACATAGAGTGCTGACACGCTACATGTGTCACTGCAGGAGCAGAGACACAACGCAGGAATTTGCAGTGACATTATATTGCTAGTGGGTGACAACATGTGCAGTGCGTGGTTATTTTAACGTGTACAACCTACGTTTGTTTTTTCAAGTAATTATATACTAAGTAGTTCAGAAATAGAAAAGTCAAATCACATCCGTACTGCGCCGCACAATCGTTTAGTGTTTATTTCGGTGATACAGCGGCAATGGTTTACGTAGTCGCAGAGTGACACAAATAGACGTTTGTTCCCTTTGCGTAACACGGTTATTTTTAGATGACTTAATGCGCAGAAGAGAGCATAACTTGAAAGGGTCATTCCCTAGTCACACAGCTGTCGTGTTGACCACGGATACACAGACACCATTGCCGTTTTAACCAGAAACTGCTCACTCTGCCTATTCACCAGCAATAAGCTACTTACGAGTAGGCAGAGCGTGTCCTTTGACGTGGCGTTCGGATAAGGTTTCCTCCTGACGTTGAACAACTGAAAAAACAATGAATGGCTTTTGTTCATGTGAAAAACCACATCGTAAAACGATGGCGACAACTCTTGATCACAATTTATGTAGTATGTTTCGTTTTATAAGTAATGGCCGTTACGTTGTTTATATAAAATACCACATCGTAAAACGATGGCGACAACTCTTTATCACAATTTATGTAGTATATTTCGTTTGACATGAAATTATGTATTGTTGGTACTGAGAGACAATGTTTTGAACTGCAGCCCTACTACCTTGGTAAGATTGCAGCACGAAATACTCCAGGACGACAAACTTTTAATATGCCTCAAAAGTAAAGTTGTTACTGAATGCAGCTTGCCAATTATAAGATACCGATGCCATACATGGTAAATGACGAAACATCCGAAGAATACAATTAGATCAACACAAAAATGTTGAAGATTAAAGTTAAAAGATAAAATGCCATGTGACGTCATCAGAAGGAGACCAAAAGTAAGAGATATAATAAAATATCACAAAACCAAAGTGGAGATGGACACAGCATCACACAGCATCACACAGCATCACACAGCATCACACAGCAAAAGCATCACACAGCATCACACAGCATCACACAGCAGAACAAAGCATCACACAGCAGAACACAGCATCACACAGCAGAACACAGCATCACACAGCAGAACACAGCATAACACAGCATAACACATCTCTTTACTACTTAGAACACAAATCTGTATTATTAGATTGTCACGTGTCACGCTACCATGTAGTGACACGTGTTATTCATGTAATTTTTTTAATCCCAAAGGCAAGGGGAATGACCCAAAAAAAGTTTTGTGGGACCCCCAACTGCCCAGGCGGACCTGTCCTACATCCGGGGCGGGGCATGGGTGATAGATGAAGGGGTGTGGTGGAAAGTGAGAGGTGGGAGGTTGGCCCTAAAATCGGGGTAGGTGAGAGGTGGGATTGGCAGGAGGTGGGATGTGGGATTGGCTGGAGGTGGGAAGTTGGCCAAATAAACATGTTGGAGTTGGGAGGTTGAGACCCCTTATAGGTGGAAGCGCAGTTGCCCCGGTTGACGGACACGTACCGCGAGTACAATTGCCGAGACCGCCAACCCAGGAGGAGTCGACACAGCGCAAGTGCCACGTTCTGCCGCTAGCCTTGCATCCGGCGTCCACCGTATCGCCCCGCCTTGTCATCCACATGCCTTCTCTCGGCGTCAGCGGCCGGCAGCCTACGCCTGCACACAGTCGCTCAATCATAACTTATCCGCACATGTTATAAATTGCATAAGATTGCACAGCGATTTTTGCATGAATCAACACGAAACTACATCGGATCATGCGTTGTTTACAGACCTGGCAAGATGTACGAAAACAGTGATGTAAACGTGTACATTGTTAATGGCGTAATTCCAATGTTACCATTACATTACTTTATTCATATTGATGACGATGAAGAATAGTAATTATATTAATGTTGTTGCAGCAGCAGCAGGTTTTAGAGCTGCAGCTGCAGCTGCTGCTGCTGCTGCTGCTGCTGCTGCTGCTGCTGCTGCTGCTGCTGCTGCTGCTGCTGCTGCTGCTGCTGCTGCTGCTGCTGCTGCTGCTGCTGCTGCTGCTGCTGCTGCTGCTGCTGCTGCTGCTGCTGCTGCTGCTGCTGCTGCTGCTGCTGCTGCTGCTGCTGCTGCTGCTGCTGCTGCTTTTTGTTTTGTTCAAATGTTGTTATTGTCGCCGTGGTCGTCGTCCAGAACGTTACCTCGATAGAGCAGAAGGAAGTTATGGCGTCCGGTCGGCCGCATGACGATATTGATAGTATGGCTTCTAGATGTCGTCACGTGACACGATCGCTCGCCGCACGCACAAGCGCTTGTCTGTCTCGCGAGTCCTGGCTCCGAGATTGTTGCGTAACACGTCTGCGTCTGATACTGTTGGCCGTCACTTTCACTTCTCGAAGTCGTTGCCGAGAAATCCATCAGTTCAATGGTGATCGTTTGATATTCGTGCACCGAGATCACCCAAGGCATTATCTGTGTTCCGCACAACGTCTCGCCTGTGAAGGCGCTAGGCAGGACACCCTGTTGATTTTCGGTTGACAGCACGCAGGTCGAGGCGTCAAAGGTCGCTGCTGCAAACGTAACGGACATCAATACTGTATGTAGCACCAGGCCTATTTGAAGAAAAACCACGTCGTATGCTCAAACGTACACATTATAGAAATATGTCATATATCCTTCAAATACGTAGGCAGCACCATCAACGAGTAGGCAAATAAGGAAGAAGGGATTAGCAATCGGAATACAAGTACAGTCAGAATGTAGGTTGCATGTAATACAGTGTACCTACTGTTGAAAGACAACCACGTGTCTGAGTAAGTCAGATGATACACGAAACCGTCTTAATATATAATATATGTATATATATATAAGACCTATTCTTCTCTTTGGCATTGAATGTAGGACATTGACAAAGACAATTGAAATTCGAATCACTGGGCAGACATGAAAGTCATAAGAATGATACCGGGTGTCATCAAATAGGACAGAAAAAAACCGAAATGTGTACCTCTACAGGGAGAGCAAGATCACCCCAGTTGTAGAAGTAACCAAGATGAATACACTGAGGTAGTATGGTCATATGATGAGAAGATGGTTCTGTCATAAAAGTGGCACTAAACATGAAGATGACGAAAAAGAGGCCCATATCACGGTGGATCACAACGCCAGTAGCCACATGCAGGAACACCAGCCTCAAAGGTGTATTAAGAAAGGAACGGTACAAGAACCGTATATAATGGATGACGTTGACTGCTTATCACACTGACAGGAGTCATAGCGTCACTTGAAAACCTAACTGGAGTATGGTAAGCAGTAGAGTATACGAAGTACAACAAATTGGAACGTATGCACCGATTATATTCTTAAATTGTCAAAAAAGCCTAGATGGCTGGCTAACCTAGCTGCCTAATTTTAATGTCTGGTCATTCCAGCTACTAAAGTTCACGGTACGATGGACATGAGCGTGACTAATTGTTCCCTCATCCGCCCCCCTCCACCACGCCCACAGTCCACCCCCTCCCCCCGTTTAGATCAGACGTTAATACGAACTGAATATGTTCTGTCTTTAAATTAATTC
Organism: Lamellibrachia satsuma; assembly: GCA_033239005.1. Classification (NCBI taxonomy): domain Eukaryota; kingdom Metazoa; phylum Annelida; class Polychaeta; order Sabellida; family Siboglinidae; genus Lamellibrachia; species Lamellibrachia satsuma. The sequence goes on from BSQZ01000089.1 coordinate 1,802,748, forward strand.
CCAAATGATCAAGGCGTAAGATGCGAGAATAATGTCGTATGCACTCGTCATTTCAATCATTTGGAATAACGTAATGCCTCTGCTTTGCGCGTCAGAAATGTAATTATATTTGGTTTAGCCAGAAAAGCATCTGAGAGACTTGTTTTCTCAGAATTGTTTCAATTCTTAACCAAATTCCGCATACAACTATGATGGCGTCTTCCGTACTCCCGAGCGGGCTTAATCTTAAATGGAAAGAGTTCCACATAATTTTTTCGATGAGTTGTATTCGGGGAGATTAAACTGTCAAGAGCAATATTAAGTTGCAGGGGCGGCCATATAGACATGATAAGCTTCCCCAGGCGATGAATGATTATAATGACGGAGGCCGAACCAACAAAACACTTACGTGGCGTCCATAGGGCATGTTAGAACATATTCAAGCAAGGACTGCGGGCACTTAGGCAGAGGGCACGAATATTACATAATGTCTTCGCCAATTTTGAACACATTTTATATATGATACATATTATACGCAAAGTAGTGTTGCCGTTGACGATTCAATCCTTCTTAATGATAAAATGTGCTAAAATGGGAAAGAGTTGTCGAAAGAACAAACTGGAACTTTTCTTTCCATTCACGATTATGCCCGACATGTCATAGGAAGGCCGGCACCGGCATCAAAGTTCTTTGGTGAATCGGATAAGATTAAAAACAATTTTGCAAAAATATTCCCCTCATATGTTATTTTGACTATGCCAAAGATAATTATAGCCGTGACGCACAAAACGCATGCATTATGTTATTCTTAAGGATTTGACACGCACGCATGCACGAGCTCGCGCGCACGCACGCACGCACGCACACACAATTGATACACTAATTATTCGAGGCATCCGTTAACAGACGTACGCATTTGAGCTTGGTTTTCGAGGACTTCGGCGCGAAAGAAGTTTTCTTCTTTTTCTTCGTCTGATTATTATTATTATTATCGTTATCGTTGTCGTTGTTGTCGTCGTTACTGTTGTTGTTGTTGTTATTATTATTATTATTATTATTATTATTATTATGAACACCAGTGTGTGTGGCGTTGACAAGCGTAGATACTTACCGTTGACACAAGTGTACTCCAGCTCTAGGTGGTTTTTGAACTCGTTGTTACACGGAGCCTTGTTGGGGAAGTTGGGTTCGATGACACTGAACTGACAGCTCCGTCTACCGGAGCAGGCTGCGTCCAGCACGGCCATTACGTCGACGTCACAGCCGATGAAGCCGAAGTCCGTCTTCACACAGCGGCCGAGTCTCATACGTCCGTAGGTGGCCCGCTCCACGACAACGATGTCGTTGACGTCACATCGCGACTCAAACGTCTCGTACTGACACACCTCAATGTGAATCGCTGACGACAGAAACGACACTGAAGGGGCCATTTAAAATTACGTAACGCTTTTTTTCTCGGATATTTGACACCCACACCCCGTGTAACGCTCGGCCGAACCCCCCTTAAATTACGCAATACTCAATAACTACCCCATCGTGATCAATGGACCTTATTCCTATGGAATTAAGAAAAATACATAATTTTATTCAGTCGTGCATTCGGTGGTAAAAATACTTTGAACTCCGTACTGAGACATTTCTAAGCCATATTTGTACCAATAAAACCTGAGTTTGTGAAACAAAATACATACTTCGGTGGTGTTGCGTAACCGTATTGTAAACACCCTCTCTCCCTCTCGTAACGTTCGGTAACGTTCAGGCATATATCACCACCGCTCTGGCATTGCATGTTTTTAACGGTCCCTAAGTTATAGCTTTTACATACTCTTGCTGCTATTTTCACATCGTAACACTCTATGACGTGTGGATGATCTTCGGTATAGAGTCACGATTACTATTACCTAATTGTCAGAACAATCATTACTTTTATAGCGATTGCAGTTATTAGCATAACTTCCTTGTTCGCTGGCCATCTGAGTTCTCTGCATGGATGGCAATCGTGTTCAGTGTTGTTGCTTGTACAGAGTTAGGGCCACCAGGACCACAACGATATTGCCGCCAAGCGACCAACTGGTAAAACTAGCTGACATAATCAGTTAGTTATGCAATACAAATAGTTATCCAATTAAAATAATGCACATGCGAGCACGTGCACGCGCACACGGTTGCGTGATCGACAAACGTAGGCGTGAATTAATCAAGTTGTTTTCATATTGAAATTGACGTTTTGCAGTCTACGTGGAAACATGTGTCGAGATTATTCGGCGTATTCGGTGCAAGTACTCACGCGCACGCACACACACTGACGATCGCACGCACGCACACACAGTATAGCACACATGCTCGCTTGTGTCTATATTAAGCATGATAGTTGTACTGTGTGCAAGTAAGACCGTATAGTACTACCCACATGATATTTCCAAACCATTTCGTCGATCTTACCTTGATAGCCTACGAATCCGCCGCCAACGGAGAAGTTCACAAGAATCAAGACGCAAACAGCTGCATCTAGCCGACTGACTGTCATGGCGCGCCGTGCGTCGTCGAGAGATTGTAACGTCGATTTGTATGGCGATGGTAACCTTTTGTCTATCCGCCTGCCTGTCGACGTCGACGGCGACGGTAACCGTCTGCCTGCCCTCGATGCCTCTAGTAACGGCAATGACTGTGTGTCCGTTCACGTCGCTTATTCGCAGCTTTCAGAATGTCCGAAGTCCCCGAGTCCATCGATCACTCGGCCTGCACGCTGACGACAAACAGCCTAATTAATACCATCGCAGGGATAACGCATCTGTCACACATGAAATGCGCAAGACGCGTCCTCCACTTGTGCCACTGTTGCCACAAATGCCGTCGACTTACAGACATGGGCTGTAGAGCTTACGCACTGCGAGCGGATTGTCAGGCCGAGTGAGTTATGCATGAACCACGTAGCTGTCACTGAGGGACTCGCGGCTCTTGCCCAGCGGCAGAGCACGTAATCTTGTTAGAGGAGGCGACAGCGAAGTTTGTTAATCTTCGCATCGGGCCTGCTTGCATCACAAGTGCACCGTCCAGCACACACCAAGGAATTGTTATATTTGTAACTATCGTATACTATCACTTATAATTCTACGTGCTTCACTAACTGCTTCCTCTATAATGGGGCGCGGTGGTTAGCCGGTAGAACGACTTGACCGGGGTTCAAATCCACCTAGTGCTGTTTCGAAACTTGGCCAATTTCGTTAACCCCACTTTGCCTGTTTCTTTCCGAAGAGACACTAAAAGCACCTCTTATCTTGTGTCTTTGCCAAGGAAGTAAAATACCCCACACAGGGGGTAAATGTGTAACCTGCTGTGGACTCCATCTCTCATGAGCCATTGCAGTAGTGTCCATGATGTGGCTCAGTCAATAATTATAATGCTAACTACCCCGCAATACGATTGAATGAAAACAGTTTCCACGTAGAATACTCTACTTGAATTATTGCGTGCTTCCACTTGGAATACCACGTCCTTCAACTACTGTGAGTTGTACTTAGAGCACTATGTGCCTCAACTATTCTGCGTTGTGTTAATGAAAGCGTTCAAGAAGTTAGCACAAGACACGCAATGAGAGGCATATATCCTACATAATGTATAGAAGTGCGCCAAATCATTTGTACTTCGTCTAACTTGCTGTCTTCGTCGGTCGTGATTATTGGAACCAGCTCAAACGTTAACAAAACTCAAGGAAAGGTTGAACTTTAGCTATGCAACAATACGGGTTGTGTACGACGTGAACACCCGATGACCTCATGTACGACATGAACATCCGATGATTTCACGAACGCCATGAACATTTAATAAACTCATGTACGACATGAACATCCAAGGACCTCATGTACGACCTGCACCTCCATTGACTTCACGTGCGATATGAACATATGATGACCTCATGTACGACACGAAAACCCGATAAATTCATGTAGGACATGAACATCTGATGACATCGTGGACGGCATGAACATCCTATAACCTAATGTACGACATGAACACCCGATGACCTCATGTATTACATAAACATCCGATGACTTCATGTACGACTTGGACATCCGATGACTTCATGTACGACATGAACATACGATGACGTCATGCATGATATGAACATCCGATGACTTCATGTACGACCTGAACCTCCGTTGACTTCAAGTACGATACGAACGTCTGATGACCTAGTGTACGACAAAACGGTTGACGTTAAATATTTCAGACAGGCGGGAGTCTTTAAAAGGCCATCTGCTGACGTAGCCCACTGAGCGACAGTCAAAAGTCGTCGCCAGCGAGCGACGCTGGAGCCGGCCAACTAATGCGACCACGACGACTTCTTTGCGGATTTGTGGTTGCACAGAGGTCCGGAACACTTAACAGTGAGCGTCTGCGGAGACCGCGCTGCCGAATGGGTACTTTGTGGAGAAAGCTCTCGTCTCAAAAGACTCATTATGACACTGTCGTATGACGCTCTCCCATCAATGTCGGAACAGGTGTGACCAGGTCGAACGACGCCGCAAAGCGAAAATCAATCACATGAACACTGCTGCGTCTCGCAAAGGCAGTTAAGTTGCGACGTGCACACGGTATCCCGCAGTACAAAAGAAACAGTTCCCTTTTAATAAATATATCGAGTGCTTTCTTTGCAATATGATATTACAAGACCCGTGTACGATGTCGTGTTCTGAAATATAGCAAAACAAAATGGCCGCCGGAGTACAACACTAGCAGTCGTAGAACACTTGGTTGCCACTCTCCATTGTTGTGTTTGTGGAATGTGACTACTTTGCCAAAATCATGATAACACGACAATTGTATCCGATATTCTTTTGTTTCTTCACAGCGAGCGTAACCACACACAAGGCCATGGACACGATCAAACCGCCTATCTAAAATTAAATATTGTCATGTTAACTGCAAAATGCATACATTAAAATGTTGTCTGAAAAAGGTATAGGCCTACGTGTGACTTTTGTTGTCTTCATGTATCTTTCTTATAGAATAGTTTGCGCTCATGACCACCCGTAACGTTGCCTTCACTCGAACAGCGTTACTGGCGCATTACAAGCTGGTAGAGGCGTTCTCTTATTCAATATCTTATTTTTATTTGGTTTGTGTGTTTTGTAGTTCTATATGCTTACTTACTTACTTACTTACTTACTTACTTACTTACTTACTTACTTACTTACTTACATCCTTTTCTCACCATAGTTGGTGCACAAGACCATTTAGTAACTTAGTAATCACCATATTCCAGTTTGTTGGTTTCTCTCTGCTTCAACAGTCCTTATCCATGTTTAAGTTGGTTTATCTCTGCTTCAACAGTCTTTCTCCATGTTTAAGTTGGTTTATCTCTGCTTCAACAGTCCTTCTTCATGTTTAAGTTGGTTTCTCTCTGCTTCAACAGTCCTTCTTCATGTTTAAGTTGGTTTATCTATGCTTCAACAGTCCTTCTTCATGTTTAAGTTGGTTTCTCTCTGCTTCAACAGTCCTTCTTCATGTTTAAGTTGGTTTCTCTCTGCTTCAACAGTCCTTCTTCATGTTTAAGTTGGTTTATCTCTGCTTCAACAGTCCTTCTTCATGTTTAAGTTGGTTTCTCTATGCTTCAACAGTCCTTATCCATGTTTAAGTTGGTTTCTCTCTGCTTCAACAGTCCTTCTCCATGTTTAAGTTGGTTACTCTCTGCTTCAACAGTCCTTCTTCATGTTTAAGTTGGTTTCTCTCTGCTTCAACAGTCCTTCTCCATGTTTAAGTTGGTTTCTCTCTGCTTCAACAATCCTTCTTCATGTTTAAGTTGGTTACTCCCTGCTTCAACAGTCCTTCTTCATGTTTAAGTTGGTTTCTCTCTGCTTCAACAGTCCTCCTTCATGTTTAAGTTGGTTTCTCTCTGCTTCAACAGTCCTTCTCCATGTTTAAGTTGGTTACTCTCTGCTTCAACAGTCCTTCTTCGTGTTTAAGTTGGTTTCTCTCTGCTTCAACAGTCCTTCTTCATGTTTAAGTTGGTTACTCTCTGCTTCAACAGTCCTTCTTCATGTTTAAGTTGGTTTCTCTATGCTTCAACAGTCCTTCTTCATGTTTAAGTTGGTTTCTCTCTGCTTCAACAGTCCTTCTTCATGTTTAAGTTGGTTTCTCTCTGCTTCAACAGTCCTTCTTCATGTTTAAGTTGGTTTATCTATGCTTCAACAGTCCTTCTTCATGTTTAAGTTTGTTTCTCTCTGCTTCAACAGTCCTTCTTCATATTTAAGTTGGTTTCTCTCTGCTTCAACAGTCCTTCTCCATGTTTAAGTTGGTTTATCTATGCTTCAACAGTCCTTCTTCATGTTTAAGTTGGTTTCTCTCTGCTTCAACAGTCCTTCTTCATGTTTAAGTTGGTTTCTCTCTGCTTCAACAGTCTTTCTTCATGTTTAAGTTGGTTTCTCTCTGCTTCAACAGTCCTTCTCCATGTTTAAGTTGGTTTCTCTCTGCTTCAACAGTCCTTCTTCATGTTTAAGTTGGTTTCTCTATGCTTCAACAGTCCTTCTTCATGTTTAAGTTGGTTTCTCTCTGCTTCAACAGTCCTTCTCCATGTTTAAGTTGGTTACTCTCTGCTTCAACAGTCCTTCTTCATGTTTAAGTTGGTTTCTCTCTGCTTCAACAGTCCTTCTTCATGTTTAAGTTGGTTTCTCTCTGCTTCAACAGTCCTTCTTCATGTTTAAGTTGGTTTCTCTCTGCTTCAACAGTCCTTCTCCACGTCTAAGTTGGTCTTCCTCTTTCCCTTTTACCTTCAGGGCACAGGTTAGAGCTATTTGTGCGGTTACTATTCCCGTCTCTCTTAAGTCTAATTCTGAGGTCTTCGGGCATTGGTGGTATGCAAGCGCAGTAGTATACAGCTCTTCGTTTGACACTTTCATTGTGCGTCTTTAATATACGTCGCAGGCATGTTCTTTGAAAAACATTCAATCTCTTCTGGTCAGCTCGTGTCATTCTCCACATTTCAGCTCCTTGCTATAACATTGCTGTTGAAGATGTTCAGTTTTATCGTAGCGTTTGTTCTACGGAGTCCCAATCAGCATAGTCAATGCTCATTATGTTATTTAAACGCGAGGATTTTGGGTTATTTATACGCGATAACACTGCATTGGTAGAGGTGTGACTCAGTAACGCAGGGTTCTCGAGGGTCAACTGTCTAGAGACCTCTGTGGAAATGTCCAAGTTACTCTCGGTTATAAGTAGGATTGGTCATTGCTAATGACACATGTTTAGAGTACTTTGTCTGCGTGTCGTCCCGTTGACCGGAGGGACTAGCCAAGTATTAAATATTTAGCGCGAGACAGTCGATTTGAAGCTAACGATGACGTATGCGGACACTACGAGAAAGGTCAAAGAAGCGGTCGTGCCAGTGCATAATTATAATATATTATACTAACATACAGTATCGCTGATGTCCAACAACCTCGTCTCCGGTGGTGTCACCTTGACCTACTTCTAGGACAGAACACTGGCGGCCATGACAACATTTGCTCTATAGTGTGGACGATGTGTCCTATTTGGTTTCTATATAAATTATGGAGGCGGGCTATATGTGGAATACCAGAGGCGGCGAAACAACCAGACCGTTCGAAAAAGAGACAGCTACCGATATGGGAAAAACTGCGTAAAGAGGGATGTAAGAAAGACGGAGGAAGATGGAGGTGGCAGGAGAAGGCTGCCGACAGGGAGAAGGCGAAGAGATAACAGCCGGGTCTTGCGGCAGTACAAGAACTATATATATACTATATATATATATATATATATATATATATATATATATATATATATATATATATATATATATATATATATATATATATATATATATATATATATATACATATATATACATATATATATATATATATATATATATATATATATATACATATATATATATATATATATATATATATATATACATACATATATATATATATATATATATATATATATATATATATATATATATATATATATATATATATGTATATGTATATATATATATATATATATATGTATATATATATATATATATATATATATATATATATATATATATATATAATATATGTATATACAAGCTACTGTTCTATACATAATATATATATATATATATATATATATATATATATATATATACAGAACAGTAGCCTTGTCAAACAACATGGTTGGTAATTATTATAGCAAATACAATGCTTCTAGGTCCACTATGGGCCAGAATGTAAGACACATTATGTCCAAATATAACGTGACACACCATGAACTATTGGCAGTATTGTATATGCATATGAGTGCAATAAAGTATAAATGTAAAGAAATGTGGAGACCAATGTAAATATATATATATATATATATATATATATATATATATATATATATATATATATATATATATATATATATATATATATATATATATATATATATATATATATTATACCATCTTTATTCGGTTTCAAGATCCACACACTCTGTTTGCAGTATGTCCCAATAATGTATAGTCCGGTGGGAAAGCAAATACTGTCGAGTGTCCAATATACACTTCTCCGTTACCATGACTACATGTTGTCCTTGTTCTACTGTGCCACGTGTATTTTAAGAGACTGTTACTGCCACCGACTTCGTGGCTAGACTTCAACACCTCAATTTGATCTTTCGAACGCTTAATTGATATCTCATTTTGTAAAATGACAATCGTGTAGATCCCCTGGGGGGCATTCAGCACACTGCCAGTATATCATCCATGAGAATTAATCTAACTGATCCCTCCAACGTGTTTAGACATATGTCAAAAAGATACGCTTTTCATGTTAAACGGATTGAGATATACACCGATTTCCGTGGGTGGGAGACACGTTCCACAAGTTGGATAACATTATGCCCTTTTCAAGTTGAGAGATAAAACCAAATATATACCATTTAAAATGTCAAATATTTAATTTTCTTGATTTAGTATAATTCATTAGCATATTTTATTCATAGATTAATATTAACTAAGATTATGCAAAGTTCTTCTGATATCAGATATGTCAAAATATATAATTACTAAATCAATGTAATTTGATTCCCCAAGTATGTTGCGTACGCTGCGTGCCCTGCGAAATGGAATCATTCTTAGATTCTAGTTGTTCCAAAGGCACAACGTATTAAATGAAGTTAAAAAAAATACTCGAATTTGCCCTCTGCAAAATATCAATTCAAGATTGCCGATATCCACAATATCATGCCATCGGTGAGAAACTAAATATATGTATCGATGCCAAATAATTGCAGATAAATCTTTACATTGTAGCACCTTTGGATAAGGCGTGCATCTTGACATTTGTCTATTTATCGTGTAGAACACAATACTCCAACATGGACCACTATAACATGTTATAAATAGCAGGTTACAACAGCTACAACCTGGAGGTACAGAGACACAACCGGGAGCTACATAGACACAACCTGGAGTTGCAGAGACACAACCTGGAGCTACAGAGACACAACTTGGACCTACAGAGACACAACCTGGAGCTACAGAGACACAACCTGGACCTACAGAGACACAACCTGGAGCTGCAGAGAGACAACCTGGAGATACATACACAACCTGGAGCTACAGAAACACAACCTGGAGCTACATAAACACAACCTGGAGCTACAGACACACAACCTGGAGCTACAGACACACAACCTGGAGCTGCAGAGACACAACCAGGAGATACAGAGACACAACCTGGAGATACAGACACAACCTGGAGCTGCAGAGACACAACCTGGAGCTACAGAAACACAACCTGGAGCTACAGAAACACAACCTGGAGCTGCAGAGACACAACCTGGAGCTACAGAAACACAACCTGGAGCTGCAGAGATACAACCTGGAGATACAGACACAACATGGAGCTACAGACACACAACCTGGAGCTGCAGAGACACATCCAGGAGATACAGAGACACAACCTGGAGATACAGACACAACCTGGAGCTGCAGAGACACAACCTGGAGCTACAGAAACACAACCTGGAGCTACAGAAACACAACCTGGAGATACAGACACAACCTGGAGCTACAGACACACAACCTGGAGCTGCAGAGACACAACCAGGAGATACAGAGACACAACCTGGAGATACAGACACAACCTGGAGCTGCAGAGACACAACCTGGAGCTACAGAAACACAACCTGGAGCTACAGAAACACAACCTGGAGCTACAGAAACACAACCAGGAGATACAGAGACACAATCTGGAGATACAGAGACACAACCTGGAGATACAGACACAACATGGAGCTGCGTAGACACAACCTGGAGATATAGACGCAACCTGGAGATGCAGAGGCACAACCTGGAGCAACAGAAACACAACCTGGAGCTACATAAACACAACTGGAGCTGCAGAAACACAACCTGAAGCTACAGAAACACAACCTGGAGCTACAGAAACACAACCTGGAGCTATAGAAACACAACCTGGAGCTGCAGAGACACAACCTGGAGATACAGACACAACCTGGAGCTGCAGAGACACAACCTGGAGCTACAGAAACACAACCTGGAGCTACAGAAACACAACCTGGATATACAGACACAACCTGGAGCTGCAGAGACACAACCGGGAGCTACATAGACACAACTTGGAGCTACAGAGGCACAAATTGGAGCTATAGAGGCACAACTTGTTGCAACAGAGCCAAAACGTGGAGCTACAGACAGAGGCACAACTTGGAACTACAGAGGCATAACTTGCAGGCATAAAATGATGCCATGGAGAACGGAGAAGTGGCAAGCATGACGTAGGTGCACCTCGCAAGCGCAATAAAAACACACTAAAGAGGTCGCTCGTTGCAGCTGGTATTGATCCTTATCCTGGGTCAAAAAAAAAAACGCAAGTCAGGCTTCGCCCACTTGTAAATCGGTAAGTGACAGGTGGACCGACAAAAACACAGTCTGGAATTAAAAAAGATTGTTCGTCTCAGATAAAAACGAGACAGACTTCAGATGGGTCTTTTTGTGTTCCTCGAGTCTTTTACCAAATGTCCTTCTAATTTTCTTAAAGTTCGATGTGGTCAGACAGCTGAAGCGATATTATGGTATTTTAATGTACTCTGTGCAGGTTCTGTTACTCGTTTGACGTGCGGGATATGGTGATCGTGCTTTTGGGTTTGTTTGTGCTCTTGTCTTTCTTTGGTCTTTCCCTTCTGAATTTGTTGTTCTTTAATCTTTTGTATGGTCCAATTTGGGTGTTCACATTGTTGTAGTGTCTTGGTGGTGTGCACCAAATCTTCCTTCCTGTTCTCCGGCTGTGATACGATGGTAAAAACTAAAGTTCAGATACTGGTTTTAGTGGGTCTTCTTCCGATACACTATGAATGTCACTGTTCCATCCTAATTGCGTAACATTAGTGCATCCAGCAAACTCATCGCTTTCTATTTTGTACGTGAACTGAATGCTGCATGTTGTGTCTATGCTGTTGAGATGACCTGTCAATTCTTGTTCACATTCTTTCCTCAATATTTCCATCACATCATCCACATATCTTTTCTACAATTTTGGTTTGCCTGAAACTGGAGCTTTGACTACGGCTTGCTATTCCAGTCATATCAAAAACAGATTTGTTATTACTGGTGCCACAGGGTTCCCCATGGCGGTCGTAAACGTTTGTTGATAAAAAGTACTTTTGAAGCTAAAATAAGTGATCGTGACAATGAACTTCAGTAGGTCCATAATGTCCTCCACATTTAATCATGTGTCCCCCTCTAGTCACTTCTTGATGTTAGAATTATTGATCTTGATACATTGTACCATATTGATCCGGTGAAGCCCACATCTGGTCCGACAACCAACAGAATCAACTGTGTGATTGACGGGGGAAAACGACTGTGATTGACAGGAAAAACGACTGTGATTGACAGGGAAAAAACGACTGTGATTGACAGGGAAACACGACTGTGATTGACAGGGAAAACAAGTGTGATACGGATTAAGGAAGCCCTATGGGTGGAAAAGCAACACTGGTCATGAATCGAGACGAGGGGGTATATCTGCTCAGTCATGTATGGAACACCCTGTTTGCCATGCTATTAATTAATGCTAATCTATGAATAAAATATGCTAATCAATTATACTATATCACGTATGATGAAACAATGCATATTTACACTTAAAATTATATATATATATATATATATATATATATATATATATATATATATAATGTATATTACATATATACACAACAAATGTATGTATATATGTATAATATATATGTGTGCATACATGCATGCCAATTATACATGGTTTTACTCAAGTAGCCTGAAAAGGGCATAATTTGTTCTAGCTTGTGGAATGTGACTCCCATCCACGGAAAAGGTTATGTTTCAATCCGCTCAACTTGAAAAGGATATCTGCTTTGACAGATGTCAGTTTGATAAATTATCAAGGATTATATACTGGCAATGTATTGAGTGCCCCCCCGAGCACGTTTTCTTCAGTTGTCCAGTGTAGTCCATACAGCCATGCTAACCCAGACAGAGGGGGATAAATGGAACACATAGTGATGCCGGCCAAATGAATAGGCTGCCCGAGGGAATTCTCATCTTGGCACAACAATAAAACTGCGCTTTATCTAGAGCTTAGTAAACCCAGGACGAAATACCTTCTGGCAAATGAACTAACTTGGTCTCAAGATAAGCTTAGCGCAGGGCTTAACAGACGCCAGGACTGTGCTTTTGGCACATTGCACCGAGGACGTTTCTAGTGGGTATGCTAGCAGCCCAGGTAAAGTTGTAAATCTACTAGCCAGGAAATGTGAAACACCTTTCAAGATTTTTTCAAATAATTTTATAAGCAATTTTTACATTTGCAAAAAACAATTAGTATGTGTTCACTTAATTAAAATTAAATATGCAGGCTAGAGTATATCATCAACAATACTGAGATAAAATAATAGTATGTTCTCATGACAAGTGAGCAATCTGCTAATGACAAAATTAAATTGCTGGTTAAAAGTAACGTACGGCGATTTTCATTGGCTGATTTATTGGCATGCCAAAATATACAGTACAGCGGTCATTATGTTGTAATTATTTTTTATTTCATTGCCAAATCGTGTATTTTCAAATATATAAGATGACAGATCACGTTAGAAACACGTTTTGTATTGTTGAACCATTATAAAATACCAATACACATCAGTGTCACAATGTCCGGTGGTAAAACAGTCATTGCACGAACAGAAAAAGATGCCATCGTTCAACAAGAGTGAAAGACCGGCTCTGTTTTGTTCCTGCATTTTTAAATTCCCGTTTAAACAATTTATAATGGTAAATATAGTACAGCAACAAAAATTAAACCCAAGAAGTTGTATTGTGAATTTATGCAATTTGACATTGATAAGTTAAGAGAATTGAGGCATCTTAGCTATACGAAACATCACCTAGCTCCGTACGAATTAACCAATGGGAACTGCTGTACATTACCTTTAACCAAGTGATCAGGCTGAAGCTTCAAGAACAGCAACATGTTTTATACATTTCTTCACAACTTTACTGTATGTCAGAAAACAACACATACCATATTCAACCTAACAAGCATACAGTACCCTTGAAAAAAATGGACCATTGAAAAATGTCATAAGCGTACACCACTATTTTTTCTCTATACAATAAGGTAACTGTTTAACACTAGGTGCCTAGTGTAGAACAACAAAAAAGTGGTGCCAACTGTATAACACCAGACGGCGACACTTTTCAGTTGTTCCACACTAGTCAAATTACAATAATCATGGATCCTGCTGAGTAAAAAAGGGGGCGTACGCTAATTAGGGCATGTATGCTTAATAGGTCGAATACGGTATGTGTTATTGAAATATCATCATCCCAGTTTTTTTAAGTCAGCAATTGGTCCGGGAGATCTGACAGCTCATATTCTACACGATCTGTTCATGTAACTTTTGTGTTTTTGGTGCGCTTTCCTCTGGTGTGTCTCCGAGTTTCTCGTTGAAGAAGTGATGCCTTGCAATGTACCGGACACATTGGAGAATGATGTTGCGTTCATGACGTATATCTGCAGCCAGCAACTATCAACAACAAGAGAATATTAATTAATGAATTGCTTAACATATCACGACTGCATATCTGAGATTAGGAGTTGATGTTAGCAGAGTACTCAACCTATATTGGTGACAAATGATTTGAACTGGGCAAAGTGACCGAGCTATACTGATGACACAGGACTTGAACATGGCAAAGTGCCCAAGCTATACTGGTGACACAGGACTTGAACTATGCAAAGTGCCCAAGCTATGCTGGGGACACAGGACTTGAATGTGACAAAGTGACCAAGTTAGATTGTTAATGTAATGTAATGACAATATCACAACGCATACAAACAACAATGCAAAATATAAAATTAATAACGGATTTCAGTCACCTTTTCTAGTAAAGTCAGTTTCTTCATTTCTTGTCGCTGCTGTTTTGCCACTCGTTTGCGTCTGTCCGGCCGTGTGGATGCCTTCTGGGCAGTGATGCCATGCACCTTGTTTCTGTTGTTCAGTGCACATTCATGTGGCTCTGGAATAAATCGTATTTTGGTTAACATAAAAAACTGGTCATCCGTCAGCAGTAAGATCTAGACATATCATTTATCTTGGTATTTATTTTAGCAAGGTCCAAAAATGTAAATACTCAACCCTTGATTTGTTCACGTTTATGAAATTCTGCCAAACATATTAAGTTTGCTGCTCTGAAATTACACATGTGCATATAAAGTTACATAACTTCCAGACTAGGAAACATACTATGGGTCAATTACATTCTGGAATTGCTGTTTTGTTTTCAAAAGTACCTTTTTGGTATTTTCAAATACTTTTCAATTACATCACATAACTTTTTAACTCAAATTATTTCCTACAAATAATCAATAAAATACAATATACTGCATAAATCATAATTTTATTTGTTTTCCATCATGTACAATCATAATATGCAGAGATTCAATAAAGCTGCTCTAAAACATGTTTGCCATTGACTTATTTGATTATGTCCATGGTCCATGGTCCATTGGTATGTGTAATTGGAATTTATATAATTGACACCAACTCTGCTAGGAATTTGTTTGAAGGCAGACAACTAGTTTACCTGTAGCAGGGATGTTATCATCGTTGTCGTTGTCACTGCTGTAGGAAGCAACAATCGATCCAAGAGCATTGCACGATGACTCCACTGGTGACGACTGTCCATTGTCACCCACTGCAACATGCCATGACACTTCAACACTGCAAGTGAATTTCCTTTTCCACTATACGATTTTAGTATTACTTATACATAGGGGTCATTCGCAACTGTCAACATTTACTTACTTGTATAAAACGTACTAATTCTTGGACCCCCTCTACAAATTAGTAGCTTAAAATGCTGATAATTTTCCACATTGAAAAAAAAAATGTATATATATATGTAACAATGTTATGACACATTGCATATATATATATATATATATATATATATATATATATATATATGACATATAATACTAAACACCAGAATACATTTACAAATTTACCTCCAATAATTATGTAAATCCTTTGTGGTTTGCCAACAACTCCATTGGGTCATGTTTTTAACGAAGTCGTGAATTTCCAAGATGTCAGATTGTATTACAGTGCCGCGCCATGAACAATTACATGATTTATAACAGTAGTAGTTCTATAGCAGTTCAGTCATATTTTGCATGCGCCCAACAACAAAAAATTAGTACCTTTCCTGTCTGCACACGGGAGATGGGAGACAGGCTCCAAGTGGTCAGTGTTTGGTTCCTCACAAACAGATGACTGAAATGAAGCATATTCTATATGAATAAACTATGTCTATTATGCATGCACTGTCAGCTGAGCAAAAACAATCTAACCACTATTCATATACCATACAATCATTAAGTAACACAACAGTCGAATATGCAAATTAAGATAATATTTTTGCTAGAAATCAAATATGCAAATTAAGATATTATTTTTGCCAGAAATCGAATATGCAAATTAAGATAATATTTTGCTAGAAATGAAACAAAACTGTAAAGTAAAAAAACTTATAAATTACACAACAACAAGATGTAGTTTTGGGGTTTACAGTGTGCAGTACCCTTCAGTGGGGTTGCAAGGGGTGGGGTTGAAGAAGCGAGAAGGACTTTCAATGGGGTTACAGATAGTGGGGTTGAAGAAGTGAACTCTAGCTGTGAACTCTGCACCTACATTATCAGTGGTCCCTTTGGAGACTGCAGCCTCCTCCGTCTGTTTGCTCCTTCCAACCTCATTCTGTTCTTTCCTGCCTCTGTTTTCCTGCCACGCCCTACCACGTCCTCTTCCCCTTCCCCCGTTCCTGTTACCTCTCATCTTCCTGCAACCCAAACATTAGGATAAGTTCTCAACAATGGCAACAACTATTTAATGTGCAACACCTCCTCCCTATCCTAACTTTGTCTTAACTTTGTCTATTTAATGTGCAACACCTCCTCCCTATCCTAACTTTGTCTTAACTTTGTCTATTTAATGTGCAACACCTCCTCCCTATCCTAACTTTGTCTTAACTTTGTCTATTTAATGTGCAACACCTCCTCCCTATCCTAACTTTGTCTTAACTTTGTCTATTTAATGTGCAACACCTCCCTATCCTAACTTTGTCTTAAGCTACAGAGAGGCGTAGTGTAGTGGTTAGCACATTCGCTCTACATGCCAAAAGTTATTGGTTCTGACAGGAACTCTTGGTGTAAGAACCTGGCTCTCAACACTGGGGACTGTGGATCTCATGTGACTCAGATGATCATGTTAATGTCTGTCCCACCTCTCACCCTGGCAGTGACCACCCTCAGCACCCTGGCAGTGACCACCCTCAGCACCCTGGCAGTGACCACCCTCAGCACCCTGGCAGTGACCACCCTCAGCACCCTGGCAGTGACCACCCTCGGTATCCTGGCAGTGACCACCCTCGGTATCCTTGCAGTGACCACCTTCAGTATCCTGGCAGTGACCATCCTCAGTACCCTGGCAGTGACCACCCTCAGCACCCTGGCAGTGACCATCCTCAGCACCCTGGCAGTGACCATCCTCAGTACCCTGGCAGTGACCACCCTCAGCACCCTGGCAGTGACCATCCTCAGTACCCTGGCAGTGACCATCCTCAGTACCCTGGCAGTGACCACCCTCAGCACCCTGGCAGTGACCATCCTCAGCACCCTGGCAGTGACCATCCTCAGCACCCTAGCAGTGACCATCCTCACTACCCTGGCAGTGACCACCCTCAGTATGCTGGCAGTGACCATCCTCAGTACCCTGGCAGTGACCATCCTCAGTACCCTGGCAGTGACCACCCTTGGTATCCTGGCAGTGACCACCCTCAGTACCCTGGCAGTGACCATCCTCAGTACCCTGGCAGTGACCACCCTCAGCACCCTGGCAGTGACCATCCTCAGCACCCTGGCAGTGACCATCCTCAGTACCCTGGCAGTGACTACTCTCGGCACACTGGCAGTGACCACCCTCGATACCAGCATAGAAAGAACAGCTAGGCGATAATGTTCTAAAATAGGCTGGCTAGTTGAATGAGACCTCGAAACACCAACAGACAGACTAGCAAGTTAATAGAATGTTGTCAAGTGCTGGAAACAACTAGAACCAGAACTCCACTCTTTAGGCAAGACATAGCAGGTGAAATAGCGTTTTTTTAAATTACTCAAACAGTGTTTCTGCTGTATTCTGACAACTTTGTATGTTTACTATCCATAAAGTTCATTGTGCATATAAACCTTTAATATGGAGGAACGAAATTTTTTTTCATATACGCCCTTCTGAGATATTTGAAAATTTTGTTTTTAAACATATTCATACTGCTAGCATTTACACAATCTGCAAATAATTTGTTCCATTCATTTACTGCCTCTTTGAGAACAAGTACTTTCTGATATCTAATCTACACTGATCATTCACTAATGTTACTTCATGTCCTCTAGTTCTATTATCTTTCTTAACCCATTAGGCCCCAGCATTTTATAAAAACATGTTCCCCTGTTCCCAGGATTTCTGTCAAATTTTGAGTGGTTTTTACCTCCACGTGTTCAGAAATATGCAGAAAAAAACTATTCAAAATTGACAATTACAAGTTGTGTTTATTTTGAAGAGAAGCAATTTCTCCACATGCATGTATACATAGAAATAGGATATATTAATAAAATTTTGACACGTGATTACAGTTTGCAAAGACAAAATATTAAATTTGTTAAAACTTTTAAAGTTTTTCTACCTTGCGACTGACATTCGACAACGATCCCGTGCTATTACCATGTGCAACCCAATGAAGAAAATGTAGCTATATGTGTTAGCTTTGCAACACTGAAAAAATGATCAAATTCTGACTGTTCTTTTTCAGATTACACCATATTTTGTCATAAAAAATGTAGAAATAAAAATGTTCAAGATGGCGTGAACAAAACCGATGAAAATCAAGATTTCCAAAAGGGCAACCCATGCACGTAACGAGCTGATGTTGTTGCATAATGTATCTGCTAGATTGTGGCAAATTTTTGGCCATTCCAGGACTGAACAGGGCGGCCGCCCGCGGCCGTTGCAGGATCTAATGGGTTAAGTAAGAAAAAGTTGTTCTATCAATATTTTCATACTCATTCAACATCCTAAAAACTTCAATTTGATCTCCTCTTAACCTCCTTGTCTTTAGGGTTGTGAAACCACATTCTTTTAGGTATTCTTCATAATAAGGTCTCTCGGACTCAAGATACAGACCCAAACTGTTTGGTGTGCAGCACCTCGCCTCTGTCTTGCCGTGCCTGCAGGTCTGCCTGTTTCTTGGCTATATTGCTGGCTGTTGGGTAGTTCCTACAGCACCAACACATTACATTCCATACAGAAGGAACACTACACATCTGAATTGTTTAATACACTATTGAGAGATCATAGTATTGCAAAATATTTTATAATTATCAACATATATTGCAACTAAACTATTGTTGAGATAAATAATGTTATTTGATCATTCCAGGCAGCATAATTAAATTTTTTCTTGGAAGTATTCAGTCTAACTATTTCTATGCTATAAAGCAGTTTGACGTTTGTCATTTGGTGTTTGTTATTTCCCTCATATCTCCGTCACTTTCACATGTATGGGACTGACATTTTGTAGGCATGCTAGGGTTTGTACATTACATTTGTTTTAAATTCCCTGGGGGTGGGGCTGTAGTTTATGTTGCAACAGTGGAATTAATTTGTTTTCTATGTCACCATAAAGATAATAATGATACCTACACATTTGTCACAGGATGTATGCAGCAATTTTGAATGCATTTCAACATATCACAGTAGATTTGTACCCCAATAGAAATGTTTATGGACAGAGGGCGTTTAGGAGAAGTAGCATAACACACTAGCTACATTATAGTAACAGTGTAGCTATCCATGTCTTTTTTCCCTGGGCAAAGCTGGGTAACTCAGTTAGTAGTGCATAACTGCAGTGCTACCCCACATGAATCATGACATCACCTCTTTCTACTTTCTATCCAGTTGGCCACGTCTTCCTTGGACTCGAGCTTCCATATCTGCTTTGCGAAGCCGCTGCGATGTTGCTGCAGTCAACAGATTCACAAATTGTAGTCATGAGACTCACGAGTATATCAAACATTATCTCAGGTACCTCAGGTACATATAACCACACTTGGGGTCAATTACATTATATCAATTATAATACCACACCAATTACACCTCAGAACAACAGTACTAGATGTGAACAGAGCATAGACATATTCAAAACCAAAAAATAACATCTATTTTACAGCTGCTTTATTTAATTTCTGCATGGTATGGTACATAATAGCAAATAAACATGACATATGCAACTTATTACATTTTACTAATTTTTTGTAGCGACCAATTTGAGTTAAAAAGCGACATGATGTAATTGAAAAAGTAACTGAAAAGTAATTGAAAGTACCAATTACATTTTATCCAATTCTAATTCAAATTACATTTACAATGTAAATGCCCCCTAGTCTGTTTATAAGTTCTAGTTGTTTCCAGCACTCGGTAACATTCTATTAACTGACTAGTCTGTATGTTGTGGTTAGTACCATTTGATTGTGTTTCGAGGCATCATTCAATTAGTCAGCCTTTTACAGAACATTATCGCCAAGCCGACCTTCATATGGCATTGAGGGTGGTCACTGCCAGGGCGCATGTCATCTGCAAAGGTTCTTTTACGTCCCCAATTAATTGAGACAGGGCTGACATTAATGTGATTATCCGAATCACTAGGGATACACAGTTTCCAATGTTGAGAGCCAGGTTTTTACACCAAACCTACCCAAACCCGGTCCAGGTGTTGAACTCAGAACTCTGTTATGGAATGTTTTTGGCTTTAACATGCTTTCAACAGAATTCAGTTAAGGCGCAGTTCAATTATTACTTTCCAATGTGTCAATGGGTAGTGGACAGTCAGTACAATAATTGTCCAATATATTGCGAATGCTGACAGTGTCAACATTTGCACTGTGCAGCTCTGTTATCACCCTGTGACCACTAAATATACACCACATGTGCATTTTTTTTACAAAGAAACATTTAATTTTTAGAAACACAAATATTTAGTAACAAGTATCCATCCATAAATATTTACTTAAGTATATGACCTATGCCCGGAAATAGCAATTATATACCATCCACTACAATAACAACTTAAAAAATGTATAATTGTTGAAGTATTCAAGTGTAGCTTCAGTGCCAAGTAATAATTAGAATCAACCACCAACCACAAAGTATCCCTTACCAGATTGTAGTGCAGGGCAACAAGTTTGGGTGCTGCTACAAAGGGGCAGCCTGCAACTGAACACTGCAACACAACACCAGGTTAAACACAACACAACACCATGTAAAACACACAACACAACACCAGGTAAAACACACTACAACATGACATCATGTAAAACACAGTGCACCTGGACACTGACACCATATCATATTATCTTATTAGTATATTGTATCAGTATGGTCGAGTATTATGACTCAAATGTAATTGTACTTGTCCTAATATACTTGTATGTATTTGCACTTGAGTATTTGTTTTTAAAATGTATTTGTACCTGTGTTTATATTTGATACATTGCTATGTACAAACATCAAGTTTTGTACTCAAGATTTACACCAACCATGATTTTTTTTGCGAGGTTGTCAAATTGGGAAAATATAAGTTCTCATATAAGGAGCTGTTCTGACATGACCCAGCATGCTTGCCTGCATCTGACCCAGCCTGCCTTCCTGCTCATGACCCAGCCTGCCTTCCTGCTCATGACCCAGCCTGCCTTCCTGCTCATGACCCAGCCTGCCTTCCTGCTCATGACCCAGCCTGCCTTCCTGCTCATGACCCAGTCTGCCTTCCTGCTCATGGACCCAACAAGCCTACCTGTTCATGACTCAGCATGCCTACCAGCTCATGACCCAACCTGCTTATCTGCTCACGATCCAGCATGCCTGCCTGTTCATGAACCAGTATGCCTACCTGCTCATGACCCATCACATGTTCGTGGTACTTGTCCTCCGTCTTGAAGCCTCGATCACACGTGTCACAGAAGAAGACATTGTTCTCAGCAAGCTCCCGCTTATCCATGTGTGGTTTCTTCTTTTTCTAAATCAACACATACCACTGCCATACACACTAGTGACACTACTAGTCTGTGGTGGTCTTCAGGGTCCACACACAAGCAGGGGTAAAAACCGACAGTTTTCCCCAGATTTCTACCACTGTCTTGACAAAATATTTTTTTGGTTGAGATACCACGCTATATAACTTAAATAAAAAATTATCACTAGCTTCATCTGACTGGTGTATTGGCAAAATAACCTGTCGAAAAATATGTTCATTGATGTGTTTTTAATGAGTAAAATCAGTAACATTATTACCATTATATCGGTTTTTGTCAGTTCTGCAAGCATTTTCTCTATAGTTTGTTGAGTTTCAACCAATTTTTCTAGACTGTCCTATCAAAAACAAGTTTGTGAGAAGTGAGAATACCTTCCAAAAAGGGGGTGGAAGTCTGAGACCATTGTAATCATTTCTAGCACATCAATACTTTGTATTCAAACATGTAGTGATTTGCCTTTTCTAACCCACCTTGGGGCTAAGCACGTGAAAATCTGCTATGCCCTTTGAGACTCTCCCCGCACTGTTGCCATGGCGCCTCACCATGACTACAGCACAAGGCCCCATCACAGGCACACTTGTATGTTAATCTTTCTCAGTTCTTGCACACCCACCAACATGTTTAAGCCAGAAAGAGGGCACCCTAGACAGAGGGCACTCCACACCTTCCAAGTCTCCCAAGATAGCAGGCGATATCCAACTTTTTTATAATTTTTCAAGCAGTCTCCCGCTTTCAAACAAAATCATAATTAGAATACAAACTATATCAAGCATGTGGGATTATTTCAAGACAAACTATGACAAACAATTCACATTTTAATAGAAACTATGTTGGACCCTGTGAATGTTGTGCGACTTTATCCCTGAAGTTACACCATCACTTGTTGCTGATTGGATAAAGCTTCGATTGATTATCCAGGCTCCGTTGTGTAGCGCCACCTTTTATTCAAGGTGAGTCCACTAAGTCTAAGAGGAGCGAAAGTCAGCTAAATAATATTAAATTGGATACATTTGAACCAACACACTTAATTAAATCAATAATGTTCGATGGCATGAGGCAATTTTCACGGGCTTACATTAGTTATTTAATCAAACTGACGAATCACACACGGACCAAGTCGTACACGGTTTTGCATCAGTTGACCCACAAGTCGAGACATTTACACGCCAATGCACAATCGTTGGTGCATGGCGCCCCCTAGGATAATCCTTGTTGAAACACTTTGATGTGCTAGTGCCCTGCTCACCTGTGGCTGCATGTCACTACCAGGGTGTCTCCGCTTCACTGCACCGTGAAAGTTGTGACCTGGGAACTGTGGTAGTGGTGGTTGGTTGGACATCTGGTAGCCGGGTGGAGGCGGGGGACCGGTCATCTGATGTCCTGGTGGTGGTCCATAGCCACAGGGACCAGGACCACTAGGGGGCCACTGCATTCTCATCCCGGGTCCTGGTGGAGGAATATTGGGTCTCCAATACGGTCCTGAAAAGAAATATGTATTTTATGTGTGAATCATTAGAACATTTATAGCAATTTCAATGTCATTATAAATCAATAATGTCAATGTCA
Organism: Lamellibrachia satsuma; assembly: GCA_033239005.1. Taxonomy (NCBI): domain Eukaryota; kingdom Metazoa; phylum Annelida; class Polychaeta; order Sabellida; family Siboglinidae; genus Lamellibrachia; species Lamellibrachia satsuma. Next base: position 1,825,994 of record BSQZ01000089.1, read on the forward strand.
TCATAATTTAATAAATAATTTTATATGAATAATAATAACTTGTATTTCACTCTAAACGACTTAAATTCTAACAATGTATTTGCACCCAATCGATGAAATAGCTGTTAGTGATTTTGAATACCGATCCCTTGTGGCAAGTTGTGCAACAGTTTGTTCAGTTTTGTCAAAATCTCCCCCACCATAATTTGCAAGTACAGTTTACAACATGAATATACACAAACACACAGCCACAGGTTAGTGAAATTTGAAGGGTTATTAACTTCTTCTGTTCAGGAGAATGTATGTGGCGAAAGTGAGCTTTAGAACAAAACCATTTACCTCGACCGGCATGCCAACAACTCATTGGAGGCGGTGGTCCCGGGGGGAAGCCTCGGTAGCCCGACGGTACGCCAGGAGGGTCTTGTAATGGGGGGCGACAGCCGTAGCGAGGCGACTGATACATCACTTTACAATCTAATGCTTGAATAAAGATATAGCAGAGTACTGCAGATCCAATCGCTGCTCGATTACACCACTGTCACCGCCGGATAAGTTCGACAACAACAAGAGTGATCTAACCAACGCACATCACAAACGCACGTGTTCGCGTGACGTCCAAATTACCGACCGAACCAACTAAAAGCCAACTGCGGCACATTTCAGCCCCACTTTCCTTGAACTAACGACCATGTACAACTTCGATTTTACGAACCTTTAAATTTTCACAACGATTACGTTACCTTATATTACACAGCTATGCATTCAATTGTTCTAATAAAACCTCTAAGCAGATACCATCGCGCTTTCGTGTATGTTTGTTCGGTGTTCATCGGTAATTGAATTTGACCGCAAACATGCGTTCTTAGCGCGTGCGCGTTGATAATTTTTTGTTAGTTATTAAAAGTTAAGAAGTGGGTAATATGACCAGCAACGAAGTAACATTGCCAATGGGTCGTACAAAGGCAGAAATCGTTTCGTGTGGATCTTCGTTCGATGACGTTGTCATATTAGCGGCTCTGAGGACGCCTATTTGTAAAGCTCGCAGAGGCCGCTTTAAGGTACTAGCTAGGTAGCAGTGACCCCGGCAGTTTGGGGGATCAGACAGCAGTTCACTTTCCTATTGCCTTGGCTGGGTAGCCATGATTCATTATTGATTATATAACAACGAATCCTTCAAAAATTCATATTCATCATTACAACCACTGTCACCATGTTGCCAACATGCTGATTAAGTTTGGTCGCAATGAAACGTTGCCGGTGATCTCGGCCTGAGCTATCTCGGCCTGTTTTGGTGAACTCGGCCAATGACTTCGGCCTGTGCGGCAGTGAATTTGGCCTGTACAGCAGTGATCTCGGCCTGTCTTTTATTATGGGCCTTGTTATAGTAATGTAGGCCATATTTATCGATACAAGAAGTTGTATCATGTATTTATTGTTATGCAAAACAAGGTTCAATGCAATAAAGATGTTTTTTGGACGATCGGTCTTGATCTTATTCTTAGCTGATATTCTTAGCTGATATAGGTGTCGCAATGACATCAAGTCTCAAGTGGTTTACTCCAAACCTGGGCTAACGCAGGAGTTTGTGGTGGACTGTGCGCATGCGCTGTGGGTGGTCACAAACATAATCCTATTAATATTTACCATGTAGTAATCGTGTTTTAAAATAATATTTGTACGTTAAAAAGGTGGATGTCATAGTAATTTGCTTCCTACTCTTGCTTTATTTTATTGAGCTAATCTTTTCAATTTGTCTATCTTTGATTTGTGTGTGTTAAGAATGTGTAGGGGCAGGCTGTAGTAATTGGCTTTCTGCCATTGCTTTGTTTTATTGAGCTGATCTTTTCATGTTGTCTGTCTTTGATTTGCGTGAGTAAAGAATGTGTAGAAGCAGGCGGTAGTAATTGGCTTTCTACTCTTGCATTGCTTCATTGAGCAGATCTGTTGGTGTTGTTTGTCTGAACATGGCCTCCTTTTGATATTGTCAAAGAGTCGGCCTATAAAACTTAAGTTAAGCCCTACTAATTGCGTGGGAGACCAAATCGACATGAGCCGAGGTAAGAGCAACGTGTTCCATAAAGATAATTGGTCAGAATGGGCTATGGATTGCAAGAATCGTAGCCGCCACCCTGTTTTATAAAGAGGGTAATATCGAGGATTCAACTCTGGATTCACTTACAAGCACGAAAGTACGATATTTGAATTGTTTGTGAAAGTACGACTCGATTATTTAGCAGTTATCGATTATATAGCAGTTATCACAATACATAATACAAGGTTTTATTTTACAAACACATTTCTGGCCAGCATCTCTCCCTCAAACAGGCCGAGATCACTGACTAGACAAGAAGAAGCTTTATCTAACGTCGGCTTTTACAGAAAATTACAGGCCGAGATCACTGCCGCACAGGCCGAGTTCATTGTCGGACACTTATTTCTGGCCAACATCACGCCCTCAAACAGGCCAACATCACTGGCTATACAGGCCGAGATCACTGCTGTACAGGCTGAATTCACTGCCGCTCAGGCCAAGGTCATTGGCTGAGTTCACCAAAACAGGCCGAGATCACTCAGGTCGTGATCCCGAAAGGCCGAGATCACTGTGAAGCCAATGAAATACTAACTGAAGTTATAGACCCCACACAATGAAATGGAAAATACCTGCTGTGGACTCACTATTTCTAGAGAAGGAAAACTCTGAAAATAAACCACTCCTAGGCTAGAGGCTAGATGCTGGCTCAAAACAGGGCTGTTTGGAGTTGAATCTCAGAAGTCAAGTCATGTCCACACCCCTTGGGCTGATTTAAAAAAAATTGCATATGCATGATTAATACCATGTTCGAACTATTAAGCATACATGATCTAATAAGCGTACACTCTTATATCGTAATCTTTGCAGTTAGTTGGTATCCTTTTGGCCACCTATCCTAGTTGTGAATGTATAAATTTCTTGTAGCTCCAACCCACTGCTGAAGACTTTCATATTAAAAATTCATTGTGTTGTGGAGGCTTTCAGAAATACTGTAATTTAGCATTTATAACACCATTTGTTTGTAGGATACCTTGCCAGATGATTTACTCACCTGTGTGTTCAAAGCTGTTATCAAAGACACTGGCATTGTCCCATCAAGCATTCAAGACATATGCATAGGTCTGTATAAGCCAGTTATTTAATGCAGTTGGTAATGTCATAATGGGTTCCAAATTGTGACAACCATTGGCAAAACATTGTCCTTATATATCAGACCAGCATCATCTTTACAATGACATAATATTACAGTGTATTATGCATAGATCTATGCATATATTTAATTTTTTATTTTTCTGGTGTAACAATATTATCTTTTCTAGGAAATATAGTTTCATAACCATCACGATAGTATTGGGGTAGTATCACGGAATTGTGACTATCCAGAAAGCAGTCCCAAACTGTAATTGATGGCGCTATAGTATAGCATCACCCTGGAGGTAGTTGATTAAAAATTTTGAATCCGTGAATAATGCAGCTCTAATTATCGATTGTTGATGTTAGATCGATAAATAAATACAATTATTCAGCTATGCAGCTCTAATTATTGATAAATAAATTATCCATATAGTTAAAAGACATGTTTATTTCTATTATTACAGTGACACAAGTAGCCCTGCTGAATTGTTTTGCCAACTATCGTTACTGTTGATAGTTCAGTTACTATCGACAATAACTATCAATATTTCAATTCACTATCGATAGTATTGCATCGTTACATTTACTATTGCTGTGCATCGATAGTTCAATGTATACTGTATTGTTATGTCCCTAACACCAGGGTAAACTTTTTAAAAAGAATTTGGTTACTGCCTATCATTACTTTCAGTTTAGGATGTCCTACTTTTTTTAGATTTTATTGAAGAATTACTCTGTTTACAGGCAATGTCCTGCAGCCTGGAGCTGGAGCTCAGATGGGACGAATTGCACAGTTTTTCAGGTGTGTATCGCAGAGGAGCATTCATTACCTTTCTATAACAGTTGCACTAATTATGTGTGTCATGTTTGGTAGTCATGCAGTTTATGGTTTTGTTATGTGTGATAATGGAGCTGGACACTGCAAGTCATAATTTGTTCATAATTGCCCTCTACTTCTACATTGTACAGTTGGTTATAAAATAAAACTTTCACAAGTTTTATGTAAAGAATACAGACCTGTTTCATCTTCGTCCATAACCACTTGTGAGCAAGACGTTATTTATGTTTAAATTGTGTCACCATAGGGTCAATTACTAACTATAGTGGTCTCTCACAGACATAAAATCATCTTTTTATATGTTTAGAAAAAGCTGAAATGGTGCAGAACATGCTGTGTTGCTTTAATGGACCCATGAGTGTTATATTCTACACATTTTACAAAACACGTCATGTTACACTGTGTTAATTGTTTCAGTGGCATCCAGTAGTGTTCTACTCTACACGTTTTACAGAACACGTCATGTTACACTGTGTTGTTTCAGTGGCATCCAAGAGTGTTCTACTCTACACATTTTACAAAACATGTCATGTTGCACTGTATTGTTTCAGTGGCATCGAAGAGTGTTCTACTGTACACATTTTACAAAACACGTCATGTTACACTGTGTTGTTTCAGTGGCATCCAAGAGTGTTCTACTCTACACATTTTACAGAACACAGCATATTGTACTGTGTTGTTTTAGTGGCATCCCAGAAAGTGTTCCCCTCTACACAACTTGCAGAATGTGTTCATCAGGTCTACAGGCTTGTGTGAACATTGCACGTAAGTCTACTTTACCATCTCACTAACTACTGCTGTAAAGATAAGATGAATATCACCACAGACAATCAGTTTATATATTTGCATACAATAAATGATAAATTGGCACCTATATTTAAGTACATTGTTACAAAATAATATATTTCCGCATATCAGCATTATTGAGGAATTTATTCAGTCTTCTTAATTGGAAAGAATATCGCTTTATTCAGATGTGCATAGTACATATTGATAGAAATATGTTTTTCTCACTCAAGAAGGATAGCAGAACTAGAGGACATGAGGTAAAATTAGTAAAGGATCAATGTAGATTGGACATCAGGAAGCACTCGTTCTCACAGAGGACAAATGAATGAAACAAATTGTCTAACGATTGTGTAACTGCTAGCAGCGTGGATATGTTTAAAAACAAGGTTGACACATATCTCAGGAGGGCGAGTTATAAGTAGATGAACATTGTTGGACTCTCGATAAGCCAATGGCTTCCTTGTCCACTTGCCATCTGGGCCTTTGGCTTGGATGGCAAATCTTGTTAAATCTTATTAAATACTGTTCCGATTATTCAGTTACGTCATTGATTGATTGGTTTGTGCTTCCGATCAAGGAATCGATCACAATCTTGTGTGGATACCGATCATTTTCTATTATATTCATTCTGTATTTCATTCACTGTCATTCCATGATTTATCTGTTGGACATTGCGACTTAAGAGTTCAAACATGAAGAGAGATGACTCCCGATTGGCTATTTTGCCCTCTTCTCCCATTTATTGGCCAATGAAAATCTTTGTATTATTAACTCTGTTGTTAACGGCATCTAAAAAGTCATGCATGGAAAGGAAAGACTGAAGTCATTTTCTCGATTCCTGTTGGTGGTTCACGAGGTGGCATGGAACGATTGAAAAAATGAAACGATTGAAATCAAGTCTGCCTGTTAAGTAAACAAATGATCGATCATGAAAATTTTGCCAATTCCCAACACTAGTATGTACATGTATTGTAATAAAGTGTAGAAAAAATTACCAAAGTACCTGTGATAAATGAAGTAAATTACTAAATACTTTACTATACCAGGCTAGGTTAAATAATAAATAACGACTAGTGTAAATCATAGATGTTGATTTTTTTAAAGAAATGAACGGTTGCTAAACATTGAATATTTACATGGTTTCAGTTAGTTGTAGGTTTTTAATCAGTTGAAAAATTTATTGAAAGTCAAATAGTACATTTCTTCTGCTCTAATATCCCTGCTCATACATTTACTTACAGAAAGCATTCAGACAGGTATGATCAGCCTAGGGCTTGCTGCAGGGTGAGTTGCTTCTTCCTTACTGTTAATGTCACGTCATTCAACAGTTTACCTGAGGAAATAAATAAGGCGATTATCTTTCAAAATGCATTAAACACTAAACTAAAAAAATAGAGTTAAGAGTAGTTTTGTGCTGCCATCGTGCGGCGGAGGTAAAAAAAATTTGTGAAAAAACACATACGTTGCACTACAGACTTATGAAATACCAGTTTTCTTATCTATCGCATAATAACATACAGCACGAACCACAATTTATCTCGAAATGCGCAGAATGGATATAGCCCATTTTTCAGATAAATGCCTCAAATGTTCGAACTGTTGCACAAAACTGTAAAGTTTTGCTGGTAAATGAACTATATATAAAACGTACTGACTTGTAATGAATGTAAACTCTCTGGTCAATGCAGTTTACCCGGACATGGCGTACACCTTGTGAGGATATCATAGTGTGAAATGTTTCTTTGTGCACATTTCCCATTGGTGAATTTTTTTTCTTTTTGACTGGTCTAATGCAAATTTTAACTATGCTTACTTTGAACAAATTGATTTAGGTACGTAACATGATATGTATACATGATTGTTAACCCATAATTGCCTTCTTTTAACTGTGGATTTCTGTTACCTGCAATACATGATATCGACTGATTGGTAGATGAGTTATTTCACTGATTGGTAGATGAGTTATTTCACTGATTGACTGGCTCCATGTTACAGGGTGGAGTCCTTGACACTGAACCCTCTCAATGTCGTTCCACCAGGGTTTGTTGTCAACCCTAAAGTGGGTGAAAATAAGTTGGCCATGGACACTCTCTTGCCTATGGGGTAGGTTGACAGGGTAGGTTCCATTTAGTGTTAGTCACCCTGTGTTAACGGAGTTATGTCAAAAAGCAAAAATCTTGCATTGACCAGTTTGTCATGTGACACTTCAGGATTTCATGCACTTGTGACGTTTGACCTCAGTATCTCATGCACTTTGACATCTGACCTCAGTATCACATGCACTTGTGACATGACCTCAGTATTTCATGAATTTTTTATATCTGACCTCAGTATTTCATGTACTTATGACATCTGACCTCATATTCCATGCACATGTGACTTTTGACTTATTGATTAATTAATTTTATGCAAAACATACAATAATAAAACCGCTTGAAAATTGCTTCCTTGTGATCAGGATGACTTCAGCTACATAGTTTATTTGATTGTTGTCTGCCATCTTACATGTTCCTAAGTCTTGCTCTTTCAGTATAACCTCAGAGAATGTAGCGGAACGGTACGGCATCACTCGAATACAGCAAGACAAGATGGCAGTGGAATCTCATGCAAAGTAAATTATCGGTTGCTGCAAGTTTTAATTCTTTTTGCAAAAGCCACTTTCCGCCAAATAAAATACCTTCACAGTAACACAATCCGTGACTTTACACTTACAGATGATATATACGTTACTAAATGTAATAATTCACAGTGATCTTGCAGCTGGTTCTTCTAATCTTGTCGTGCCATTTTGAAACATCAGTGGGTATATGGCTCCGTATGAAGGAACTTATGCAGACATTTGATGAAGATTACTTAACTTGGAACAATCATATAAAACACGCACAGTGTTGCGAACAATTGTACATACCGTAAATGTCAAGGAATCTGTTCTTATAAGCATACACCAAAATCTATTTTGCTAGACAATAAGATGACTATTTAACACTAGTGGTGTCATTTGGTGACAAGTGTAGAACAACTGAAAAGTGGTGCCAACTGTTTGACACTTTTTAATTGTTCCACACTAATCAAATTATAATGATTATGGATCCTGCTGATTAAAAAGGGTGTGTGTACTAATTAGGGCATGTATGCTTAATAGGTTGAATACGGTAACTAATTCCTGATATCCTGACCTGCTTAGCTTGTGTGGCTTGTGTTGTCTCAGCTGTTTGACATTTGTTTCCCAGCTGGCATAGCACATGTAATTTGTGAAGCAGCTATTTAAATATAGCCTTTTAGAGAGTTCTAAAGATTGTTTCATACAAGAACAAAACTATGGATAAATTCGAGCAAAACTTGCCTTACTGGCAGATTAAGAAGTTAATTTAATACATTTATTAATAATTCTGCAATATTTACAGATACCACAATAGATTTTCATAATTTTATGGTTGTGTTTTGACAGAGCTGTACGAGCCCAGAAGAACGGATATTTCAAGGATGAAATTGTTCCTGTGAGAACTAAAGTTACAGACAAGGAAGGCACAGAGAGAGATATCATAGTATGTACTACTTACTCTGTGGTCATAGTACAGTGTTCTAGCTACTCAACACAGTTGAGATTTATATTCAGACTAGCCGAGTTGCCCGGCGTTGTATGGGAAAAAACTTATGACTCTGCACTAAACAGTCAAGTTTTGGTAGTGCAGTGCCAATGGCAATAACAACTTTGTGCCCCAAAGTCATGTAGAACTGTCAGTTTCACAAAGTGGTTGTGCCGTACAAAAGAACTTCTGATGACGTTTGAGATAGATCATGTAACTCAGAACAATTATAGAAAGCACACATAGCGTTGGAAGCAGATGTACATAACTACGAACTGCTGTTGTTCCAATTTACATAATCTGCATCAAATATAAATTCCCCTCACAACCGGGGGAATCTTTATTTTGTTTAATATGCGAACCATCCCCATGGGCCACCGGGCACACCTACAAATGTCAGCCCCATGGGCCACCGGGCACATCTACAAATGTCAGCCCCATGGGCCACTGGGCACACCTACAAATGTCACCCCATGGCCACCGGGCACACCTACAAATGTCATCCCCATGGGCCAATGGGCACACCTACAAATGTCAGCCCCATGGGCCACCGGGCACATCTACAAATGTCAGCCCCATGGTCCACCGGGCACACCAACAAATGTCAGCCCCATGGGCCACCGGGCACACCTACAAATGTCATCCCAATGGGCCACCGGGCACACCTACAAATGTCAGCCCCATGGGCCACCGGGCACAGTTACAAATGTCAGCCCCATGGGCCACCGGGCACACCTACAAATGTCAGCCCCATGGGCCACCGGTCACACCTACAAATGTCAGCCCCATGGGCCACCGGTCACACCTACAAATGTCATCCCCATACGTGCGAAACTGACAGAGATACGACTGAACAAGCAAACAGACACCCTGTCAAAATCTGTTTTATAGTATAAAAGGAAGGGAGGGATTAAGTGATGGAGTGATGGACAGGTGATAGAAGGGAGCATAAAATGCCAAGGGAGTTGCACTGTGAAAGTTGCAGACAGTCGGAAGAATGTCTGACACAGTGTTAGTAAAGTCACACATGAAGCATGTTGTTATACAGGCCAACACTTCACTTACAACTGCTTCCTTAATTGATTTATTGCAAATCTGGTTCATTGGTGTCCAAATATGTAGTGTGTGAATAGTTTATGTAACATCCACAGGCGATTTAATAAAAAATGCCTATTTTTGTTCAAATTATCGAAGGGGTTGACTTTAGTCATTAAATCTGGTAAGGATCAAAATACTGGCTATCCAGAATGGTAAACACTGTGTGGGTCAATGCTGATCATGGGTGTGACCTCCATCTTCTCGCCGATCACATGACAAAGTTAAAAAATGTCATCAAGGAACAAAATCGTTATTTTTCAGCATTTCGATTTTCACTTCAGTTAATGCTTGAACAAGCATCAACTAATTTAATAGTTTGTCTGATGATTTCACAAAAACTACATACAAAAGTTGCACAAACGAGATAGTATGTTGTAGTGAATACTAGGTAGGTTTGGCTTTTTGCAAACTTAATTTGAAATGAGACTAGCAAAAAAATCAAATTGATTAAGCACTTTTAGTAGCATGAATATGCGTAGTTGACTTTGGAAAGAAGTCTATAATGTTAAACATCATAAAGAATTTTTTCAAATAGACATCCTTAAAATCGTGCACACTTTGTTGTTTGACAATGGCTGTCTAAACTGTGCAAGACAAAACATTTTCTTACACATTTATTTTGTTTTCACAAAAAAGTGCTACATATACAGTACAACCAAAATGAATCATCAAAAGCACACCAAGAGTACGTGAGAGAGAAATGATGTTCTTTGACGCCAACAAATACAGCTCCATTCTACTTAGTGTTGGGACAGTTAAACATACACTCTTAACTCAAATGTTTCCACGGACTTGTTTGAAATTTGAAGACAAAACAGTTGAAAACAAAGGCTAGCATTGCAACAGAATTATAGATATTTTGTCAGTTTTGTTTTGGAGAAAAACAGTGTTTTTTTAAAGGCATTTGTCATTTTATTTAATTTAGGAAGTGTTTCCTTCTGTGCCAGTCTGGGAAAGTCGAGTTATTCTTCTTGTTGCCAGGTGTCTGCTGATGATGGCGTCCGGCCAGGAACCAACATGGAGACACTCGCTAGACTGAAACCTGCCTTCAAACCAGGAGGCTCCACTACTGCAGGTCTGTACTGACTCTTTAGCTCGCTAGACTGAACCCTGCCTTCAAACCAGGAAGCTCCACTACTGTAGGTCTTTACTGACTCTTTAGCTCACTAGACTGAACCCTGCCTTCAAACCAGGAGGCTTCACTACTGCAGGTCTTTACTGACTCTAGATCACTAGACTGAAACCTGCCTTCAAACCAGGAGGCTTCACTACTGTAGGTCTTTACTGACTCTTTAGATCACTAGACTGAAACCTGCCTTCAAACCAGGAGGCTTCACTACTGCAGGTCTTTACTGACTCTTTAGCTCACTAGACTGAAACCTGCCTTCAAACCAGGAGGCTTCACTACTGCAGGTCTTTACTGACTCTAGATTACTAGACTGAAACCTGCCTTCAAACCAGGAGGCTTCACTGCTGTAGGTCTTTACTGACTCTTTAGATCACTAGACTGAAACCTGCCTTCAAACCAGGAGGCTCCATTACTGCAGGTCTTTACTGTCTTTTTAGCTTGCTTGACTGAAACCTGCCTTCCAACCAGGAGGCTCCACTACTGCAGGTCTTTACTGACTCTTTAGCTCGCTGGACTGAAACCTGCCTTCATACCAGGAAGCTACACTCCTGCAGGTCTTTACTGACTCTAGCTCTGTGTGTAAATAGATTTGTCTGTCAACTGTGTAAATGGATGTGTTTGTCAAGTGTGTAAATTGGTGTGTCTGTCAGGTGTGTAAATGGGCATGTATGTGAATTGTGTAAATAGGCGTCTGTTAAGTGTGTAAATGGGTGTCTGTCAACTGTGTCAATAGGTACCTGACAAATGTATAAATAGGGGTGTTTTACAACTGTATAAGTGGGTGCATGCTTAGTGTGTAAATGGGTGTGTGTCCTTCAACTGCATAAATGGGTGTGTTTATCAAGTGTGTTGATGTGTTGCAGGCAACTCGAGTCAGGTGAGTGACGGAGCAGCAGCAGTGCTCCTGGCCCATCGGTCCACAGCCACTGTTCTAGGTCTGCCAGTGCTGGGAGAGCTCAAGAGCTACGCTGTGGTCGGAGTGCCACCGGATGTGATGGGCATTGGGCCTGCCTTCGCCATCCCTGTTGCTCTCCAGAGGGCAGGTGGGCACAGCCTCACAAAATATGTTGGCATGCATGTGTGCGTTCATGCATATGCTTGCATATGTGCATTTATATATGGATATATATATGCTGTATATATATATTTTATTATGTTGTCAATCGTAGGCCAGTATGTGTGGAGCAGTCTTTTTTATGCATGTACTTGTAAATATACATCTGTTTATACAGCACACAGATACTAAAATATGAACTAAAAGTTGAATTTTTGGAGAATAAAATATGAAAACTTAATAGAAAATACCGAAAGTTAACAGGTGTGTGAATATACAGTTAAAGGTGTGTAATAACATTTCAATTTTAGGAATAAAAGACACTGTTTCCCTATAGCAGCATCCTCAAAGGCATCATCTAAGCAAATATAGACAATTTTGATAATTCCTACTAATAGTGATTAAACAGCTAATGACATCTATGGTAAGTAATTTTGTTGACAATATTTTAAACTCCGATAAATACTGTTATACAATATTTCTATCACGAATTTCGACCTGGACTGATGCAGTGCCTTTACAAATTCTTCTGAAGTTTTAATTTTTGCTGCAACTTGCATAAAATGTTGACTTTATTATTATTATGACATAAAATTATGTTTTTGTTATAGGTCTGAGCATAGGTGACATTGATATTTTTGAGATCAATGAGGCATTTGCCAGTCAGGCGACATATTGCGTGGAGAAGTTGGGTATTCCATATGAGAAGTTGAATCCTAAAGGTGGCGCCATCGCTCTTGGCCATCCTGTTGGTTGCACTGGCGCTCGCCAGGTGGCGACACTGCTGCACGAGTTGAACCGCCGAGGCAAAAGGTAAGCTACTTTTCCAATTGGCAAACAATTGACAGATGTCAGCAATAATTTTTGATAGCAGCATTTACTACATGGATATTAGTGAGATTTATATGTATGGAAGCAATATGAACTTTATGTTTGATAGAATCGGAAGAAGGCATTCTGATATAACTCCTAGGGCTTGGGCTCTCCAAGTTACATACACTAGGGGGCGTGGCAGAGGTCTCAACCTTCCATCTCCCACCTGTTTTGGGGCCTGTGTAGTGGTTTACTTGAGGAAGGCTATGTTGACTATGTTGTGATTCAGGGCCTATGGAGTGGTGGCAGTGTACTGTGGCTAGGTTATGTTTCAGGGCCTATAGAGTGGTGTCTATGTGTATTGGATATGTTCTGTTTCAGGGCCTATGGAGTAGTGTCAATGTGCATTGACTGTGTTGTGTTTCAGGGCCTATGCAGTGGTGTCGACGTGCATTGGCTATGTTGTGCTTGAGCGCCTATGGAGTGGTGTCAATGTGTACTAACTGATAGTGACCGTGTTGTGTTTCAGGATCTGTGGAGTGGTGTTGATGTGTGTTGGATATGTCGTGTTTCAGGGCCTATGGAGTGTTTTCAATGTGTATTTGCTATGGAGTTGTGTATTTACTGTCATGTTTCAGGGTCTATGGCGTGATGTCAATGTGTATTGACTGCATTGTGTTTCAGGGCCTATGCAATGGTGTCAGTGTGTATTTACTATGTCATGTTTCAGGGCCTACGGAGTGGTGTCAATGTGTGTTGGTACAGGCATGGGAGCAGCTGCAGTCTTTCAATACCCCGGACCAAGCAACGTAGACGAAGACATACCAATGGCTCGATTATGACACACATGAAACTCCATCAATTGTAATTGTTATGATTGTTATTTGATTCTAAGAAAATCAATAAAGCTCAGTATATTGTAAAACTACATTATGCAGAAACGTTTACGTAGATAACTATATATTAATAACTATTACTGTATATGCTTTTGGTTTGGGGATTTTATCCAGGAGAATATTGTCCTACAGGGGATTTTGTCCTAGCAGGCATATTGGCGGGGGGATTATGTCCTGATGCCTCTGTGACGTATTTCGTTTAGATACATATTTTATTACATATTTTTGTGTTATTTTATGTTAGCAAAATTGTCATTTTGTCTAAAGGTTTGTATACACTTGGTTTGTTGTGGCTTAATTTGTATTCTTTTTGTTAGTGTTTTTTTTCACTGGTGGCCTAATCAAGAAAGTTGCAAAGTAGTAGAAGGGCAGTATGTCTACAAAAGATCAATTTACTTATACGGCTCAGAGGGGCATCTTACATTTTAAAAAAGGGTGCCCGAGTGCCAGTTCGTCAAGCAGCATGATCCGTCCACTGCCATCACACCTGACACTCCTGACGACAAAGATCATCACCTTATCCAGACACCTGGTCAGGAAACCGACTACGCAACCCCAGGCCGGAGACCGCCAAGTTCCCGCACACCGACGTACAAAGGAATTCCGTTAACTATTGCAGATGTTGTCAACAAATTTCCGAAGTTTCGCTCATTTTTGGCAAAGAAATGTGGCCGACCAAGGGCTCACGTTCTATGCACAACATGTCAGGAGTATGAGGAGATGGCAAAGAAAAGTTCTAAATATGGCACTATAACAATCGCAAGCGTCGTCAGGGCGGACTGTAGTGATAGGCTGGAAAGGGTCATTGACCATACGACCTCTGAACCGCACACAGCAGCAACAAACAAGAAGATGGACGAAGCCTGGGAAGAGTGCACAATGTCGCATCCATGGCTACGCGCACTCACTGCTTACAATAAGACTGTTTTTGCGATGCTTCTGCGAATGGCCGTCGACTGTCTAATCGAAACGGTCTCCGTCCGATCGTGGCCGATGCGATCTCTGGCTTATTTGGCGTCGGGCCATCTTTTAGCTGCTATGCAAAAAAAATGGCGCAGATGTGGAATTTGTTCCATTCACGCCCGCCTCTAGCGACCTACACTACAGGAATCCGAACTACTACAAGCAGATGCTGGATGTCATATACGAACTAGAGAAAGTGCGTCTGTCTCAAATGTTCTACCGATGCACAGTCTTCAGTGTGCAGATCGATGACAGCTGTGACAGGCAAATGTTGGACCACAAGTTTGTAAGTGGACGGATGGCTAACAGTGATGGTAGCGTAACGAGTGTGTTCGTCGTCATGCATTCCCCAGAGAAGAACGGTGCCCCTGGACTATTGGAAGGGGTGAACAGAGCTTTCGATCTGACCGGAGGTAAAGACACGAAACTCGTCGGTGTCACCACTGACGGCGAATCGGCAAACATTGGCAGACAAGGTGGGTTATGGCGTCTGCTTGCTGACCAAGTTCATAGATGTCTGGCAACTTTCAGGTGTGCTGCTCACCGATCGGACTTAGGCATTGAGTCGGTCGTCAGCACCGTACCGGAGCTGGGCATTTGGAAGTCTAATCTACTGGGACTCGTACGATTCTTCCGGACGCCGAAAAGGATGAGGATGTTGCCAGAACAGGCCGGGAATGTCAAACAGTTCCCACGGCATCACGATGTCAGGTTTGCCCGGCACGAGCTGCAGCTGGTGGATGCTGTGCTGAATAACCTACCAGCCTGCATTAATGTGTGGGAACAGATGCAGGCACCAGAAAGTACCAGCGACAGAAAGGAGAAGGCTGAAGCCAAAGGGTTTCTGAGAATCTAGAACCACCAACAGAAGTGGATCACTTCACCGATGGGCAACATCCTGGGGATATTTGAAACACTCCAGAAGAAGTTGCAAAGAAGTGGTTTATTCATCAGTGATCTTCTTAGTGTGAATGACCCTGCCGACAAGAAGTTGAGCCTGATGAGGGATGGACCATTCCCGGGAAGAAGAGAGGAAATAGAGAGTTGCCCAACCGATAGCACCTATGAGGACCTAACACAGCGAAAGCCGAACCACCAGTTCTTTTGTGTGAACCGCCTTAATGCACGAGCTATCAGGCTGGAGGTCGTGCAAGCATTCCACAAATACCTCACTGAACGCATGCACCCGGAGCAGGAGGACGTCATTAAAGACATGAAGGGGTTGGTGATATCACGCAACCTGGGATCATTCATTAAGCATGGCGTGCGCGTCGTTAGGCGCCTTTTCCCAGACGAGGCATCTAACTTTGCGGACGGAGCAGCCGAGCAGTTGGAGAACATGATGAATATGCCATTCCTGCCTGATGGCTGTGATCTCGGTTGTAAGATGACTGTCAGACTGCGGCAACTTCTGCCAGTCACCACATGTTCAATTCTGAAGGTGTTGGCATCTCTGGCTTGCACGAGTCCACACTCTATGCAGACCGAAAGGATCGTGAGCCACCACAACCTCGTGGTCGACAATCACCGCACCAGCATGGGTGAGGACACGACAAACGCCCGCCTCATTGTGGCACTGAATGTTGTGGGCACCGCCTACTTTGACCCCCGACCTGCTGTCGATAAATTCCTGGAGAAGACGAGAAGATGCGGGGCTCCAGATTAGGACACCCACGGGCAGCGTGAATTCGTTAGGAAATTTACCTGCGAAATGGGGCTCGTTTAGTCAGATTGAGACGACTGTCACACGTACTGACTTGCAAGTTGCAAGAGACGTGTCATCTTTCTATAACTACTGCATTCTGGGATATATGTGTAACATTTATTTTTTATACTGAGTTGCAGCCGTCAGTGTACAACTCTGTGGATAAAAAGATACTGACACATATAAAGCTTTCATACATTCCTAAGGGTTATGTAAATAATCATTCATAATGCGTAAACAGCCCATTTTAACCATTAGGAATGCCCTTTTAGGACATTGCCCCGAGTGAAAATTCTATAAAAACGCCCTGGTTGCAGCATTCTGTCATCATGCAGTCATGTTATGTATTAAGGGAAGGTGGATTAAGACAGTCCACCTAAAAAGAAGGGTATATAACAAAACACCGCACTTATATAGAAACAGTAAATGTGCTCTATTAAAGACTTGGTCTTCGCGAACAACATTTGCAATAATGAACTGGCATGATGATAAGGAGGAAATCGTTGCTTATTTATCATAAAAACAAAAGTCGTCATCAGGGCCGTTTTATCCTCTACAGAGAGTAAAACGGCCACTCGTCGTGGGGGAAACGGTCCTCAACGATATTAACTAGTTGACCAATTACCATTAATGGAAAAAGCATAATAACAAATCTACAAACGACCTACACACGAACGGTCCAAAAGACTATCGGCAATGGAATATTATATAAATGACAACTTCAGTCTTCTTATCGCTTCCAGTAATTAAATTGTCTGCTGCTCTGCGCTTTCTACAGCCTCTTTAGTCGTAACGTGTTGTGTCGGAGAGACACTGTGTTCTCCCGAGGAACCATACTTCTGTTGCAGCTAATCATTTTTTATGCCCTCCATACGCTTATGCCCACCTTTAACTCCCATTAACGCAGTAGCCCACACGTGGACTTGGGGTCTCTGGTCTTGGATCCTATTCGTAACAAGACTTGACATGTCCTGGAATGTTTATGATTAATTTCTTTGGTTGCTGACACCTACACTCGGACTTGATCGTGAGGCACGTGATATCACGTGACGTGATCATGAAGTGAGTGATATCACGTGGCGTGTCAACATTGCATGACTTTTTTTATTAAATATGGATGGACAAGGTAACAAAATAAACCATGCATTGTTCGGTAGAACTCGTGATTAAATACTCAGCGATGTCGAAAGGGGATTACGACATTGCATTGACTGTACAATATCCAGGGTTGGGATGATTTGCCCTGTGAATGACAGCGGCCTATCGCCTTGGCTCATCACCACTTGGGTCGAGATACTAGAGAGGGCAGTGTGAGTGAGTGGATGGGTGGTGGGTGAATTGGTGAGTGAGCGAGCGAGCGAGCGAGTGAAAGTGATATTCACGGTGACTACACACTCGACAGGATGGCGCAGCAATCAATGTAACTGCCGACAGAGTGGTTTAGTCACCGTGACGGCCGACATAATGGTGTAGTCACAATGGCTGTCAACATAATGATGTAGTCACCGTGACTATATATATATATACACACACACACACACACACACACACACCGTATATATATATACACACACACACACACACACACACACACACACACACACACACACACACACACACACACACACACACACACACACACACATATATATATATACCGTGACGGACGACATAATGGTATAGTCACAATTAATGACTGTCAACATAATGATGTAGTGACTATATATATATATATATATATATATATATATATATATATATATATATATATATATATATATATATATATATATATATATAATATATATATATATATATATATATATATATATATATATATATATATATACATGTACATAATGGTGTGGTCACCGTGACTGTCGACATAATGGTGTAGTCACCGTGATTGTCGGTGGAATGGTGTTGTGACCATCATCGGTATGGCGTAGTCCCCGTGACCATCGACAGAATGGTGTTGTTACCGTGACTGTCGACATCATGGTGTAGTCACCGTGATTGTCGGTGGAGTGGTGTTGTGACCATCATCGGTATGGCGTAGTCACCGTGACCATCGACAGAATGGTGTTGTTACCGTGACTGTCGATATAATGGTGTAATCACCGTGACTGTCGGTGGAATGGTGTTGTGACCGTCATCGATATGGCGTAGTCACCGTGACCATCGACAGAATGGTGTTGTTACCGTGACTGTCGACATAATGGTGTAGCCACCGTGACTGTCGGTGGAATGGTGTTGTGACCGTCATCGGTATGGCGTAGTCACCGTGATTATCGACATAATGGTGTTGTTACCGTGACTGTCGACAGAATGGTGTAGTCATCGTGACTGTTGGCAATATGGTATAGTCATCGTGATCGTCGACAAAATGGTGTAGTCACCGAGATTGTCGACATAATGATGTTGTCACCGTGACTGTCGACATAATGATGTAGCTGCTGTATTTGTCAAAATAATGCTGTAGTCAATGTGATTATTGACAGAATGGTGTAGTCACCATGACTGTCGACATACTGGTGATCACCGTGACTGTTGACAGAATGGTGTAGTCACCATGACTGTCGACATAATGGTGATCACCGTGACTGTTTACAGAAGGATGTAGTCACCGCGACAGTCGACAGAATGGTGTAGTCACCATGACCGTCACCAGCAAGATGTAGTCACCGTGACCACCGACAGAATGGTGTTGTCACCGTTACTGTCGACAGTATGGTGTAGTTAGTGCTATGATGGACTTGGGTGCAGTCCCGCTGACTGTGGGCGGCGTTGGGCGTTGTCTGTGGTCGCCTGATATATTTTCCTATCGGCAGGCGGTGAGTGTCCGTGCAACCCCCCACCTATGGTGTCCGATGCGCCGGCCGGGCACCGAGGAAGAACTGCCGTCAGTACAACCAATCAGCGCGCGCTAATCTGCCGCAAGAAGCGAGCACGTGCGTCGCGGCGAATACGTGAAAATCGATGGGCTTCATATGAGGAAAGATTTAAGTGCATTTTCGGCACAAAATGCCAGCAAGTCGAGCGACGGGCTCGACGTGGCGGGCCTTGGTTGACGCGCCAGGTATGTTTCTCCTACACAAGTACAACCAGTTTAAGCGGCAGCGACAGACGGACAGCCGGCGCAAAGTGACGGAGAATGAGCTGCAGCGGCTGAACGGAAAGATCGTGAGTACTGAGTCGGCGCCAGGCAGGGACTTCTCTCGCTTGTGCTGGCTTCACGTGCCCCTGTGACGTCATTAGCGCCGCGTCTGTGCTCGTGGCGAGCGTGTCCGATCTTTTATCCCCAATCCTCGTGAGTCAAGAGGCTTAGCAAGTACTTAGCAAGTACTTAGCAAGTACTTTTCTTATTTATAGCTATGCTGTCTACGTCTAGTTAATCTTCGCGAACCTTATTGTCTCCTGGCGTCACGACCGGGGGTTTCAAACATGGGGTGGGGTAACATTAGCGGTGTTGCGTCGATGGCGTTGCGAGTGGATGTCTTGTATGTCTTATCAGGTACATTCCAAACACCAATTTTCCAGGTTTAACGCACGAAATTATGCATTAGTCTAGTGGCTTTACATGCAGGGTCACGGACATCACCAGCTCTGAGTCCAGAATATTTGTTTTCCATTTCCCTGTGTGGGATCTTTCACTTCCCCGGCATACATACCTTATAGAAAGGACTACAGTGTTTACTGTCTCATTGAAAAGACCTGGGAAAAGTGGAGGAAATTTTGTTTTTATTTCAAAACTTTCGAAATGGCAGCAGGTGCATTCGAACACGATTTACTGTCCGACCTTCTAATCACCCTACAGACATACGCAACGTAAGCGCGTTCGCTCGCTAGCGCACTCGAAACATCTCCCACCACGAATTACGATTTCGAAGAAAACAAACAACTGTTTTCCTTGCAACGTCCAGCAGCATACGGGGAGTATTAGCAGCACGTCCAGACGCCAAATGCTATGGGACTTGCATTGTATCACAGCAATACCTCGTTGCGTGGTACCACTACGTTAGCTCTGCTCGGGCGCGCCGGTGCCATGGGTTCAATCTCCGTCGACCTGAGCTTACTCACTTTGATGTATTGACCTTATCTTATGACATATACTCAAAACAGATGTTCGACCTGAGCTTACTCACTTTGATGTATTGATCTTATCTTATGACATATACTCCAAACAGATGTTCGACCTGAGCTTACTTACTTTGATGTATTGACCTTATCTTATGACATATACTCAAAACATATGTTCGACCTGAGCTTACTCACTTTGATGTATTGATCTTATCTTATGACATATACTCAAAACAGATGTTCGACCTGAGCTTACTCACTTTGATGTATTGATCTTATCTTATGACATATACTCAAAACATATGTTCGACCTGAGCTTACACACTTTGATGTATTGATCTTATCTTATGACATATACTCAAAACAGATGTTCGACCTGAGCTTACTCACTTTGATGTATTGATCTTATCTTATGACATATACTCCAAACATATGTTCGACCTGACCTTACTCACGTTGATGTATTGATCTTATCTATGACATATACTCCAAACAGATGTTCGACCTGAGCTTACTCACGTTGATGTATTGATCTTATCTTATGACATATACTCCAAACAGATGTTCGACCTGAGCTTACTCACGTTGATGTATTGATCTTATCTTATGACATATACTCAAAACATATGTTCGACCTGACCTTACTCACGTTGATGTATTGATCTTATCCTATGACATATACTCCAAACGGCTGTCTTACGGGGCTAGCGCAGCAGTTTCTTTTTAGTAAGTTTTACATAATATAGAGGTCTCTAGCTATGTAAGTTCACGACACATAATATGTAGCATCAACTATTCTTAAACACGTTGACATTTAAAAGTTATACGTTGACCGTTACTTGTTTAATTTAAATGTTTCGTAATTTACATTGCGTACAAATCGGAACGTAAATTGTTGGGGTGTTAATGATAATTATACCCATCACGTCATCCCGTGAACACCCGACCACGAGGTATTGGGAGTTGTCTACAATTGTTCTCCAAAGTACTGAACGGCAAGGTTGATATTCGTAAACAGATAACGATACAATTATATGTTTTTAAATGTAGTTCATTAAGCCACATCGAAGCAGTTAAGTTGTTTGAACATATATAGTGGTGTATACTATAAAAGATGATTTTACGATAAAAAATATTACGAAATAGACGATACGTGTGGGAGACGACGACACTCATTGTGCAGGATGACATGTAAGAAATAGTCACAAGTGTGCGGGACAACGTATTAAATACATTCTCAGTAGTTGTGCGGACTGACGTATTAGACACAGTCACGATAACTGTGCGACATGACGTTAGTATGCGACATGACGCATCAGACACCGTCACGATAAATGTGCGACATGACGTATTAGAAACAGTCACGACATGTGTGCGACATGACGTTTTAGAAAAAGTCACGATGTGTGTGCGACATAACGTATTAAAAACAGGCACGGTAAGTGTGCGACAGGACGTATTAGACACAGTCACGAGAGATGTGTGACATGACACACGATAATTATGCGAGATGACGTGTTAAAACATAGTCACGATAATTATGCGAGACGGCGTGTTAAGACACGATCACGATAAGTGTGCGACATGACCATTAGTGACGTTTGCACATTCAACATTCTCATGCATAGCTTCAATTTGTGATATAATCTTGGGATCCACCCAATATACCTCAACATCTTCCATAATGCCCCTATTCAGATAGCATCAAATGCAGCCTTGAAATCCACAACATTGCAATGGGACCTGGTGCTTATTTGCCTTATATGTCATGATCTGTCGCAGTATATAGACAGCATCTACTGTCCCTCTGTTCTTCCTGGTTCCAAACTGCTGCTGTTGTGCGTCATCTACACTATATCAGGAGAGGAGGGAAATTGCTCGGCAGTCTCAGGGGGTTAATTTGCACCCTTTTTGTGTGTTGGGCTGATCATACTTCTGCACTATTATGTTGGTAAATTTTCCTGATACCATGCTGCATTACATATTTTCAGATTAATTTTCAGGAGTATGTCAGCCATCTTCTCTCCGCCTGCTTTACCATTTTCAGCTGTTATATATACGATCAGCACCAGGCGTTTTCCTTAACTTAATTGCTTGATTGATCGATGCTGTAGTCGATAAGTCGATGAGCTTATGACCAGTGTTCCTATTTTAAGCACGTTGAGTCTAACAATACCACAGTGAAACTATTGTTTGTCACAACCAGCTTCTCGCACCAATGTCAAACAAGTGTTAGCTCTGTAATATTCAGCCCGTGTTAACCATCGTCTACAACCTAATCTCTCCATATCTAGCCACACACCACAGTTAGGATCCGTCCGCCATTACCCACTCGTAAAGAGTCCCCAGGAGAATGAGGATGCGCGTTATGAGTGAATTTTTTACGAGCACAGATACGTTAGTAAAAATTAGTTTTTTGTGCTACTCCATTACGTCTTTCGTGTGATGGTAATGAACAGACGCTGGCCACTCGCGTATCACTGGCTATTTTGCAGAACTCGCCAACATTTTTGGCTTTGGGTGCGTTTTTATGAAAAACGAGGTGTGTCATTTTCACGAGTTTTGCACACGAGGTCGGTTCATTGACGTTTAATGTGCTGCGAAAGTTTAAAGAAAATCGTAGGACAAATTTTCTACTGTACACGCTATAATGGTGACCAATGTAAATTAATGGTTGTCTCTCCCCATAATGTTGAAGACAACGGACAAGTGAGATAACAATGAGATGAGGCAGACAGCGGCGTGGGACAGCTGGGGCGGCCTCGTGTCGCCTTCGTGGGCGAGGGACGTCACTGTCAAGCCGCGTCCGCGCTCTGCCGCCTTCCACTTTATAGATGGCTGCATCGGCAACGAATCAATGATTGAGATTACGACGAGATCGAGTCTGTTGGTGTGACGAGACAGGTCAACCGCGACGGTCATCGGTCAGATGGACGCTTGTCTGATACAGACTGCGCATAAAGGATCTGTATGCGTATGCGTGTGCGTGTGTGCGCGCGTGCGCGTGCGCGTGCGCGTGCGCGTGTGCGTGTGTGCGTAGCATGGATGTGTATGTGTATGTATGTGTGTGTGTGTGTGCGTGTGTGCGTGAGTGTGTGTGTGCGTGCGTGTGTGCGTGTGTGCGTGCGTGCGTGCGTGTGTGCGTGTGTGCTATTTCGCAGTGTTGTGCTAAAAGTGTCCCAGACCTTTGCACCAGAAACTGCTATAGATTGTTTGAAGATTTGGGTCCGTGCTTGCGGTGCGTAGGAAGTCCATTGTCTCAGACGTTGAAGACTTATTTAACGCCGAGGACTGCGTTGCACTAGCCGCATTGACGCTGAACGCTACTACTGACC
The DNA here is from genome assembly GCA_033239005.1 of Lamellibrachia satsuma. Classification (NCBI taxonomy): domain Eukaryota; kingdom Metazoa; phylum Annelida; class Polychaeta; order Sabellida; family Siboglinidae; genus Lamellibrachia; species Lamellibrachia satsuma. The sequence continues at coordinate 1,849,426 of BSQZ01000089.1, forward strand.
AGCGTCCGCCTGACCGTTGTTGATCCCTCACGCGGCTCACTAGTGGCATGTCTGACCTCAGCACTGACATCAGCACTGACCTCAGCACACGATTAGTCTTAATATGTCGATACCAGCGTCGTTGTGATAGCGGCCTGGCCATTTAAGGTCACATCTTCATTGCTAAGCGCAGCAGTATCTGTGAAAACACGCTCAAAACGGTCGACCGTAAATCCAAGTTATAGTAACACACAGAGGCGGGACGTAGTGGACATATGTAATGTGCGTGCGTGCATGCGTGCGTGCGTGCGTGCACGCGTGTATGTACGTACATGTATGTGTATGTACGTCTTTCAGTACATACGTATGTGGGGGCCTACACACACACACACACACACACACACACACACACACACACACACACACACACACACACACACACACACACACACACACACACACACACACACACACACACACACACACACACACACACACACACACACACACACACACACACACACACACACACACACACACACACACACACACACACACACACACACACACACACACACACACACACACACACACACACACACACACACACACACACACACACACACACACACACACACACACACACACACACACACACACACACACACACACACACACACACACACACACACACACACACACACACACACACACACACACACACACACACACACACACACACACACACACACACACACACACACACACACACACACACACACACACACACACACACACACACACACACACACACACACACACACACACACACACACACACACACACACACACACACACACACACACACACACACACACACACACACACACACACACACACACACACACACACACACACACACACACACACACACACACACACACACACACACACACACACACACACACACACACACACACACACACACACACACACACACACACACACACACACACACACACACACACACACACACACACACACACACACACACACACACACACACACACACACACACACACACACACACACACACACACACACACACACACACACACACACACACACATATGTAGGCCCCCACATACGTATGTACTGAAAGACGTACATACACATACATGTACGTACATACACGCATGCACGTACGCACGTATATACATATATACATATATAACCCAATATATATATATATAATATATATATATATATATATATATATATATATATATATATATATATATATATATATATATATATATATATATATATATATATATATATATATATATATATATATATATATATACATACACACATACACACATGACTATTTCAATAGATAGATATAAACATATAAATACACATATAGCAGAGTATCATCTGCGGATGCCTGTTGATTGTATTCTTGTCTGTCGCCTGGCGGGGCCGAGGGACTCGTTCGAGTGTTCAAGTGGCCCTCCTTTCTCCTTCTGTTCAATAGGTTCCGTCGTGGGATGTCTCATTAGTTCCCTCGTGTCTTTAACTCGGCGGCCTTTCACATACTATTTTTAAACATCACCGCCGAAGCCTATTATCGACATTTTATGCATCAATCTCAGACAAAGCGGGCTTAATAAATGGCACGCGTGTTGTTTTGCCCTTTCGCTTAACTCCATTATTTGTCAATGAATATGTTTTGCGATTCTGTCGGCTGAATATAAGCTGTATAAAGAAATATTAAAGTATTGATTATGGAGATGTGAACCGTCGTTTGCGACTTCAGCTGACGGACGACTGCCTCGCCACGACGGCCGATCGCTACACGAGAAAGCCCACGGCCGACAAGAGAGAAAGAGAAGGCAGCTGTACTAATCCCAACTTTACGAGACTGACCCGCTGGGCTTCCATCCCGTAATGATGGCTTTTAACAATATTATTTGCTAAATTCTACTAAACACGTTTTTGTAATGTCATATTTATAATACACATCAACGGTGCAGTTACTATGCTGGAAACTGTATAGTGACAGCTGGGACTATTCATATTTCACTGATTAGGGTTTTTAATATCAATTAAATGCCCCGTTTTGGGAGTAATTCTACAACCTTATTCAATAATTAGGGCACCTAATGAACACTGCATCCCCGTGATGCTCGGCATTTTGCAAAATCACCTCCACGTATCTGTATGGTAGGCGTATGATGATATAATAGCTAGTGCTGAGATGTAGGGGAGACCAGGGCTACTTGTAACAAGTAAGTTGTACTACAGACAAAACTACTACTATAAATTATTTTGCCAATAGTTTTAAGCATGTTATGTTTGGTACCACGCGGGTAAAAGGTAAAAAACGGCGCCATTTCAAAGATTAAGCGGGCAGTTTGTTATTGTGGCTGTGGTAAGTATTATATGCTTGTTTTGAGTTGAGTAGTTTCAGTAGAATTTTTTAAGGATATTATAGTTAAAATACAAAATTATATTCCATATTAATAAAACTAAGAGTTTTTCATCTATTGTGATTTTAAAAACGTGATTTTAGAAAAGGCTGTTTCGTTGGAATTAACAAGTAAAAACGTTTCGATCGGGTAACAATTCGAACAACAATCCTGAAATATGCTGTCTGTTTTTGCTACAACCAGCCCCTGTCTCCCCTGATAGATGCATTCTCGTTGTGATGCAACATGATAAGTGTGACGTATCCTTAATTACCGCATCTGCTACCCGCCGCTGCTGCGTCGGTCAGGTGGTTCGGCGCTGTTGCGTCGGTCAGGTGGTTCGGCGCTGTTGCGTCGGTCAGGTGGTTTGGCGCTGCTGCGTCGGTCAGGTGGTTCGGCGCTGTTGTGTCGGTCAGGTGGTTCGGCGCTGTTGCGTCGGTCAGGTGGTTCGGCGGTGTTGCGTCGGTCAGGTGGTTCGGCGCTGTTGCGTCGGTCAGGTGGTTCGGCGCTGTTGCGTCGGTCAGGTGGTTCGGCGCTGCTGCGTCGGTCAGGTGGTTCGGCGTTGTTGCGTCGGTCAGGTGGTTCCCTCGTGACGTTGTCAGGGGCAACGCAAGCTCCTCAACACAGTGTCACAACATCTTTATTGCGCTTCCCGACTCTTCGGTTATAGCTTGATGAATGGTGGAGGAGGGGGGGGTAGGTGGCGATCTTTCGAGACGGTTGGCACGTGGTTTTGCGGCATTCATGGCCAAAGCCAACTGTCTGAATTCACTTGCACGTATTTTCCTAATTACTGTCTATGAGATGTACACATTAATTGGTGCCTTCCAACCGTTCCAATCATACAAGTCCACCCCATCCCCCCTCCACCAATATGTCTAACCAACGCTGTGCCACTTGCTCAGTATACATAAATTATTTTTGCTAAGGCGGTTATAGTTAATCTCCATCTGGGTCAGGTCCTTGATGGACACTTTCAATAGTAAAACTACAATTTCCATAAAACGGCAGTTTGTTGTGAGGAAGCTCTTGATATGAGAAAAGGGCAACAGTTTCCAGAAAACGTGCAAGTAAAGGCCACCAGGCATTTAGTATGCGGGAGCAACTTGGTAGACTTCGTCAAGTCCGGGTGTGAAAGGAAGATATGGTTGTGCCAGTGGTTCCAGTGGGGGGACAGTGGATGGTAACGTGCTGGAAGCAAGCTCCGGAAAGGGAACTTTTCCTTGACAAAAAGGGCGAATTGTACTATTACAAACGACTGGAGGCGATGTACAAAATGGACAACTTTTAATGATAAAATTGCAACAATTTTCCATTTAAAAAGCAGTAGGGAGACTGAGAGGACGGAGGAAATGTGGATCAATAGGCTTTCTTCAAAATGTCACTGACATTGTGCATTCTACTAAACACTGAGTCCTACCGGGACATCGCCCCCAGTGTAAATTAACTAAAACGCTCTGGTCTGACATCTTTGATTATCTTCGTGATCTTCTGATAGGTTAGGCAAATTTGTTTTGAGAATCATACGAGACTTGAGCGACGCAGCAGTCTTCCAACATGACACATCGCTATGCCTTGCTTAGCGTGTCGTATTTAATTAAGCTGCGGCGTTCCGACATGTTGTTATGCTATGGTAGTCGTGTAGCATAACAAGAATTCGTGCACCATAACAGGTCAGCGTCGTCCCTTTTATCAGAAACGTATGTTATATATATATATATATATATATATATATATATATATATATATATATATATATATATATATATATATATATATATATATATATATATAAAATAAATAGTATATATATATATATATATATATATAATATATGTATATATATATATATATATATATAAATATATATATATATATATATATATATATATATATATATATATATATATATATATATATATATATATATATATATATATATATATATATATATATATATAACGACACGTTAACCAGGTTGTGTCCCAGTATATATTTAGGTGTTTTTAATATATTTTGTTAGTATGCCTATGCCTATATTAGTATCAAAACACCTTCATATTCTACGCCTTTAAAATATAACGATTGCACAGTTGATTTCGGAAAGGACGCTTGTTGATTGTGGAAACCGAACCTAAATACACAGCATACCGCTGATACCGTTGGCCTGTTAAAGTTAATTAGTTACAGCGTGGACATAAAATGCCTTTGCAACTGATACTGGCTATTGTGTCTTTGCAATCGGTCTCCCAGAAGCGTTCGTGGCAGACGTTGTTCTGTGAGTTCAAGGTTTTATTGACGATTCTTTCGTTTTATGGCTACACTCCATTATGGCTACACTCCATTATGGCTACACTCCATTATGTCTACACTCCATTATGTCGCAAACATTGTCCCTTCATTTCATTGGAAAAAAACTTGCGTTCTCGTAGATGGCTATTGCGAGACACTAAACAACCGTGTTGTGATGTTCTTACGGGTTCACCGAAACAACTGACAATCGATGTTAATGGACCAAATGAGAGTAGTTTACATTGACATGACTTTGGTTACTAAAACATTCTGCCTCGGATTGTGGTTCAATGATCACGACATGTGTCTTCCCCCTTCGAATTTCAATAGCGTATTTGTATTTTGGCTGGTCTTCATGAACTAAAGCCATTTGTATCTCGGTGCCCAGAATTTACTATGTTGTTTACTAACACTAGTATTTTAAATCAGGCAGTGATAGTTTAATGCCGCGTCTGACGTCAACGCTGGGGCATGAATCATTGCAACATGGCTACGCGCCATTCTTTCTCATGGCGTGCAAGAGAACGTTGACTTCATCGTCCGTGGTATGAATAAGCAGGAAGCACTGACGTCACATTTCTAAAACCGTGCCAGAAAACACAATACTACGTTTGTCCCAATGGAAAATCTCACCGAATACTTGAAAAACCCCGTGGGAAATTTCCAATTTTTGTAAAGTGGCTCCACGTACAGAGGATGAAAGCCAATAAAAATATATATAGAAATAACAGGGCTGTGAAGCCAACTTATTTCTCTGTAATTTTGTCCAGAGTACACCGATTGAATTCTATCAAAACGCATAATTAAGCTACAAACCATCTACGTCATTTTCAATTTAGTCGAATAATATGCCGCCATTGGCGTCTATTAATCACAACAGTAGACCCTGTCGTGATCGATACGTGATCAATACTATCTATCGCAGCATTGTAACACTATACAGATAAATGTGAGAGCGCTATGAAAATACCTCAAATAAAACTCTGTTGACATTAGCAGGCGATCGAGATTAAGAAAACATCGGAGTTAAAAAAACTATTAAGTGGTTATTAAAATATGTATAGGACTATTAATGAAACATATTTTCTTCAAGCGTCATTACAGTAGAAGAACAGGGCACGAAGAACAGCTCGTAAAGGACACCGAAGACTAGCTTATAAAGTAATAATTCTAACAAATTATCAGTTAACTGTGGAAATGTTATCGGGTATGTATAAAAACTGAATTCAATTAACAATGTGGTCTTCCTTGTCAATATACCATCTGGAACTGTTTGCGGTGTCTTATTAAATTGTGTTAACACGTTGACTTATGAGGAATATCTGACAACGTAGACATACGAAGACATATCATTTATAATTTACTTAACTTTATATAAAACAATATGCTACTCAAACATGTCGGGGCGCAGTAGGTGGTAACACCGGGCCACGTCCGCAGGTCGTGTACAAACATGTGTCGAACTGCGTAAGACAACATACTTCGATGCGCAACTTGAATTCGAAATATATTACAAAAACCTCCCATTTGTTTCATCCACATAGCCAGCCAGACTAAATTGCATTGTGACGACTGCCATGCAATAGATGAATTATCAATAGGTAAGAATATACGACCGTGATCAATACTCTAAACAATATTGGCCTCTAAAATAATTTTCGTCTGCTTTATTAACGTTTCCACATAACTTACCGGACTATAAATAAACAATCCAGATGGCTACAAGAGAGGGCGGGGAAGTTGAATAGTTGGCTGTAAGAACGAGAAATAATTGCAGGCAAGAGACGACTTGGGATTATATCTTGAATGAATGACAGAACGAAATAAGGACAACAAATCAACAACATTATGTTCTTGCAAACTGTTGAACATTTCAAGTGCAAACTTGCAGGTTGCAGATCTACGCAGTCCATAATCATATACTACCTAAAACGGATAACCAGCACAGACCGATATGGGAAGGCACGTCATTGCTGTAGAGAACGACGTCGACAAACGATGAAACTTGTTAATTACCGAAATATTGATATGTACAAAGTATGTATGTTATATATATATATATATATATATATATATATATATATATATATATATATATATATATATATATATATATACATATATATATATATATATATATATATATATATATATATATATATATATATATATACATATATATATATACATATATATATATATATATATATATATATATATATATATATATATATATATATATATATATATATATATATATATATATATATATATATATATATATATATATATATATATATATATATATATATATATATATGTATATAATATATATATATATATATATATATGTGTACAAATACATACATATATTATAAATATGCATATGCACGTTATATATTGTTACGTTAACAAATATATAATTATATATGTATAATATTGTTACGTGACCAAATACTTTGTCACATTAGCACATAATTTGTGACGTATGCTGAGAGAGATAGAGAGAGAGAGATAGGGGGGAGGGAGAGAGAGAGAGAGAGAGAGAGAGAGAGAGAGAGAGAGAGAGAGAGAGAGAGAGAGAGAGAGAGAATGCATGCACGCAGACATACCTAAGTACTTGTATATAGATATTCTGTGTAACCGATTTTTATCTTTGCCATATAAAAGTCACTGAGAAACGGGCAGAATAGATAATAAAATGCAGGGATGATACAGGACGATATATGTAGGGAAAGTTAGCGGGAAGACATTGGGGTGGGGTGGAGGGAGGTAGGGAGGTGGGGCGGGAAAGAAGGATGTAATGTAGAGAATATTTGCTAAGAACCTTGGGAACCCCATTTAACAGTCGTTGGATATTCTTGTCGTCGCCACAGCGGTTGCGCTGTGTACCATTGTGCCGGTATCTCAAGCGTCTTTGTGCTGTGCACTCGGCAGTCGCCTCCCTGGTAACTAGACAGCTTAACAAGCAGACTCTCACAGACATTCACACGCAAAGACACGCGCTCTCGTCTTGTTTATGTTCTGACTTTATTGTTCTCAAAACAGGTTCAGCACATCGATAACTACAACAATGATTAAACAGAACCTATGTTATTGCAAATATCACGAATTTTATCCACCGAAAGCATCCATCAAAACAACTAAACACGTTGTAATTCACGACACGTCTGCGAGTTGGTGCCTGGGAAGAAACTAATATTTCTTGCAGTAGTCCCGGTTACGGTTGGGATTAATGTTGCCATTGGCGACTATGGAAAAACATGTGACGTACTGCAATACTGCGCCTGGGATTTTATAAAAACAATAGGCCTCTTTCAAGGAACCGTAATTTCGTTATCGCTTTTCTATAATTATACTATATAGAGAGAGGTGTGTGATAGTATTTATATCTGCTTGTGTTTCATCACATAATTCCATCCACCCAAAGACACAGCCACTGTGGATATGAGATGATTTTGCAAATCTGGACTATTTTGTAAATAGAACCCGCGGATTGGGCACCAAGATACTGGGCAATCACATCCGAATAGTTGATTAGTTCGCAAAGAAAGATTTCACAAGGTTGCCATCCAAAGCCAAACAATTTTATTTGATATATTTTTTAATTTTGTTTTTATACATATTTATGCTGCTGTTCCATTGAATTATCGCCCACTGTGAGAATTAATACTTTCTTATATCTCATACACACTGTTCATTCACTGACTTTACTTTGTTCCCTCTAGTTCTTCTATCTTCGTTAAGTAAGAAACAAGAGTCTACCAATATTTTAATAACAATTTATTTTAATACATTTAACATTTCTATTTGATCTCTTCTTAATCTCTCTAGCGTTCTAAAACCACATTATTATCGGCGCTTTTCATAACAAAGATATCTCAGTTGTGGAATAAGCTTAGTTGCTCTCTGTATTCTTTCTAGCATATTTAAGTCCTTCTTACAATTATATGGTATCTACGCTTGTGTACAGTATTTTATATTAAGCTTTATTATTCCAAATCACTCACTCGGTCGTCTGCGTGCCCAAGGTGGCATATGTGACTCACTGTTTAATACAGAGGTATAATTATAGCTCTTTTTTATATGTTATATTTCTTCTAATCAACCCAAGACATGTTTTACCCTTCGAAACTGCAATCCCACACTGCAATGAAACTTTTATGTCAGTACCAGTTGTTACCCCGCCGCATTTTCTTTTACGGTTGTACCTAGAACATTATCTCCCATTTTATTATGTCCATCCATGTTCCCGTGTCCTGTGCATCTACACTTCCAAAGTACACACGTAGACACATTTGTAATTAAGACAGAGAGAACAAACAATAGCACATTTACTTATATTATTTATTAAAATAACTAGAATTAAAATGTGATAATACTAATACTAATACCAATGGTTTATTTTATAAAGACATAGGTACATTTAATGTGTCATTGTGTTCACAACTTTGGGACCGGAAGTGCATTATCTAGTCGCCATAGAACGGGAAGCAGTAGCGTCCCCTATACATATATTAAAAAAAATTAAGGTATCAATTGAAACTCTATCCTCAGCTAATTTATCTCATCGCAAATCCGGTTCGTTGGTGTCCAAATTTGTAGTGTGTGAATAACATCCGCTGTCGATTTAATAAAAATGCCCATTTTTGTTCAAAACATAAGACTCAAAATAGTGGATATCCAAAATGGTAAACACTTTGCTGGGTGAATGCTGATCGTGGGCGTGACCATCTTCTCTTAATGTTTGATCAAACTTTAAGTCATTTAATAGTTTGTATGATGATTTCAAAAACATTACAAACAAGAGTTGCACAAACGAGCTAGCATGTTGCAGTTAATACTAAGTTGGCTTGATTTTTCGTAAAATAAATTTGAAATGAAAATTAAAAAAAATTATTTGAAAATTCGAATTGCGGAGGGTTCTGTAAGGGTGTGATTTTATGCATTATGTATCCACTGTTTATATAAATGTATGCCCGTAATGTTAAAAAAAGGGGAAAGCTTTAAAAGCAGGATATTATTTGTGTCTGAAAATGGCATGAATTGGTCAGCGGTCTTTAATTGTACTACATAATATGCCACGTTCAATTGTATGTCACAGCAAAGTAAAGACCGTCTACGTTAGTAATACATGTTAATCGTCTACACTATTAATAAATATTTATTGCAAAACCAAACGACACAAATCTTTATTTTGTAAGGCACACATTGTTATTATTGTCAAATATTTTTCAAACGGTGAAGTAAATGGAACTGTAGCATTAGACATACCATTATAAATGTTTGCACCAACGTTAAAAAATGGTGGTAATTTCTTGTAGTTTACCTATTGGTATTTTATGTAATCTTTGCAAGAGCATGTGGTACAAGTTCTTATATGGTGTCATATCGCGTGAGTTTAGTGTGTCGGCGGTCGAAGACACTAACAATAGAGTTACACTGAACTACATCCTCTAAGGGGTGTATCGTATATCCTCGGACGGATCATATTACTTTCTCTTGGCTGTCTCGCAAATGTTTCTCATTAATACAGTGACATATTGAGTTGGCTGCCGCGCTTCAATGGAGGGTAGCGTGACATAACACAACCAATCAGCCGTACCTTTTTGCATTTGTTTAAACATTCATTAGGCCACACGATACGTACAGACAACGTACACGTACAGACAACGACGCTGATAACGAAACAATTAGTATTCTCTGACGTATAATTTGTATATAAAAATGGCACACGTACATTACAACATACATTCTAAACAACTACTGCAATATATCAAAAACCAAAAGTCATCGTCAAAATGTGTCCTTAATTGCACCCATAATGCAAGACATAAATGACCTGGGGTTAGTGAGACTAGAGCCAAGTTGGCACAGCGGCAAAGTTACAACAAACGGTCAAAGGAATGGATTTGGCCAGACGGCATATTGGGCGTAGTCCAGAGTACGATTAGTTCCCAGAAGCTCACAGCGATCCTCCATTTTCATCGACACTGGAAGTTTCTTTGTTGCACGTCTAATCAACGTAACTGTAATTCTAGGAATGTGTATACCCGTCGTGATCTTAAGGTATGCTTTGTAATGTATCATAAATGGGGCTAGTAGTTTTGCTCAAATTGTCAAGGCATACTTGGTCCATCTAGTGTTAGACTATGTCCATTTAACGTTTCGCTAGCATTGATGAAGGAATTATTTGTTTTACTCTTTCTCCAGAATTGTTTTTTAAGTTTCGGTATGTTGCAAAGTTTTCCTTTCTTGTTATGTTTGATGTACATTTGTATCTATAACGCATTATTATTATTATTATTATTATTGAGCTAGGTCGGCATACGAATTCCTGAGAACATACAATTGAAATGAGAAGGTCAGAGATAACAACGTGCGTCAGTTGTGTTGCTCTCCAGGGGTGGAACTACGGGAGTTGGCGGTCAGAGCGGACAATGTCCTCGCTGCTAAATCATTGCGTCCTTTGGGCTTCTTGCGCTGAACAATCAATCAGTCGATCACCCTAGTGAACCTGGCGTCGTCTGAGTGTTCAAACGAGCGGCCCCGTGGTGACATTCTAACATGCCTGCCCCACTGTAGCGCTGACCTCGGCGTCCGTGAGTCCCTCGGCGGCTGTCAAGACGGTCCACGGCGGTCTAGATCCGTCGGGTTCGCCACGTACGCCACTTGTTTGAACACATGGCTTTTCCAGACCTATTAATTAAGTGTTTTTGTTCGCTAGTAGATTAACCACATAAATATTTGTGTTCGACACTTTGTTAAAATGTCCAAGTTGGAATATTGTATCCGCGTTCGTGAGAATACTTTACGGATATATTAGTGACGTAATTATGTTGTTGGATTTCTTATTAAATTGACAGAAGAGCTGACGCTGAAATACACCATTCACGCACGCACGCACGCACGCACGCACGCACGCACGCACGCACGCACGCACGCACAGTTGTGTATATTGCCCCCTAAACTAGTGTCACTGTCTATTGCTACTGGTCTGCTATGTGGAGGGCAAGTCAGTCGCACTGACCGCAATAATTATTGTTCTATGCCTCTCCTCGAGCCAACACATTTACGTCAGCAGACTAACTGTGTTTCCACGGGGACTCTTTGTTGCATGAACCTGTGGCAACCACCATTGATTGTTCACGTGAACGGTTACGATCTGTCTCGACGATATGTGAATTTATCTGACAACTTAGTTGATCCCTGTCACACATTGATGACAATCATTGTGGGTAACTCAATTTTTAAAGCCAACTAAATTGCTACACGACGTTATCCGAAACAAAAGTACATCGATTTTCCAATCAAAGACACGGTAAATAACCGCCTTACTGGTAGCCTAGCTACACTGCGTTGAACTTTCGTAGGACGTCGGGAGATGGTTGGAATCTCTAAATCTGAAGAACACGCAATATTTGTTTATAAGTATTATGTTGTCATCGTACAAATGGTTACTTTAATGGTGACCGGACATTTTCCCCGCCATTGCCCCAAGCCAAGGTCTCCCAATGATGATGATAGTAATAATAATATCTTCGTCAATATTCCCCGGACAATAACCTCTGTCGATAGCCTTCTACACAATTTGTCCGATAATACCCACAACATGTTTACAATGGTGGGAACATATTGTGTCGATGTGATAACATTAAAACCTGTAAGCATACTGGAAAAGTAGTCCCGTCCCATGATCGTGGGAGCGCTCAGGTGCGAATCACAAATAAAACTGGCCAATGTCCTTTTAGTTACGATATGCTCGATAACTGCGCTCGGTGAACGTCATTTGGGTGCTGTTGTCTGGACTTGACTTCATATAATGATAACTGTGTTCGGTGAACGTCATTTGGGTGCTGTTGTCTGGACTTGACTTCATATAATGATAACTGTGTTCGGTGAACGTCATTTGGGTGCTGTTGTCTGGACTTGACTTCATATAATGATAACTGTGTTCGGTGAACGTCATTTGGGTGCTGTTGTCTGGACTTGACTTCATATCATAATAACTGTGTTCGGTGAACGTCATTTGGGTGTTATTGTCTGGACTTGACTTCATATCATAATAACTGTGTTCGGTGAACGTCATTTGGGTGCTATTGTCTGGACTTGACTTCATATCATGATAACTGTGTTCGGTGAACGTCATTTGGGTGCTGTTGTCTGGACTTGACTTCATATCATAATAACTGTGTTCGGTGAACGTCATTTGGGTGCTATTGTCTGGACTTGACTTCATATCATGATAACTGTGTTCGGTGAACGTCATTTGGGTGCTGTTGTCTGGACTTGACTTCATATCATGATAACTGTGTTCGGTGAACGTCATTTGGGTGCCATTGTCTGGACTTACTTGACTTCAGCATTGTCACATTAACGACTCCTTTCCACCGGACATGTTTTTGGACTTTCATTTCCATTTCTTTCCATCCACATATATTGTGTTATTGCACTGAGTAATATTGTCCAACAACATATTGCCAGGGGATCCTGGCGTGATGTTGCCGTCCTACATCCCATTTTATGTCTACGTTAAAAGGGTTTCTGTCACACCCCACGCGACGATGTCTAAACCTGTCATGTATTGATATGTGACAACTAATCCACAAGTCACCTCCAGTAGTGACATATAGCTAACTAGCCAATTATTGTCAGATATGTGGAATAAATAACCAGCCACTTATATTCAGCGAAGTGAAATAACCAACGTGTCCGTGATTCAATTAGATATATTGATTTCAAGGCGGCGACCGTTGGCCGTTTGATAGTGTGCAGGCCTCCGATAACTCAATTGGTTGTCGGGTCAGGGCTTCAATCACTGGCCAGTGGCCACAGACCACTGACCACTGCAGCGGCTAACGACATACACGGAACACCGCACCCGGTACTCACTATAGTATCCATTTGCTCTTGACTTGGGTTAACAACTTTCTGTATTGGACTACATGTGTATTCAAATGCTGTTTTTGAATATTCGTGTTCGAATACTTCCAGATTGTCCCCCAACGTATTCATGTGTGTAAATATTTCCATTTATACTATTTTGTGCATGTCTAAGCACGTGTACATTAGCTTGAGAACATGTACATTTCCATTATCCATGCTTGTCTAGTGGTGTTGGGCGGATGTTTCACCGGGTATGACCAATCCACCTCCATTTTCTCTTTTTGATTTATATTTCCACTTGAAGCAGTTTGGTCCTTTCCCAGGGAGCGTTGGTGCTAACTTTGTCTGACCATTTCAAATTCACAATTCTGCACAGACATCTATTGATGAAAGTGTGTATACTTTTCAGTGATTGCTGCGTCATTCTCATGTTTCATTGCAGTATAGGCAACACTGACTTGACATTTGTGTTAATTATCCTCCGCTTGGTGTTTCACTTGTTCTGCGTTGCCGTCCTGATCTGCGTTGCCGTCCTGATCTGCGTTGCCGTCCTGATTTTCCTCAAAACGAGGAAAGCATCTCTGGTTTGTTTGGATCCTGGTCTTCGTCTGTGTCTTCTGTCTTGTTGTTTTAACCGTCCAGACACGTGATGGAGACCGTTTCTTCCAATGGATACCCTTCTACAGCGACTGGGCTATTGCCTTCGTATTGGCTTTCATAGTCTTTGTCTTGCATATTTTGTTGTTGAGTACTGTGTGGACACTGTGTTTAGAAGCTCTGTTTTCTCTTGTATCTACTTATGACTGTGATAGGAGAGCCAGGTCGTCTATAAAGTCCAAGTCGTCCGACTGGCTCCAAAGGGTCCACTGGATACCATATCTCCTATTCTCTATGTCTCCTATATTTCTGTGGTCCTCCTCATTATTCAGTCTATGGCCGACAGGAAGATGAGGAACGACGACAGAAGGCACCCCTGCCTCACTCCTGTGAACACCATGACGGAGTCTATGAGTTGTCCTGTGTGAATTACCTTGCAAGACATCCCGTTGTAGGCGCGTGTGGACCTACATCATGAAAACGATTGTGATCGCAGGCGATCGCAGGCATAGTCTGACCTACGATTGATGGATCAGACGCTACACTGGGACGCCGTAGCAACGTAGCAACGTAGCCGGAAACACAAATCAACCCCAGATTCAAGAGGATTTGAGTATAATTCATGGAATATGATGCGGCATCAGTCTTGAATAACAAACTCCGAAAGCAGCACTCGAAAACGCGCAAGGATTTGCTTAATGGCGTTTTCTTGCATTAATCAGCATGATTGCAACCTAGTCGTCATCTGACAACTCTTATATTTCATCGGCACTTATTATTATTTCGCTGCAGTAATTTCCTCGGTATAACAACGAAGACAATCACTCAATATCAAGTTATATAAAGCGAATGGCATCTACATGTTATTCTGAGAGGAAACGCAGCCTGACAAATGTTCCATGTATTTATAGCACCTCGTGAGTATGACAAATAATAACATACAATAAGTATCATTCGAAGAAATGGCAAACGATAACTTCTTTAACGGTGTAACTAAATTGAGACGGCACGGGGACTCGTGACTATAAAGAGGATCATGCGCGCGCATGTGTGTGTGTGTGCGCGTGCGTGCGTATGCGTGCGTGCGTGTGCGCGTGTGCGCGTACATACTATGGCCAGTATCTGTATTAACCAGTACACTTTACAGCAGGCTTGTTAACAAATGCATGTCAACGCATTTGAATGCAAATGCAAATGTTTCACTGGATTCAAATGCCATTTTCCAGGAACGCTATGAAATACAAATGCAAATGTTTTTGGGTCGCATTCAAATGCAAATGCAAATGTTTTGGTTACACATTTGCAAATGCATTTGAATTAATGTCAAATGTTTTGACTTTATATTAACGATTTGTTTTATTTGGAGAAAAAACAACTAATGTATACAAACACAGCTGATTGTATGTATATTTGGGAACCATGACAGGGAATGAAAGGCTAATCCTTCAGGTAGGCCAGAATGGAAGGGAACCTGCTGCAAATATTCAGGGCTAGCATTGTTAATATTTATTCCCCCAATGAGCTGCCACCCCAACCCACCCTAACAGTGCCAACACAACACAAGGAAGTCATTTGTCTGCATTGTTTTGATTTGTTTCAAGTAATCTCTGAAGCCATCAACCTATAGACCAGTTGGTCTTTTCATGTTGGTCTTTTCATATGAAAAACAGCTCAGGCATTGACCAGTTGACATACGGAGCACTTTTCAAAGAGCACTTTGTGAAAGTGGTTTCCCAGGTCAAACAATGATTTCATAATATGCTGAGGATACTGCTCACAACAGAGCACTTTCCCCAATAACACGTTGTGAAATTGTGCTTGAAAGTGAATCTAACAATAATAATTATTCAAAGAATTAAGCATGCATTTGCTTGTACATTTGATTGTGCATTTGACAAATCAAATACAGTATATACACCCTCACTGCTCACTCCTGCAAGAGCTAGACATATCATTTCGATCTAATTTTTGTTTATAGATTTGAAAGAAACATTGGACCTATGGCTTTCTCAGGGACTATTATATATATATATATATATATATATATATATATATATATATATATATATATATATATATATATATATATATATATATATATATATATATATGTGTGTGTGTGTGTACGTACGTACGCATATATAGTTATGTGTGTACTGGTGTATGTGTGTATGTTAACATGTGTGTGTGTGTGTGTGTGTGTGTGTGTGTGTGTGTGTGTGTGTGTGTGTGTGTGTGTGTGTGTGTGTGTGTGGTGTGTGTGTGTGTGGTGTGTGTGTGTGTGTGTGTGTGTGTGTGTGTGTGTGTGTGTGTGTGTGTGTGTGTGTGTTTGTGTGTGTATGTATGTATGTATGTATGTTTGTATGTATGTAAGTATGTATGTATGTATGTATGTATGTATGTATGTATGTATGTATGTATGTATGTATGTATGTATGTATGTATGTATGTATGTATGTATGTATGTGGTCTTATTATTAAATATACTGTAGTCAGACCGGCAAGTAGAGTGTCGACGTACAAGTAGGTACAAGTAGGTACAAGTAGGTACAAGTAGGTACAAGTAGGTACACGGTAGTCTGCAAGTAGAATCAATTATGAGCATACAACGACCACCTTGTTGCTTTCAGCGCCATCTCGATCTATTAATGTGGCTGAGTGGTTCATTAAAACCTGTATTCGAGATCATGCTTTCATTCAGAAAGTGATGCTCCCAATTCCGTATAATAAAGTAAGTTTTCGTTGATACACTGTGGGCGTTTCTTGACGTTGATGCCCGGCTGCTCTGCCCACGGCTTCCACAGCTTGTCGCTTTAACTAGCACCAAATTTCTCACGATATCAGGATAGTTTATCCTCTGTTTTATCTTTCTATTCTGTAGCAACGTGAACAAGAAACGTGCCGTTTATGTTCAGGAATTTGCCAGGCCGTAATCCAAAATGGGCCGCCGTTGTCCAGAATCAGCTGTCAAGAACAAAGGTCCGTGTCCCGTGGTCATGGGTCGTCCACTGCACATTTATATATAGCAAGATGTGGGCGGGGAAAATATTATCACCGACTCGCCTAACACGTTTATCATGGAACCCCACGGGAACCCAATATATTATTTGTTTTGGCCTAAATAAACATTCAACTAATTCGGTAGACTTAGCTGCTTCAGTCGCCTGTGTAACAGTCTCCGCGTTCACGTTTGAGCCTGCTTTGACGCACATATGTTTTAATGCGGCACAGATCAAACGCGATTAAGTATAGATGGGATTCTTCCACATATGTCGTCGCCACTAAACCGGCAATAATTGGATGTCATCTTGTTATAGTCAGAGCTGTCACGTAAAGCTGTGGCTGTGGCAGATTACTGATGCAGACAGAATCTGTTGTTGCCGTCCGCAGGACAACTCTATGGCAGTCCACGGATAAAGACTCTCTCTCCATTGAACAACAAACCTATGTTTGTTTACAAGACAACTCTATGGCAGTCCACGCGTAAACACAATGTCTATGTAGAATGACAAATATATGTCTGTTTACAAGTCAGTCCACGGGTAAATACTATCTGATCGTCTCCATCACAACTGTCGGTCTTTCTCCAGGACTATCCGATGTCCGTCCACAAGACAAATCATTGTCTATCCACAGAAAATAGTTGTATATCTCCAGGACAATTCATTGTACGTTTATTGTACATCTATGTTGTCTTCTGTTGGCAGGACAAGTTGCTGGCCAAGTTGGACGAGAGGCAGTGTGACACGTCACCCACACTCGATGATGAGGTAGGTCTATAATGTTGTAACTTGTATTTCACACACTCACAGTATTCTGACACGGACAGACTATTATTCCCGCCTGCTGTAAACAATTACAAGCTTGCTATATCTAGTTGTCAGCCACACAGTGGCCTGCGGTTCAAGCACTTTATTCTCTCTGGCTTCTTCGCGCGCTACAATCCTCACCAGTTGTCCGCTGTGAATGTATTTTTAGTCGAAAGATTGTTACATATTTAATTTCAAATCGTCGTTATGACGTCTCAAAACACACAAGTTTACCAATGTGTATGATACATAATGATATTACATTATTATTATTATTATTCAAACGAAATGGCTACGCTCAGTACCAGACGTCGCTAGACATAAAATATGCATGGCTTCTAATTAACGCTGTTATTGTGATTCACTGGCATGGAATTGAATCACGTTTTTCACATGGACGTGATTTCACCTTGGATGCCCGTCGGGCCGCGGTAAGCTGCTGACGTCATTTGCAATTCTATTAGCTGATAATTGCTCCGTTCTGACAGCAATTATCCAGGTCGGACAATCACAAAACATAGATAATCGGATTTGGGGTAAATTATGAATGTCCGTTGTGTAACTCAGGTAAATTGGAAATGTATTCATGAGTGATATTTCCAAACATGTGTTTTGTATTCGTTCACAAACTGATAATAATCCTTGCTTTGTCGTGCCACGTTATGTTTACACGCCGTGTTAGTCCTGTCACGTTATGTTGACACGCCGTGTAAGTCGTGTCACGTTACGTTGACACACAGTCTTACACTAAAATAGTATCTCACTAAGCATTGCTGTGTCAGTGTATCTTGACAAACTTTGTCAGTGTTTCTAGACAAACTGTATCATTGTGTCTCGATAAACTGTGTTTCCAGACAATCTGTTTCAGTGTTTGTTGACAAACTGGGTTATTGTTTCTCGACAAACTGTGTCAATGTTTCAAGATAAATGTGTCATTGTTTCTCGATAAACTGTTTCAGTGTTTCTCGACAATCTGTTTCAGTGTTTGTTGACAAACTGTGTCATTGTGTCTCGGCAAACTGAGTCAGTGTTTCTAGATAAACTGTGCCATTGTTTCTCGATAAACTGTGTCAGTGTTTCTAGAAAAACTGTATCAGTGTTTCGTGATAAACTGTCAACAGTGCCAATGACCAAATGCTATACTAAACATACAGGTGTCTGCGAAACAAACAGAAATCCATACATTCACAAAATTGAAAGTGCGTCCAGAAGCAATTTGACAGCGCGATAGTAGATGCCCATTAATGCGAAAATTATGAGAAGAACTGACATGTTTCAGTAGAGCGAGTGTCATTGACATGCTGATTTAATGTATACAGCCTAAGTGAATGCGGTAGCCTCCGCTCTGGTGGAACCGCACGGGAGAAGAGGAATTTTCCAATTAACCGCAACTCTCGATAATGTAGACAGCCTGGATACAATCGATGGAACACTGATATCAACGCGGTGTTGGTCGAACTGTCGATGTAAATCACAGAAGCAAATGCCGAAATAAATTAGACATATAAACCAAATTCACCTGCGCTACGCACTGAATACATATCTATATGAGTTCAGTGTATACTGGATTCTAACTTCATAAATATTATTTATATGCTTTCTACAAATGAAACAATAATAAGTTGCATTTGCTCTCTGTGTCTCTCTCTCTCTCTCCCTCTTTTTCTCTCAACGTTTGCCTGTCAGTCTCTATCTGTCTGCCTGTCTGTCTGTCTGGTTGTCTGTTTGTCTGTCTGTCTGTTTGTCTGTATGAGAGAGAGAGAGAGAGCGAGAGAGAGAGAGAGAGAGAGAGAGAGAGAGAGAGAGAGAGAGAGAGAGAGAGACCCATATTGTCAGATGTCACCCTGCCATGCAACAAATAAAACAAGATAATTGCCCCCTCCGCACGAGAGGTTACCTTCTTATAAGGACATTGCACCGTTGCAGAAGAGGTTACCTTATGAAAGGGGGACTGATATGCGCGCACGTGCGTGCATTCGTGCATGCGTGCGTATGTGAGTTTGAACACAATCGTTCATATATATATATATATATATATATATATATATATATATATATATATATATATATATATATATATATACACACACACACATATATATATATATATATATATATATATATATATATATATATATGAACGATTGTGTTCAAACGAATGCACGAACGCATATATATATATATATATATATATATATATATATATATATATATATATATATATATATATATATATATATACATGTATATACATATATACATATATATATATATATATATATATATATATATATATATATATATATATATATATATATATATATATATATATATATATATATATATATATATATATATATATATATATATATATGAACAGTTGTGTTTAAAGCTGGCATTTATTTTGCATTTTTTTATTATCTTATTTGTTACTTTGTATCATATTGTAACATTGAAATATAGGTTTAATCTCATAAATAATGATTCTGGGTAGATTACAAAGAGATGTCAGGATTCGGAGGTTTTCAACAAATGCAACAGAAATACAATATGACCACCATAGAAGTTTCAGTGCATATAATGTTTTATTAGTACAAGTCCAAAAGTTTTAAAACAATCAACAACAAACATACATGGTAAATGTCACTAATAGAAAAAATAAAGTTACATATAGAATTATCGAGAGACTAATAATGTTCCATTGATGGGTTAGTTCTTTACTCACCTGTTCACATTGAAGTGAAACATGGACCATGTCCAAACAAAACATGGACAATGTCCAAACAAAACATGGACGATGTCCAAACAAAACATGGATAATGTCCAAACAAAACATGGACAATATCCAAAAAAACATGGACAATATCCAAACAAAACATGGACAATGTCCAAACAAAACATGGACAATGTCCAAACAAAACATGGACAATGTCCAAACAAAACATAGGCAATATCCAAAAAAAACATGGACAATGTCCAAAAGATGTCAACAGATATCACGAGAAGTAATAAATGGGGCCGGGAGGAAAGAAACAAGGAATGAATACAACGGGCGATATTGGAGGGAATGGTGGAGGATGAAAGATGCAGGGGAAGACAAAGAACCAGGCAACATCATGGCGTAGATGAGAACAACAAAATATGAACAACTGATAAGAACGACATACATCACTGGCGATCCACGATAAACGACCGCCTGAGAGGAGATGGCACCACATGATTATGTTGATGATACTTTCACGGGGTGCAGCTATGTGAAAGGAGCACTTCCATCAGGTTCTCATCCACTCAGACCCAATTACCCTTTGCGACCTAGAGATCAATATCGATAAAATTAGAGAAGATGAAGTTAGGGAAGTCATCAGAAAACGTGAGAGTGGAACGAATCTGTTCAGACATTCTGATAGCAGACCATGAGACCCCCAGTAGCCCATGCAGTGGCGTATTTATTCGTGAGGTATTGGGCCATGGAAAGCGTGCCCCCTTGCGAGATCCTAGATACGCCACTAAGCCTATGTCAGATCTTCCAGAAGATTTGGGATGAACAGGACTGGAAGACAAACAACATTGTCAAGATGCCAAAGTATGGTGATTTGGGGAACTGACCAAATTGCTGGGTTATCACCCCGTTGAATTAAAAAAAAACTAGTTATGTGAATGTCTTAACAAGAATGAACTTCAATTTGATATCCTCTTAATGCCTTGTAGTGTTGTCTTATAAGAAGTATTCACAGGTACAGTCTCTTTTTCTTTGGAATAAGTTTAATTGCTCCTCTATGTATCTTCCCCATTTTACCTAGGTGATTCTTCAGATATGCTTGTATACAGTATCATGTCTAAATACTGTCTTCTAAATAGGTGCAATTACCATTTTCTCTTTCCACGCTGTATTTAGCCTTATTAATATAACATCATCATAACGTCATTATTTCCCTTGAAACGTTATAATGAACATTACTGTTACTCCTACATATTTTTTATCGTTTCGGTGGTGGTTTGTACAAACGCATATAAGAAAGTTTCGCATGTGGCCGCAGCTTATTTGGTGTAGGAATAAGAAAAATGGATACATATGTATATGTTGGTAATGGTCATAATTTATTGCCAACTGGTATGCATTTCATATTTTTCTTAATCTGTACCTCGAATACTATGCCCAGTAAGTGTGCCGCCATCACAGCCGTACATTTCGTTGGCGCCGTATTCTTTGTATTGTTGTTTCCGGTATGGGCGCCACGCACCTGTAAAATCACCGGGGTCAAAGATTATCCAACACATGTTTCTATAGCTATACATAGTATTGAACCGGCTAAAATGTTCCTCCGTGCAATGCCCTACATTGATACGCAGGTCCCGTTCCGAAAAAACTAGCCGTTCAATTGTTACGACACTGTAAACAAAACAACTGGACTGTTACCATTGACGTACAACACCATTGCTTATATTCTAGACATCCAGCAACACGCAAGCATTATGAATTACCCTGGAATTGACTATGGTGTTAGCGCAACTTGCAGCTAATATTTGAGACGCATCACACGCTGCATTCGTCGAGTGTTTGGCTGCAGTCCCTGGCACACACTTGTAACATTTAATTGGACGGCCCCGTGAGACGAGTCAATTGTTCGGTGGCGGTAATGGCGTCTGAAATATTCATAAAGGCATGATTAACATGGAATGTTTCTCCTGAGATTTGTCCTGTTGATCGATAACACTGATCTGCTACTGATGTTTAAAGCCACCTGCCAATGTAATCAGTCAATGAAACTGATGTTTGTTTTTATTCGAGCAAATATCTTGACCTGTGAAGACAGAAGTTGTGTTTATTTTGTGCACATTAAATAGGAGTGCTCTATGGCTTGGCTCCTGTGGGACTAGTTAAATTCCTAAAAATCTATTGGGTAAAAGCTATATATATGATTATAGTTACGGCAAGAATTTGTTACGTTGAAGAGGCAGATGACGGTACCCATACACTAGGCATAGTCAAAAGCCCCATTACGGGTGTTGTTCCATTCTATACAAAACCTACTCGTGTATTTCGCGACGCCATCCGCTGTAGGAACTAATAACTTAAGATTTAAAACTGACAAACACTAACTGCTTTACATGTGCATTCTGCGACATATCATTTGCACATTGGCGTCAAGAAGCAGAAGAAATGTGCTCCAAAAATTATTATGAGTAAGTTTATCGTCTAATAGTGGGCGATATTGTCCGAAATTAATGCGTGCACGACGTCACTTGAAGTTATTGTTTTCATAACGAAACGTCACAATTTTATAGTTATGCATGGTTATTGTCAAGTAACTTTAGTGATATACGTGTAATAGTGATTATGCACACGACATACGTGTTTACAGTGTGTGTGTGTGTATGTGTGTTTGTGTGTGTGTGTGTGTGTGTGTGTGTGTGTGTGTGTGTGTGTGTGTGTGTGTGTGTGTGTGTGTGTGTGTGTGTGTGTGTGTGTGTGTGTGTGTGTGTGTGTGTGTGTGTGTGTGTGTGTGTGTGTGTGTGTGTGTGTGTGTGTGTGTGTGTGTGTGTGTGTGTGTGTGTGTGTGTGTGTGTGTGTGTGTGTGTGTGTGTGTGTGTGTGTGTGTGTGTGTGTGTGTGTGTGTGTGTGTGTGTGTGTGTGTGTGTGTGTGTGTGTGTGTGTGTGTGTGTGTGTGTGTGTGTGTGTGTGTGTGTGTGTGTGTGTGTGTGTGTGTGTGTGTGTGTGTGTGTGTGTGTGTGTGTGTGTGTGTGTGTGTGTGTGTGTGTGTGTGTGTGTGTGTGTGTGTGTGTGTGTGTGTGTGTGTGTGTGTGTGTGTGTGTGTGTGTGTGTGTGTGTGTGTGTGTGTGTGTGTGTGTGTGTGTGTGTGTGTGTGTGTGTGTGTGTGTGTGTGTGTGTGTGTGTGTGTGTGTGTGTGTGTGTGTGTGTGTGTGTGTGTGTGTGTGTGTGTGTGTGTGTGTGTGTGTGTGTGTGTGTGTGTGTGTGTGTGTGTGTGTGTGTGTGTGTGTGTGTGTGTGTGTGTGTGTGTGTGTGTGTGTGTGTGTGTGTGTGTGTGTGTGTGTGTGTGTGTGTGTGTGTGTGTATGTGTGTTTGTGTGTGTGTGTGTGTGTGTGTGTGTGTGTGTGTGTGTGTGTGTGTGTGTGTGTGTGTGAGCGTGCGTGCGTGCGCGCGCGTGCGTGCGTGCGTGTATGTTGCAATCAATCTAATTATGTTCTGAATATCCTAGATGAATTATTTTTCGGTGGCCTGGATCGTCGCAATTCGTTAGAAATGCGGGTATCTAACCTATCCACGAACATACATCGAGAAAAACAGAATTTATTTTTGGAGCCTAAAACATTGTGGTTGTGCGGCCTTTCTAATTACGTTGATGTGGCGAAAACTGTGCGGGAACAAGTTACGACGTGACTGTTTTAACCGTGGCCAAGTCGATACTGGAACAACGGCCGGCCCCCAGCCAATCAAACGATTTCTTGTTTGCCTAATTAAGTGCATCACGCCACACTATTTCCCGCGTGAGTTCAAAGCGTCAGCCATCTTGACAGAGTCGCCAAGACCTGTAGTCGCAACGATAAAAGAAACTGGACACTTAAAAAGGCGTTGTCATCGACCGAGTTGGACTTTTTCCAGCTCATCCATCTATTTGTCCGCTATAAACTTACTTCGTTTGTGCTTTTACACATTAAGAAACATACAGTGTCACGAACCCACACAAGAATATGTACTGCAAGGTATCGGTTTCGCAAGCCGGCATTAGCTGCGCGTACGTAGCTTAGTTAACCTATGTGGTTGTGAAATACAGAAATTTCACAACATCTGACTTACCCAGCGTGCAGGCATCAGCCTAATTATGTGTAGACATGCCCGTGGCCATCATGCCATTACTAACAAGTCACCTGGAACTTATTGACTGTGTATGCGTAAAGTCGGGCTAACTTAAGGTTTGCACGCTAATGTTGGATCAATACAGATAATACTTTGACATTTCGATGTTTTGCGTGGGCGGTTTAATGTTGGCACACTAACATGAATCCATGGTCTGTGTTGAAGTGTGTCATGTGCGTCTCAATCTATGATCTGTGTTGCAGTGTGTTGTGTGTCTCAGTCTATGTCCTGTGTTGCAGTGTGTCGTGTGTCCCATTCTATGATTTGTGTTGCAGTATGTCTCATAATATCATCTGTGTTGTAGTGCGTCGTGTGTCTCGTTCCATTATCTGTGTTCCAGTATCAACATATGATCTGTGTTGCAGTGTGTCGTGTGCATGTCGGCACGAGCGACAATGCAGACGTTGCCATGCGGACACAAGGTGTTGTGTCGAACGTGCTTCGTCAAGACCATCCAAGTGGCGGTGTCACAGCGATGCATCCCGCTCAAGTGTGTCATCTGTCGCAGTCGCATCATAAAACTGAAGCAGCCGGGTCATCTCCCGGTCACCAAAACCACCACAAAGCTGTCCAGATCTGTTGGCGGTCAAGCACACGTCTGTAAAAAAGTGGACCGAACTGTCCCCAGTGATCGACAGGCATTGCTGAAATGCGTTGACCAGCCAGCAGTTAAGAGCACGTACACAACACCATCTAAGACCACGTACACACCACCACTCAGAAACACGTACACACCACCGGTTAAGAGCACGTACACGCCGGCGCCAAGACACGATCTCTTAACACGTGCCAAACTGCTGCCATCTGGCGGCAAGGAACGCAGTCACGATGTAGGTTCGCCGTGGTTCGCCAGATGCCGCCATAACTCGCCACACATCCACCCGTCACCCAGGCCAGCGTCCGCCATGCTCCACTTGTCCGCGTTGTAGAGTGTTCACGGGACGTCCTTTGTGAGTACAACGCCGAGACGTCAGTGGCATCGAAACAAGCCTATCTCCATATGTTCGCGCGTAGAACTTCATATTATAGGCACACCGCAGTTGAGTGTGTTAGATAAGCCGTCAATGTTACGTTGCCTACTTCAACCGTGCCACATCAAGAACAGGCAGACAATACATGCAACGTAGAATGCCTACATATATAATTATAATAAGAATTTACGTAAGTGCATTATGCAGTAAATCTCAAATAATACTAAATACGGTATTTGTTTGAGAAGTGCGTTGCATGTTTACTTTGACAGATCTGGGGTACAAATTGGTAAACATACTCAACTAGAATGGGTTATTCTCACTAGATGGCGAGCCTGTTTCGTCTCAGAATAATGTCTCGTCTTCGACGTGACTTCTGTGACGTGCTTCACGCTTGAATCCTATTTTTAATGTTGTTATTACAATATATATATATATATATATATATATATATATATATATATATATATATATATATATATATATATATATATATATATATATATATATATATATATATTACTGCACTATGATTAATCACTAGTGATAAAGCTTACTACTATACGCTTAGCTGAACCCACAATTGATGCAGAAAGGGATGGAATGTTCTCGAACGAAACAGGCCTCCGCGTAGTGAGAATGATTATGGAGCCCAACTTGACCGGTCCCGCTGATTGGATTATGCAACAGATACAAACTGCTGACATACATATCAAAAAACAATGTGCAGACACATTGGTGACCCCCATGTCGCGGAACAAAGTACATTTAATTGGTGACCGCCTTGTCGCGGAGCAAAGTACATTTCATTGGTGACCGCTATGTCACGGAACAAAGTACAGACACATTGGTGACCGCCATATCACGGAAAAAATACATTTCATTTGCTAGAAAACTGCAGTCTGCAATATTGTCAACAATCTGGAAAACTTATCAAACAATTGCAACAGAAAGTTGTGAACTTCTGTTTGTTTCAGAATAGCACAAGTACATCATTAATTATTTTGTTGGCAGATCAGATTATAATATTGCTACTCAACAACAAATGTCACACTGCAATGACAAGCTGTTCAACGTAAGTTGATGGACATCAGGCAAACGTAAGTCTAAATTTCCGTTCCAGCAAGAGCTAGAGCAACATGGGATATGAATGGTACATTAATGTATGGATGGACGGATGTGTTTGCAGAAGATGGCCTGTCCAGAGGTTCTTCCTATTTGACGACCGCCCACAACGTTTTTGAAGGTTTTGTCGTTTTTTGGGGGAGGCAGGGGAGAGGGTATGACAAAGTGTACGGTGCATTAATGCACGGATATTGTACACGAATAATGTACATTAAATTGTATATGTGCTCTCATATACACGCAAGGTGTGTGCATATATGGATGTGTGTGGTGTATGTAACATATGCAGAGTTTGTACAGTATGTGTCTGACGTATTAAAATGTCATGTGTATATCTGACGTATGATAAATGCCATGTGTATGGTTGATGTATGATAAATGCCACGTATATGCGTAGCAGTGACATTAGTAATATTATGCAGTAGGCCTTCTTGTACAGCTTACATGTGTGTCTAGGAAATTATACATTAATTATATTGTTTCATATTAGGGAAACACTTTCGAAACACTGTAAACGTGCCTACATGTCATGGCACTACTGCTACATTGTAAAGGTATATGTATGATTCTTATGTTAGAGAGCAGTGCATAATCTAGCCTTAGGACTGTTCAAATGGTGTTGCACCTCACGCCTTTGACAGAGTCATTCGTGTATAGCCTGCTAGACTTCTCGCCTAGGCACCAATCAATGTATGCAGCCAAATACTCATATCTACAGCGGCTAAATAAACTGTGTACAACCGCACCCTGTGTTCAACTGTTCCATTCATACATAGTCTCGCTTATCCGACTCTCGCTCGCCTTCTGAATTCGCCGAGAAGAGAGTCTGGCCGCAGAAGCGTGGTCTCGTTGTTGTTACTCACTAGATGTCACCACTCCATTAAGTGTAGGCGTTCCCGTGAAGCACCAGCAGCCAATCAGCGTCATTATCGAGATGCCATACTAAAAATTTGTGGGTGTTCCTGTTTTGACTTTTCAGTCGGACAGTCGTGTCAATAAAGCAGCCAATCAGCGTCATTATCGAGATGCTATACTAAAAATTTGTGGGTGTTCCTGTTTTGACTTTTCAGTCGGACAGTCATGTCAAAAAAATCGAAGTTTAAAGTTAATCCGAATCGCGTCGTATAAACTGATAAAAGGTAACTTTTATTTTATGAATTAGCCAAATGCAGGAAATTGCCAAAGCTTCGAAAGGATTCGAACCCGGGTTCTCTCGATTGAGAACCCTACGTTCCAACCGATACGCCACCGCCCCACAATTATCAGCTGTAATACGAGTTTATGTAGCTGCATGAGAAGGTCGGTCGCAAAAATTAAACGACATCAATAGAAAGAACAACTAAAATGCTGTCTTTCAAAATAAAAAATCGATGACTTTGGATAAAAAAAAATGAAGCTTGTTTGACTTAATGAACAGCTCGTAGAAACGGGTATTATACTTCGACATTTGTAAGATACACGTGACTCATTTTGGGCGTCATATTGTATGGTTCAATGACCTGGTCAACTTAGAGCAAACAGGAGTGGAAACTAAACAGATTTCATCTAAATGAAATCTGTTTAGTTTCCACTCCTGCATATGATCCTTAGGATAAAATGGCACGACAACGTTACCTACCTTGAAATTCTGCGACGCCGCAAGTCAACACCACTGAGCAGCATCCTGAAACAGATACGACTATGTTGGCTTGGACACGTACGTCAGATATAGATAGTGACCATCTCCCGAAGATCATTCCTTGGGGGAATTAACTGAAGGTAAACGCATAGTAGGCATAAACTGCAACATAAAGATGTGACCAAAATAGATCTGACCATGGCATTGACCTTTTGCACAGCCAAACATATGCCGAAGATCGATCTACCCGGGGAGCCAGTCTTACTAGTGGTTCTATGACAGAAGCATTGGTATAAAGGTACGTTAACAACCCTTTTAAAGCAGAAACTTTATTAAATGAGCGAGTATAGACGAAGCGAGGAGAGTCCTCGTGGCATACCGTTCAAATACGCCAACGTAATAATCACCATGGCAACACATTGTCCATTGTTTAACAATCAAACCTTTATCACCGACCGACCGCGTCAGACAGAATGTTCCCGGCGTCGATCGCGTAACGTTCACTGTACGAGTCCGTCCACGTCCACGTTGGATGTTTCCGACTAACGATGATCTTCGCCTCGATCGTCGTCTACGTCAGGCGTTTTGTGACGTCCGCCCGTTCGTCCGAGACCGTTCGTTTACGTCGTCGATCGCGTAACGTTCACCGGTAGATGTTCCCTATGAGAAACTGGACAGTTGAAAAACGAGCGCCTCGTTCGGCGTCGACGGTGGATGTTTCGTGACGTTCGCCTGTGTCGGTGTCAACGTTGCGTTGCTGGTGACATTAGCGAAATTATTCCTCCGAAACACGAACTAGGCACTGAAGAAAATATAATATTAATAAACATAATCGTCAATAAAATATTACATAATTATAAATATCAATAATCTAAAAAACGCAACAAGTCCGTCCACTGCAGTCGTCTGTCTGGATATATTTTTTTATAAACGCTCGGAATACACCGTACACGTGTCCATCTCCTCGTAGGTCCTCCAGTCTCCCGGGGCAACTCCTCGTCATAAAACAAAAAAAGTATATAAAAGGAGGTAAAAGCAAACATTAGTAGGCCCCTTCAAACTTGTCTGCAGTCGCAATAACGATCGATCGAACCAGAAACACGCG
This sequence comes from Lamellibrachia satsuma, assembly GCA_033239005.1. Taxonomy (NCBI): domain Eukaryota; kingdom Metazoa; phylum Annelida; class Polychaeta; order Sabellida; family Siboglinidae; genus Lamellibrachia; species Lamellibrachia satsuma. The sequence goes on from BSQZ01000089.1 coordinate 1,879,159, forward strand.
TGAGGCTCCTGCACTGAAAGATCACCGATGATTAGCCGATTGCCGTTTAAATAAATGTACTGGTTATCTATACACATCTTGGTACTATCATCACCTTGAATGCTGCGCAATACTGCATATGTGCTTACAATGTTGGAACTTAGTTATAAACTTCGGAGGGCATTGATAGGCTTACCTCGGAAATCTGGGCGCCTCTCCCGATGGACAGACTTGACTGTAGGACACCCAACCGTGCAGTACCTTTACGCGTCACTTCCAGTAACAATGTGATCATCTATTGCGTCTGAAGACAACGTCATAATGTTTAGGCTCTGTGCCTAGTCGCGAACGAGGTGTTCCGCCGAAGCCGACGCCAGGAATTCTGGGACTTGAGGTGTTGGCGTTGTAAGTCCGTAGGCGTAGACAAACACAGCTTCAGTTTGTCTTCACTCGCTTCACTGTCGTTCGACATCACCATACCGGTTGTGTCGTCCATGCGTCCAAGAATCACCTCCTGGCTGCCTCTTTCACCCTTCGTTGTGACGTGGGCCAACAACTAGTCAACATCAACAACAACAAATAGTATACTCTCTAACATTATACAATGGCGTAGCGGCGTAGGAGATATAGGCATACCGAGATATATCAGAAATATATGTATACATTGTGGTAAGATTAGTAAAAAAATATAATAATAACTTCTATAGACTATAGCGAGTTCAAACCAAAATCGTTAAGCATGCAAGGACACGTGAGCTATTTAGTTAATACTAATAATAATAATAATTCACTTCCATGGCGCCTATACCCTCAGGAACTTGAGCCCAGAGGCGCAATAAAACAGAATCATTAAGCATAATCGTGAACAGGAACGCGCAAAAGTCATTATCAGAACGAGGCACAACCGAAGATTTATGGTGGAAATGCAATTTGGAATTAATATGTTAAATTTTGTTTTAGGCACTATACATTTTTTGTAAAATTGATGACCTGAGCTGCCGAGGGATATATAGGAGAACATGTAAATTATTAAACATGTTGCGCGTAAGAACACTTTTAATCACCTTTTTCGAAGCTCGAATTCGCATATTTAACCTGCATTGAGCGCCAATTGCCCCTTTTATTCGCAAGATGGCGACACTGCTATGTCGTCAATGTCGCCGTTATAATATATGTATAGTAACCATGCACAATGCATGCACAATGTATACTGAACTAGGGGACATTATTAACTATGTTGTGTGTAAAAACACATTTAATTACCTTTTTCGATGCTTGAATTCGCATATTTATCTCGCTTTAAGTGCCGCCATCTTGCGAATATATATTATAGGGATCGCGCAATGGCGTTCAATGCAGGTTAAATATGCAAATTCGGAAAAAAGGTGATAAATGTGCTTTTACCCATAACATGTTAAATAGTGTACATGTCCCGTAGTTCAATATGCACTGTGCAAGCATTGTGCATGGTTTCTGTACATATTGAATGTCAATAACGTTGAAATCGAGGTGGGCTCGGAATACTATAAGAGCTGCAAAAGTTAGGTAAACTGACCAATTATAATATCGATCCGTTGTGAATTACAGTCTTCAGTAGACTATAACCAGTCAAAACGGCTACAAACAGTAACCCTCGCAGATCATTCGAAACGCACCCGTCTTCGTTGAGATCTAACGCGTCAGTGATTGTTACGAGTTACCGCGTGATCTCGTGAAGACATAGACGCGTCTAATTGGCCCATATATTGACAATTGTCGTTCGAAATGTAAGGACCGTTGCTAATAAGACGTCGCAAGGAAACGTTCCGTTCCGTTTCTTTATTCTGTAGCTCAGCACTGATCCGAGATGAAAAGCTTTGGGTACAAGGTTGGTGACCTTGGCTATAAAGTCCACATGTGAACACAAATTAATCGAAACAAATTAATCGTACACATACAGCAAACTCTCCCCTCACAAAAGGGAGAGTTGGGCAACTTGTATGAAATCGTTAAAGTAAAATAACGTGCTAGAAACAAAACATAATGTATAAAAATGTTTTACAAATGTCAGAGGAATTGTATATATGGAACTTATGCAGGTAGCGTTGCAGCAACATTTGTTGTCAGTACAAGTAGGATGTGTATTTGTGTTATTCTTTTTTTGGACAAACAGATGGGCAAGTTCTTGAGTTGATTCAGTCGTCAAGCCATCATTGATGTTACCTGACTCCTTAATTGGGACTATGACTTAATTAGGATACTCTTGGCAGCTTTAAACGTATCAGCAGAAGACGTTTGTCAAATTATCTCGTTTTTTCTTGTACTGGAAAATGGGACTGAAACTGACGCTTGTCTGGAATAACTGAATTATTCGGAATACTATAATTATTCTATAGAGAAACAACACAAAATTTATATAATTCATGTCTGTTACTATAGTTATTTCAAGAGTTTCGAACTGTGATGGTTCAGGGATGAGTGGGCCATTTGCCCAATGCTCCCTCAGATCTAGTGATCCATATTCCCTGGTGGGTGCTTTGGATAATACAAGATCATCTTCATTCCTAAATGAAATCTAACAAGTGCTTCTAACATGAAAATATTGACATACTTGCGTCTCATAAATATGCCATTTACTTAGTCTAGATCTTTGATCATTAAAGAATAACAACAGAAAGTTCATGTGAACATTTTCTTTCCACCTGAAAATATGACGGTCATTCAAGTAATTCCCACTCTATGGATTTGCACGAAAGGTGCATAGTGTGGGAATGGCCCCAGTGATGCATATGACCTAGACTTTGGGATTTCCAACAGTTACCTGTGGAGAAAAGTCACATAGCTCTCTCCTCTCTGTAGCCCACTCCACCCTAATTTCCTCCCTAGTCCCCCTACTCGGAGGGCAGGTACGATGGCCACATACCCTTATCTTTTAGCTAATCCGCGCAACTGTGACGTCTCGAAGCAAACAAAAATATTGACAAAATAGGTATTCTACTGTTTCTTAGTTGAAATTGTTGAGTACACGACGTAGTCGTTCGTTTGCCCTTTCCTCGTGATCATTGCAAGTTTCGATTTGATCCGTGCTAGACCTGGACAGCATTTTTCGACAGAGCAGACCGTAGTGGACAGACAGAGCAGTAGTTCCACGCGTCTCGAGTACGTGGGCACGTAAGCTCACTTACCCAATTTATACATTTACACCTTACTTATGGCAGGGATAACGGCATCCTTGTCCTTCCTCACAGGCACCTATATGGTTTTTTCAACCATATTTTCGTAATAATATATTGAAATCATTGCATATTTTCAACCTTTGCATATACGTGTATGCAGTAAGCATATAATTATTATGATTCCAAAATGTCCGGATAATCGAAGCTAATTCGGCAAATGCAGGTTGATGGTGTGTTACAAAATGTCCCAACGCTCGCATGTTTTGACAAATATGGGGACTCTCCAGAAATAAAATAGTTATTCAAGTTATGTATATCTAGTGTGTATTAGTTACAGTGCCCCTCGGTAAAGACCGGAACACTGTTTTCCCCATTTCGTGCGAAACTCCTGAAAGTTGTTCGTCAAACCATATGTGAAGTAGAGGGTGCATGTGATGATTCTATTCCATTTAAGGGGTCCGTTTTGCACGATGTTCTCCTATGATCGCTATACGTACAGTTTATGGCTCTCTTCGCGAGACACTGCAAGATGTGAATGCGACCAGGACAAGCCAACCTTTGACCACATCGTCAACCACTGCCGAACATTCACCTTCAGCGGTCGGTCTGTCCGAAAGAAGAACATTACATCCGTTCACCGCATACGAGCAGGTGATGTAACTTTAACAAATCTTCTGACAACAATACAATGCATGACAGAACGAGTGGAGTAGCAATCTTCAGTCGAGTGTTTAATACAATTTATTTTACAACACATTTCAACAAAGTAGATGAATATATTACAGGCTGTTACAATTGCCTTAACAATTGTTGTTAAAGATAGCGCCAACACGTTGACAGGTCCGAAAGCTTATTGTGAAAGTTCTTGATTCGTCCGATATATAACACTGCATTTTAGTAATGCAGTAATAAAATTGGTGGGATGCTAGTGTATGGACGTTAGCTGTAGTATGTAGACAATGGCGCCATCGATGATTTGTTGCAGCGACTGATGCGCCATCTAGCAAATGAACAAACGAACAAGACCGCTGTACATAGTTTCCTCAACGTTGGGGCAGGGAGTATCCCAGAATGACGAGTTGTAGACCGCTTTCGCCGCACTAGCTCCCCTTGTGGCTACATCTGGAAAGAAAACATTTCATCAGTGTTCGGACCATACCAGTAAAACATGGCCAATATGTTCGTTATTTATCTCTATAAAAAAGGAACAAAATTGGGGGTTCCCATGCAAAACGTTGAAATATATGGCATAGTACCAGCTACGATAGCAGCAAAATTAGCAAAATTTTTTATCAAAAGCCAAATTTTACCAACAAGGAATGATGTCATTTCAGTAAAATTTGGCCGAAATGTTAATTCATTACCCATCTCTATATAAATAGAAAAACCAATGAAGGGCTTGAAAAAAAAACAGGCCATCGTTATTTTAAATTTACATGAGTTCCGAACTAAATTTTCTGTAACGAATTTACAACGCACCTTTTCTGACGGGGGACTCCACTGGTAGTACGTTCAATTTATACTGCCTTCGGTTCTTATTAATGTTCTTTAACAAAAACATGTCTCATTTGTGTTTATGTTTGGAATAAATGACGTAGTTTCAATCGACAGTATAATAATTTTTTTTTATGGATTTCATGTTATCACTACGATGAGCAAACAGATGCGCAGTTAGTTTGATTTCTACCTTTAATCATTTCTAGAAAAAAATGTGCAACTTCAAAACCAGCAAAATAACTGTACAAACTACATTTGTGGAAATTTAATTACTCTGTCTCTGTGACGTGCTTATGGGAAGTCATTGGGGCATGCCCAACTCTCCTTTGACTTAATGTTTTAAATTGTTCTAGTATCAATCTGGAAGAGACGTGACAATAGTTCACATTACCTGGAGTTTGTTAATGAAAATACCACTGCACGGCCTGGGGCCGTCGTTCAGTGCTCTCTTGCGGCGAAAGAAGTCACCTGTCCAAAGTGTTCAAATGAAAGACTGGATTGATAAACAGCAATATCAACACATGAAGACCACAAAGGTAAAACGATCAGATTCCTCTTTACAACAACAACAATTAATTAGTGCTGTCATCAGGTAGCCATACTGGTAAAGCAGGTTCTCTGAAAATATCTGGTAGAGTAACTAACAGGGTTACTACCAAATCCATAGTAATATATATGGTGCTCAACGGTAAAAACGACCAGGGTTCTGGCGGTCAAAGCAAGAACGATCAGAGTCCAAGCCCAAGTACATATTCCCACTCCATATATACTTGTATATGATGTAATACATACAGTCTGCACATTGCATCGATTTAGTCACGTTGTCTCACTATATAGCAAAGCACTTTATATAAACGACTGTGGACAGAACATGAGTCAGACGATCAGAGTCCAATCACACCTATTTCTAAAATTGCTCTAGCTCAAAATGAAAAACGTGTAACTGTGATCGTTTTACCTTGGTCGTCTTCACATATTTAAATATGCAAACATGTGTGCGTGTTTAAATTAACATACGCAGTTACATGTGTACTGACAGACACGCTTTATTACACAGATGACTGTTCCAACAAATAAAAACATGATACGGTTTCTGCAAATACATGGTTATGGATACACGCTACAGCAAGGATGTTACTCAGGAAGAGAAACATACCATGTCTTATATAACATTATGGTTCCTTATATGCATTGTTCCTTGTATAGGCCCTAACCACAAATTGTTCCTGATATAACCACACATTGTTCTTTGAATATATCATTGCCGGTAGTAACACTTACGAATCGCGTCTGCTTGGGCTTCATTCAACACAATGGAGGGATCGTCCTTTGTTTCATATAAACATAATTCCAATGCATGTTTGGGAGATCGCACTCATGCATGGCATTTTCAGAATGGTGGAAACAACTTTTGAATTGCAGCACAAGCTGCTTAGTTATAGCAGTTCGCGTGTATGTTTTCAATATCCTTTATTAGCATGTCATATTGATGTAATCGGTAATAGAAATGTTACTTCTAGAGCCCAATAACGCCAATAAACATGAAAGAACAAACCTTGTGAATCTTCCAAAAATTAATTAATATGCGTGGTCAAGTTGTTTTATACAATACGAACATGCCATACAGCATTTTGTAAACCTGTTGTTGACCACCTTGTAACCAGCATGAATCAACAACAACATGTGCGCGGACAGACAAGATTTTACAAGATTGTCATCCCATACAACAGGATCCAGATGGCAAGTGGACAAGGAAGCCATTGGCTTATCGAGAGTCCAAAAATTTTGTCATCTACGTGTCGCCCGCCCTTATCAGATTTCTGTCAATTTTATTTTTAAACATATTCACATTGCTAGCATTAACACAGTCATTTGGCAGTTTGTTCCATTCATTTTCACCCTCTGTGAGAAAGAGTACTTTTTACGTCCAACCAACACTGTTCCTCAACTAATGCTGCTTTGTGTCCCTGGTTCTACTGCCTTCTTTAAGTTTAAGTTAAGGTCTCACAATTCTGGAATCATTTTAGTTGCTCTTCGTTGTATTCTTTCTAGCTTGTCTATGTCCTTCTTACCATACGGCCTCCATGCTTGTATACAGTATTCCAAATCTGGTCTAACTATTGCTTTGTACAGGTGTGCAATTATATGTTTCTCCTTATACGTGATAGTTCTCCTAATTAGTCCTTTTCTTGTGTTGTTCTGCCTAGTACAACACCTCCTATTTTATATTCTTCATCCATGTTTCCATGTCCTATGTGTATGCATTTACATTTCCAAAAATTTAATAACATTTGCCATTTTTCTGACCATTCAACTATTGTATCGAGATCATCCTGTAAACTGTGTTTATCTGTATCATTAGTAACTTTTCTGAATATTTGTTTCAACTGCAAATTTCAGTACTTTGCTAGATATGTCATCTTCCAATTCATATATTTATATATATATATATATTATATATATATATATATATATATATATATATATATATATATATATATATATATATATATATATATATATATATATATATATATATATATATATATATATATATATATATTATATATATATATATATATATTAAAAACAGTATAGGGCTTAATACTGATCCCTGTGGTACCCCACTCAAAACATATTTTTCCAGTTTGAAATCTCACCATCTACTATTACTCTCTATCTTCTGTGTGTAAGCCTCTGTCTATCCAGTTGATTACATCATTACCTATACAATGGGCTTTTAGTTTAAGTAACAATCTTTGATGTGGCACTTTATCGAAAGCTTTCTGAAAATCTAAGTAGACAACATCCACTGGTGACCTGTCATCTACCCACTTTGTAATTTCTTCAAAAAAACATAATAGATTGGTTAGACATGACATTGCTTTTAGGAACCCATGTTGAAATGTATTTATTAATTGATGTTTTACAAGGAATTCCACCATGTGGTATCTAATTAATGTTTCGAGTAATTTACATACAACTGATGTTAAACTCACAGGTTTAATTTTCTTGCTTGTTCCTCGATCGCTTCTTAAATAGCGGCGTAATGTTTGCCTCTTTCCATTCTGAAGGAACTATTCCTTCTTCTAGTGACAAGTTAAACAATTTTGCAAGTGGTGTACTAATTTGCTCAACAATTTCCTTAAGCAGTTTTGGTGGTATTCCATCAACTCCAGGTGATGTATTATCTTTCATCTTCTTAATCTTCTTATATAATGATGGCGATATAGCTAAACAAATAAGTGCAGCCGACCCTGCTGGATCGGGGTATTTACGCTATTTTTATATATGTTATGGTTGATAGATTTCGTAAGTTGTTAGTGGTACTACTAGTCATTGACCACTTGTCCAGAATGGGGGCTCACAAATATTTTAACATAGATTTGTTATCTGTTATCGCCCACCACGTTTTCACGTCGACTGAGTGTTGGCATATTTGACACTCGTCGACGTAAAAACATGCAGTGGTGGCAAGGCAAGAGTTAGCCTTTAATTGCATTGTGGTAAAATAATGGCACATACCACCCCAATAATTATAGTAACAACTAGTAAGTAGGCCTACTGGACTAGAGTGTAGTAACGATGATTTTAATGGCAACTCGTTTTTAAGTACCGATTCTGTAGTGCCTACTAATGAGGAATTTATTATGTCACGTATGTTTTTTTTACATATTTCCTACAGCTAACATTACTGTAGGTGTCAGACAGTTGGCGCTGATCAAGACGAAGCACTGCAAACGACTGAAGACGGAGACACTGGAGTCTCTCCTCCGCATCAAGATGAACTGTAGTGATGCTATGTTTGAAGAGTGTGTACCAGAAGCGGCTAAAGTCTGGCTCTACAAACGCAAGTGTCGGTTTGGATATGGCGTCCGTGTGTAGCATGTGCCTCACATTCATTGTCGTTCGTCTTGCAATAAACTAAATTGAGCAATGCCTGATGTGTCATGTTAACTATTTATTCGCGGCGCTCTGCTTATATGTATATCACTAAAGTTACCTGAAAATAACCATGTATAAGCGTGAAATTATTATATTTTTGTCAGAACGCATGTGCTTTTGACAAATGACAGAAAACCGGATTTTGTGTAAGAGCGATTACAAAATGAGAAAAACATTACGCCTAAATATAAGGTCACGCAAAGAATTGCTGTCTGCTGGCCCACTCGAGCCTCATTCTACACGCGTCCACCACCACCCCACATGAAATCGCGTTAGACCATGTGACCCCAAAAGCAACATCATGTGCACAGTATGGCAACTATTTATGAAATCGTTTCTATGTGACCGATAAATGTACTCATCAATAATTATTTCTTCTTCTTCTTGAAGCCCAAGTGACGGTTGTGTGTCACGGAAAGCACATGTGAAACGGTTAGTGCGTATCGGTTTTAAAACGTAAGTCCCGTTGCCATTTGGCTACGGAAAGCTCAAATTCATGCGTACGCTTTTTACGGCCGGGACTTCCGACCCTAGCTCAATAATGGGGCGGACAATTCTGCCTAAAGGTGGATATAAGCGCTGCGGAGGCCATATTCCTTCATTGGACGATGCACCCCCTGCGCCCAGTGAAACCAACACCCACGCACAGACACTTCTGGAAGCCACCGGCTGAGTGCCCCCCACACAGCTTTCTCGAAGTCGACAATGACTTCCTTCACAGCAGGTTATGTTGGAAGGCAACTGATGATGACATTCAGCACTGCGACATAGTCCTGCATCTTTCGTTCTTTCAACACAAAACACAGAGGAACTTGTTTCATGGCATCTCCTAACTTTATGAAGTTGCGTAAGCTCAGCACCTGTTGGAATGGCTCACTTACAACACGGAATGTCCCATACATGAACTACAGCTTTGATTTCGCTAGGTATGACAGCTGAGAAGCACTTGCAAACACAAGGTGGCGTTCTCCATCTTCGTTTATGTCATACTGCAGAAATTCACTTGGAATATGGGTCACGTCAAGCTGGAAGGCAAAAAACAAATGTGGTTAGACTACACATTTATATATTTATAAAGGTTTACATACATACGGAATATATTATGAACCATATCCAGCTATATATATATATATATATATATATATATATATATATATATATATATATATATATATATATATATATATATTGCCCCAAAAAAATATTATTACAAAACTCATATTGACATTTGTAATTCCACAAGTTTAGTGTTTTTAATCAAAGTTCTAATAGCCAAAATCATTACTATATGCTAACAAATCAAGCAAATTCAAACACAATAATACACAGAGTAAGTCTTTTCAGAAATTTGCAAACCCTGACCTCTGTTTTTTATGCATCACTGTTTTTTTTAAATGCTATTTTAGCTCAAAGCAAGATATATATTTTAAATCACCATTTGTGTCGCTTTGCATCGCAGCAAAGCTCCAGGTTCTCCAGGATGGTTGTGCCTCTCACGGAACTGTCACCTCGCTAGCCAACGGTTGAATAACACTTGCGTAATCATCGAGCGCTACAAATCCACGAAGTCGTTGTTTTCCCTTTGTACGTTTTTGCATATGTAAACTCCCACTGTCAACAAGGATGTCACCAACCTTCCCTTGATCCACTGATACAAGTATTTCGTAGGTGACAGGCTGATCTTCTATGATGACATCTGGAAGTAGACATGACAGCATGGAAGTTCTGTCACTTGGTCTGGAACATCAGATGTTGGCATTGAGACATTGAATGAGGTACTGACGTGATTAGCAATACCGATCTCCATCTCAGCCGTCTCAGTGTAGTCTGTGACGTGTAGCACAACAAAGTGATTTGGGATGAAATCTTGTGGTTGCAGCAACACTTTGCCATCGTCCACATTATTGTCACTGCAAGCATGGCGGTCGTCAAGACTCCTCGGCCACGGATCATCCTGTTCAGTGTGTTGTCATCGAATAGTACGCTATTAGCTGGTGGACAATATGACATGATGATAACCGATAGAGCTGCACTGGCTGAATATACAAGCATCATCTCCGAGAAACTGCCAGGTGTTGTGACTGAACGCAGCAGGAGATGATATGGGTCGTGAAGTATGCAATCGTCACAAATGTAGTCATTGTTGGCCGGACACTGCATGTCATAACAGTCTCGTTGCTCAATCAGCTCCATGGCATTGAGAAGACGGATTTGAAGATGCAGTTCTTTACAACCAAACAAGCCACGACACACGGCACTGAATACGCAGTTGCCATCACCCTGGACAAAAAAGGGGCACTTGACTTGCAAGTTTCGCTGGATCGAAAATCTGCAGAACTCCTGTTGCATTAGCATCTTGTACTCCAGGTCATGTCATGTCATGTTGTGGTACTTCAATTTGGTATGTTCGCAATAGAAGTCTCTCGCTCTGGACGCAAGCAGCAGAAGTTGCACTGGAAAGTCTGTAAAAAGTGCAAGTGACATCTGATATACTGTTTATTTTGTCTTGTTTTTAATTAAGCAATTGGTAGATATTGTTTACACAATAACTTGATACACACCATGGCTTAACATTTATTCGAACACACTGTCGTATATATATATATATATATATATATATATATATATATATATATATATATATATATATATATATTGATGTTGTAGACGCATTAGAAAATAGATTAAGTCCTCAAATAGTTAATTAAAACCATATGGTGGACTTCGTGTTAGGCATAAATTATTAAATCCATATCATAATGGATTCCTAAAAGCGAGGTCATGCTTAACAAATATGATATACTTAGATTTTCAGACAGTTTTGACAAAGTGCCCCGTCAAAGATTACTACTTAAATTAACAGCCAATGGTATCGGGGATGGTCTGAAAAATGGCAGAGTTTATACAATTTTGGAAAATGTAAATGCTTACATACACGACACATGAATGTTGATGTAAACAATAAAAAACTTTCCGATGCACCCGTTTCAGGCATGAAGAGCACTCTATGGAATTTGTTCACATCCCTTGTTGCAGATTCCACACGGATACTTTTGTGGTGACAAATAACTTGGCATCTATATAGACTGTAAACTATCACTTATCAATGCTGTACAAATAAATGTATTTTAAGCACCTTTGAATGGATTTATCTAGATTTACAGCACTATTCAAATGTTCTTCTTATCTTATCTTACAACAACACCTTTTATTTAGACCCCCATGGTCAGGTTCAATGGGCGAGCCTGTCCTTGAGCAGCTAGGTTCTGGCTGCTGCACGAACTCAACTTATGTAACTTATTCCAAAAAATATTTAGTGCAACGTAACTTATTTATATGGCATAGATTTGTAGGAATACTATACATACACGGCTATACATAAACGTATGTGAAACACATATTATCAACCCTCAAAATATACCCTACCAAGAAACAAGCTTTAACAAGATTGCCATCCAACGCAAAGGCCCAAATGGCAAGTGAACAAGGAAGCCATTGGCTTATCGAGAGTCCAAGATATAGGTCAACCTTGTTTTTAAACATATTCACGCTGCTAGCAGTTACACAATCTGTAGATAATTTGTTCCATTCATTGATTGTCCTCTGTGAGAAAGAGTACTCCTTATATCCAGTCTACAGTGATCCTTTACTAATGTTACCTCATAGTTGTATTATCTTTCTTGAGTGAAAAAAATATTTCTATAAATATTTTTATATCCATTCAATATCTTAAACACTCCAAGTTGGTCTCCTCTTAACCGCCTTGTTTGTAGGGATGTTAAACCACACTCTCTCAGTCGTTTTCATAACTAAAGTCTCTGAGTTCTAGAATAATTAGTTGCTCTCCTCTGTATTCTTTCAAGCGTATCTATATCCTTACAATATGGTCTCCAGGTTTGTATAAAGTAGAATAAATGAGGCCTAACTATTGCTTTATACATATGTATAATTAGCATTAGTTTCCTTGTATGTTATAGTTTTCCTAATCAACCCAAGAATATGATTATCATTTGAAGCTGCAAGAACCTAGCTGCTCAAGGACAGGCTCGCCCATTGAACCTGACCATGGGGGTCTAAATAAAAGGTGTTGTTGTAAGATAAGATAAGTAGAACATTTGAATAGTGCTGTAAATCTAGATAAATCCATTCAAAGGTGCTTAAAATACATTTATTTGTACAGCATTGATAAGTGATAGTTTACAGTCTATATAGATGCCAAGTTATTTGTCACCACAAAAGTATCCGTGTGGAATCTGCAACAAGGGATGTGAACAAATTCCATAGAGTGCTCTTCATGCCTGAAACGGGTGCATCGGAAAGTTTTTTATTGTTTACATCAACATTCATGTGTCGTGTATGTAAGCATTTACATTTTCCAAAATTGTATAAACTCTGCCATTTTTCAGACCATCCCCGATACCATTGGCTGTTAATTTAAGTAGTAATCTTTGACGGGGCACTTTGTCAAAACTGTCTGAAAATCTAAGTATATCATATTTGTTAAGCATGACCTTACTTATAGGAATCCATGTTGAGATGGATTTAATAATTTATGCCTAACACGAAGTCCACCGTATGGTTTTAATTATCTATTTGAGGACTTAATCTATTTTCTAATGCGTCTACAACATCAATATATATATATATATATATATATATATATATATATATATATATATATATATATATATATATATATATATATATATATATATATATATACGACAGTGTGTTCGAATAAATGTTAAGCCATGGTGTGTATCAAGTTATTGTGTAAACAATATGTAATAATTGCTGAATTAAAATCAAGACAAAATAAACAGTATATCACATGTCACTTCCATTTTTACAGACTTTCCAGTGCAACTTCTGCAGCGTTCGTCCGGAGCGAAAGATATCTATTGCGAACATACGAAATTGAGCTACCACAACGTGACAAGACAACCACGCTAGTACAATATGCTACTGCAAGAGGAGTTCTGCATATGTTCGATCCAGCGAAACTTGCAAGTCAAGTGCCCCTTTTTTGTCCAGGGTGATGGCAACTGCGTATTCAGTGCCGTGTGTCGTGGCTTGTTTGGTTGTAAAGAACTGCATCTTCAAATCCGTCTTCTCAATGCCATGGAGCTGATTGAGCACCGAGACTGTTATGACATGCAGTGTCCGGCCAACAATGACTACATTTGTGACGATTGCATACTTCACGACCCATATCATCTCCTGCTGCGTTCAGTCACAACACCTGGCAGTTTCTCGGAGATGATGCTTGTATATTCAGCCAGTGCAGCTCTATCCGTTGTCATCATGTCATATTGTCAACCAGCTAATGTAAACATGCATTGGACCTTTGTTTACAGGACAGAAAGGACGACCCCCCATTGCGTTGACTGAAGCTGACGCGATTCGTAAGTGTTTCTAGTGGCAATGATATATTCAAAGAACAGTGTGTGTTTATATATGGAACAACTTGTGGTTATACAAGGAACTATGTGTGGTTATATAAGGAACCATAATGTGGTTATATAAGACATTTTGTTTTTATTTAGCGTTCTCGTGTTGTTCTTGGGTCTATATATATATATATATATATATATATATATATATATATATATATATATATATATATATAAATATATATATATATATATATATATATATATATATATATATATATATATATATATATATATATATATATATATATATATATATATATATAATATATATATATATATATATATATATATATATATATATATATATATATATATATATATATATATATATATGTAATCGGGCTTGGACTCTGATCGTTCTCGATTTAACCGCCAGAACCATAGTCGTTTTACCGTTGAACACATTTATATTACTACGGATCTGATAATATCCCTATTGGCTCTTCCACCAGACATTTTCACAGAACCTGCTTTACCATTAAGGCTAAATGGTGGCAGCACTAACTAAATTTTTTTGGTAAAGTGGACTATGATCGTTTTACCTTTGTGGTCTTTATGTGTTGATATTCCTGATATCAATCCACTCTAATAATGATTACATTCAACAGGTGACTTCGTTCGCCGAAAGAGAGCACTGAATGACACCCCCAATGGATGGGGGTAGGATGGAAAAGAGGAATGGGAGGAATGGGAGGAATAGGAGGAATGGGAGGAATGGGGTAGTAGTGCCACACAAGAACTCCAGGTAATGTAAACTACTCGCACGTCTCTTCCAGATTTATATTAGAACAATTATAAAAATTAAGCCAAAGAAAGATAGGCATGGTCCAAAACAGAGTAATTATATGATAAATTTCCACAAATGTAGTTTCTACGGTTATATTGCTAGTTTTAAAGACGCACATTTTGTAGCAATGGATAGAGGTAAAAATCAAGCAAACTGCGCATCGGTCTGCGCATCGTAGTCGTAACACGAAATCAACACAAAAAGTACTCCTTGTGTGTATTAGTTGGCTTTTGATAACAGTTTTGCTAATTTTGCTGCTATCGTAGCTGTTACTATGTCAGATATTTCAACATTTTGCACGGGAATCCCCCAACTTTTTTCCTATTTATACAGATAAATAATGAAAATTTTGGCCAAGTTTTACTGATATGGTCCGAAAACTAATGGAATGTTTTCTTTCCAGATGTAGCCACAAGGGGAGCTAGTGCGGCGCAAGAGGTTTACGACTCGTCATTATGGGATACTCGCTGCCCCAACGTTGAGCTTCATGGGAGGAAACTATGTACAGCGGTCTTGTTCGTTTGTTTCTTTCGCGAGATGGCGCGTCAGTCGTTGCAACAAATCACCGATGTCGCCAGTATCAACATACTACAGCTGACGCCCATACACTAGCATCCCACCAATTTTGTCACTGCTTTATTAAAATGTAGTGTTATATATCGGACGAATCAAGAACTTTCACACTAAGCTTTCGGACCTGTCAACGTGTTGGCGCTACCTTTAACAACAATTGTTAAGGCAATTGTAACAGTCTCTAATATGTTCATCTACTTTGTTGAAATGTGTTGTAAAAGAAATTGTATTAAACACTAGACTGAAGACTGCTACTCCACTCGTTCTATCATATATTGAACTGTTGTAAGTTGATATTTTAAAAGTTACATCGCCTGCTCTTATACGGTGCACGGATGTAGTGTTCTTCTTTCGAGAGCGATCATAGGGGAACATCGTGCAAAACGGACCCCTTTAGTGAAATAAAATCATCATATGCACCCTCTATTTCACATATGGTTTGACGAACAACTTTCAGGAGTGTGTAAAACAGTGTTCCGGTTTTTACTCCATTACATTTACTCTGATAAATGTAAATACCTTGGCAGAAGGAAGTATCCCAAAGGACAAACTTGGACAACACAACAATAAGCGATGTGTCTCCGACGAACTTAGAGAAAAGATGTGTGCCCACATCTGCAGCTTCCCCTTTCGAGTTTCGTTCTATGCAGGGAACGGGAAAAAGCGCAGATACTTATAATGTGAGTTAAGTATAACGAAAATGTACACTTTGTTCTTGGAACTGTTTTATCCAGAAAGTACCTGGAGTACAAACGTGGGTTGGACACGAAGAAGGTGAAATGGGAAGATACATATCGATTTTACTACGATTACTTCAGATCCAACTTCCACTATGACTTTGGTAGGCCAAGGACTGATATATATATATATATATATATATATATATATATATATATATATATATATATATATATATATATATATATATATATATATATATATATATATATATATATATATATATATATATATATATATATATATATATATATATATATATATATATATATATATATATAAAACTTCACTTCAACATCATCATCACAATGAACAGTCGCTGGATCGGTCATAGGTATTTCAGCTGAAGGGTTGGGTGGAAGCTCTTCCTCTTCAGCTTGAGCATCAACATTGGGCATGTTGTAAGCTGGTTCTGTCATACAATCGACCAACTTCACGCTTCTATTATCTGGTTTCACTGTGTTAGTTAAAAAATGCAGTTACTTTATCTGCATTGAACGTTTTGAATAATACAAGTCTTGATATCAGAAATTATGCAAGCTTAATTCACCTAAAATATGTGTATTCTTTACAAACAATTATGAATAACATACATTATGCTTGTTGTTGTGTATTAAGCCATGCAAAAACAGAGTATGCTTAATATAATGACTTGTTTTATATTGCTGAATTTCTTTGTGATTCGTTGAATTTCTTTTTTCTTTGCAAACCTTTGATGACATCGTCAAACAGTGCCGAACATTCACCTTCAGCGGTCGGTCTGTCCGAAAGAAGAACACTACATCCGAGCACCGCGTACGAGCAGAAAATGTAATTTTTACAAATGTTCTGACAACAATACAATGCATGACAGAACGAGTGGGGTAGCAGTCTTCAGTCGAGTGTTTAATACAATCTCTTTAAAACACATTTCAACAAAGTAGATGAACATATTACAGGCAGTTACAATTGCATAAACAATTGTTGTTAAAGGTAGAGCGAACACGTTGGCAGGTCCGAAACCTAAGTGTGAAAGTTCTTGATTCGTCCGATATATAACACTGCATTTTAGTAATACAGTGGAAAAACTGGTGGGATGCTAGTGTATGGACGTCAGCTGTAGTGTGTAGACACTAGTGCCATCGATGATCTGCTGCAACGACTGACGCGCCATCTAGCGAATTAACAAACGAACAAGACCGCTGTACATAGTTTTCTCCCATGCAGCTCAAAGAAGTGACAGCGGGTATCCCAGAATAACGAGTCGTAGACCGCTTTTGCCGCAATAGCTTCCCTTATGACTACATCTGGAAAGAAAACATTCCATTAGTGTTCGGACCACACCAGTAAAACTTGGCCAAAATGTTCGTTATTTATTTGAAATATATGACATCGAGGGGGTGGCTTGTTTTCTCCACAGCAAAGCCACATGTGTCTGTTCACGATCTCACTTCAATTGCGCCTTAGATGTATAGGGGTCTACTCTGAATACATGGAAATACGGCGCTGAAGTCGTTTGCATAGCGTTGTATAGGAACCTGGGTGTCCACATTCCTGGTTTGAAAAATAACAGTTGCTGGCAGTCATGATATGTTTAACTCGCTGAACTACCTTGGACTACCTAGAGTGAAAACTAGAAGAAAAGACCGCCACATTCTTCACATACATGTAATGGATAGGTTCCATAACGCCCATAAGACCAATCGTAACATCATCAGGAGCCAGCAGAAACATGTATGCGCTCACAGAGTGTGCCCTCGATATATCGGGAAAAAAACGTCAAAACAATTGTCCAGCAAAGGGTCAGTCAAAATGTGTTGTGACCTTTGGACGTCCATAACTCGGGATTTCGCCATGCGTTCGAAACTTTGAAATGTCCCCCATTCTAGGACCGTCTTATAATATAATACAACAGCCACTGTAGTCGCATGTGATCGGCCGCGAATTGGACGAACTAGAATGAACATTGCAAGACAAGACCGCCATATTCAACACATCCGTGTGATGGATAGGTTCCATAACGCCAATGAGACCAGAGAGTGTGCCGTCGATATGTCGAAAAAAGTCAAACCAATTGTCCAGCAAGGAGGTTGTCAAAATGTGTTGTTACCTTTGGACGATCATAACTCGGGATTTTGCTAAGCCATTCGTTGGAAACTTTGAAATGTCCCCATTGTACGACCGTCTCATATTCGTTTACCGAGTTAGAAAAATATATCAAAACTAGCTAAATATGGACACTAGAAAAGATGATGCTACAGTCTAGTCTCACCATAAATCGATGGAGAAGTCGAGGGAAAGAATAAACCAGAACGACGGCGCACTGCCTGGATCGACTACGTGAAGCAGTGGACAACTGGAGGCCTGTACATTACACGGAAGATGGCGAGGACGCGGAGTAATTCTCTCTCCCTCTCTCTCTCTCTCACTCCCTCTCTCTCTCTCTCTGCCTCCCTCCCTCTTTCCCCCTTCGTCCTTCCTTCCCAAAAACACAACTACAAAGCCAAGACATTCTTCGAAAAAACTCAAACGTTAATTTGCGCTACTAGAATACTTGCATAATGCGATCTGGTCTGAGGTAGATTTACGTTGCAAAAACTTATGCAAATGATAAATATGTGCAGTTGTTTTGCAACACCCAGTGAGAAAAAGTTTAACCCGCAATTCTCAGTTAGATAGTTGAGAAAAAAGTGTGAACCAATGAATCAAGTGCACCAACTAACGACACTTTGGAAGCACCGCCATCTTCTTTTGTTCCTCGTGAATTAAATTACTTCACCTGCGACCTCGAAAATGCTTTCAAGACTTTTGCCCTCATCCGTCCGCATGTCCGTCCGTGCATCCGTCCGTTCGTCCGTCCGTCCGTCCCTGCCTCCCCCTCCCTCCCTCCTCCTCTCCCTCCCTCCCTCCCTCCCTCCCTCCTCCCTCCCTCCCTCCCTCCTCCCTCCCTCCTTCCCTCCCTCCTCCTCCTCCCTCCCTCCCCCCTCCCTCCCTCCCTCCCTCCCTCCCTCTATCCCTCCCTCCCTCCCTCTATCCCTCCCATTCCCTCCCTCCCTCCCCCTCCCTCCTTCCCTCCTCCCTCCTTCCCTCCCTTCTTCGCTCCCTCTCTCCCTCCTCCCTCCCTCCCTCCCCTCCCTCCCTCCCTCCCTCCCTCCTCCATCCTCCCTCCCTCCTCCTCTCCCTTCCTCCCCTTCTCTCCTTCCTCCCCTCCCTCCCTCTCCCTTCCTTCCCCTCCCTTATTTTATCTATGAAAGTTGAGTTTAACGATAAACCTGTCTTCTTGGAATAACCTCATCAGCCCGAATGCACCTAAACAGAACGTTCCTAATTCACCCGTGTATGTAGGGGATGTAACCTGTGCTCTTATTGATGCTACTGTTAAGTACGTTGATGTTGGTGACCTGCAAAATACAAACTTTACAAGGTTCATTTTCAATGTTGGCACTGCACATTTCTAAACATGTTTAATCAACACAAATGTATATCCATATTTCTCGGTTAAATTACAAAGTTTGAGCTAAGTTGACTATGGATGTCTGTATTCTGAAATCCTCATAATAAATATGTTGAAAATGATGAATGGATACCGACTCATTTGATCGCTGACCGGAAATTTAACCTGAAGCAGAAAAAATATAAATTTATTTCGTCTAAATCATAACTATGGACATGATTGAATTCAGGACGGGCAACAAGTTTTTTTTATAATTCGGGATTCGCTTAGATATCTAGGGGTTGCATGATTTCACCACAGCAATCACACTGTATGTTTACGATATCACCTGAATTGTGCCTTAGATGGATAGTGGCGTACTCTGAATACACGGAAAAACGGCGCTGAAGTCGTTTGGATTGTGTTATATAGGATTCCTGGTTAGAAAAATAGCATATGCTGACAGTCACTACGCTAACTCAGCAGATGTGGTGTATCGAGTAATTAAAACAAACGTTGTACATTGTTCATTCGATCAAAACGAACAAAATGAAACCCCAACACAAGTGTGACAAGTGATATCCTTAATACAGCAGCCACTGGAGTCGCATGTGATCGGCCGCAACTTGGACGACCTAGGATGAACATTGCAAGAAAAGACCGCCATATTCATCACATCCATTGTTTACCTTTTGTTGCAGCAATCCCACATTGCTCTGAAATTTTCATGTCAACATTAAATATAACTCCCAAATGCTAATCTTATACTTTTGTCTCGACATTACACATCTTGTTTATGGTTGCTTCCGCTGTTTATGATATCCATGGGGTTCAAATTATATAGTGGAGGTCATTATTGTACACCTTGAGTCCTGAGATAATCCGCCGCTTACACTCATCATAGGGACATTAAATAGAGAATGGTTGGCGAAACACTAAACACGCAGGTCAATGATAAACATGTTTTTTAAGAGGTAAACATCTTCGTATGATTGATTGCAGTCGGACAACCTAGCAAAGAAACTCAAAGCGAGGGCTACGGTTGGTTGTTCAAAACTAAGGCCTTATACCTAGGTACTTATTTTGACTGGGAAACTCGAAGGTTATCCGTCACACAGTTTTATTTTTATTGAAGTTTCTGTCCATGATGTTCCCCTCTCACAGCTCCCATAGTAAGAATACATATTTATCGTATCACTACGTAAGCCTTGTGAATCCACTGCGCGATGGAGCCCTCCGCTAGACCTATCCACCTGTCTCTGTAGTTGACTGTTCTTGTTCAAAGGATTGCAATGTCCGCTATGTTATTGCACCATCATCTCGTTGGCCGGACTCTTGCTGTTTTCTGGATTGCCGTTCAGTTGTTTTAATGGTCGGCCGGTTATCTTCTTTTCTTGCTATTTGACTTGTCTAATTGACGTCATCTTAGCGCCCTCTCCCCGAGTCCATATTTACATATCGATAACAATTTAATGTAACGTCAGTCGCGTGAAGACGCAATAGCAAACAGGTGTCTCATAAGAAAGAGAAACGGCGCTATTCTCGATTTTCAAACTTGTATTGGCCGTATCAGAGCCACTGCATTACTAAATATATGTTACACTTATTAAAAATTGGTGTTGCTCCACTAAAGAATATGTGCGGAATGCATGGCTCAAACACAATATGTTATCGTTCTCATTTAAAGGACGTCTTGACCATTTCCCCGATAAAGCTACTAGCCTGAATATTAAAACAATTGGCGCAATTGTAAATACACGGTGTAATAATTTCGAGAACACGATGTGGTTGTTCAAGTTGGCCTATTTAGTGGCCATTTTGGCAGATTCAACATATTGATTACGACGCTGCATGAATATCATGGAAGAAGCAGAAAAGAATTATGATTTCAACGGCAAACTGTAGTCAGTTGGTGCACTTGTGATCCATTGGTTGTAACTGCTTCAGATATCCAAGTGAGAATTGCGGGGGAAAGTTTTTCTTACTGGTTATTGCAAAACAACTGCATATATCATCTGCAACAGTTTTTTTCAGCGTCGCAGCATAAACTTACTGTTGTATTTTTCGAAAGGCGTCTTGACTTTGTAGTTGTGTTTTTGTATGTGTTGAATAGGAGCATAGAAGATAATGAATGTGTGGTGTGACGAAAGAGAGAGAGAGAGAGAGAGAGAGAGAGAGAGAGAGAGAGAGAGAGAGAGAGACAGACAGACAGACAGACAGACAGACAGACAAAGAGAAGAGGTGCCTTCGACAACGCCGAGTCACTGCCGACGTCAGAATTCACCGTAGCCCTCGCTTTGAGTTTCTTTGCTAGGTTGTCCGACTGCAATCAATCATACGAAGATGTTTACCTCTTAAAAAACATGTTTATGATTTACCTGCGTGTTTAGTGATTCGCCAACCATTCTCTATTTAATGTCCCTATGATGAGTGTAAGCGGCGGATTATCTCAGGACTCAAGGTGTACAATAATGACCTCCACTATACAATTTGAACCCCATGGATATCATAAACAGCGGAAGCAACCATAAACAAAATCTGTAATGTCGAGACAAAAGCATAAGATTAGCATTTAGGAGTTATATTTAATGTTGACATGAAAATTTCAGAGCAATGTGGGATTGCTGCAACAAAAGGTAAACAATGGATGTGATGAATATGGCGGTCTTTTCTTGCAATGTTCATCCTAGGTCGTCCAAATTGCGGCCGATCACATGCGACTCCAGTGGCTCCTGTATTAAGGATATCACTTGTCACACTTGTGTTGGGGTTTCATTTTGTTCGTTTTGATCGAATGAACAATGTACAACATTTGTTTTAATTACTCGATACACCACATCTGCTGAGTTAGCGTAGTGACTGTCAGCATATGTTATTTTTCTAACCAGGAATCCTATATAACACAATCCAAACGACTTCAGCGCCGTTTTTCCGTGTATTCAGAGTACGCCACTATCCATCTAAGGCACACTTCAGGTGATATCGTAAACATACAGTGTGATTGCTGTGGTGAAATCATGCAACCCCTAGATATCTAAGCGAATCCCGAATTATAAAAAAAACTTGTTGCCCGTCCTGAATTCAATCATGTCCATAGTTATGATTTAGACGAAATAAATTTATATTTTTTCTGCTTTAGGTTAAATTTCCGGTCAGCGATCAAATGAGTCGGTATCCATTCATCATTTTCAACATATTTATTGTGAGGATTTCAGAATACAGACATCCATAGTCAACTTAGCTCAAACTTTGTAATTTAACCGAGAAATATGGATATACATTTGTGTTGATTAAACATGTTTAGAAATGTGCAGTGCCAACATTGAAAATGAACCTTGTAAAGTTTGTATTTTGCAGGTCACCAACATCAACGTACTTAACAGTAGCATCAATAAGAGCACAGGTTACATCCCCTACATACACGGGTGAATTAGGAACGTTCTGTTTAGGTGCATTCGGGCTGATGAGGTTATTCCAAGAAGACAGGTTTATCGTTAAACTCAACTTTCATAGATAAAATAAGGGAGGGAGGAAGGGAGAGTGGGAGGGAGGGAGGAAAGAAGGGAGGGAGGGAGAGAAGGAGGGAGGGGGATGGAGGGAGGGAGGGAGGGAGGGAGGGGAGGGAGGGAGGGAGGGAGGGAGAGAGGGAGCGAAGAAGGGAGGGAAGGAGGGAGGGAAGGAGGGAGGGGGAGGGAGGGAGGGAATGGGAGGGATAGAGGGAGGGAGGGAGGGATAGAGGGAGGGAGGGAGGGAGGGAGGGGGAGGGAGGGAGGGAGGGAAGGAGGGAGGGAGGGAGGGAGGGAGCGAGGGAGGGAGGGAGGGGGAGGCAGGGACGGACGGACGAACGGACGGATGCACGGACGGACATGCGGACGGATGAGGGCAAAAGTCTTGAAAGCATTTTCGAGGTCGCAGGTGAAGTAATTTAATTCACGAGGAACAAAAGAAGATGGCGGTGCTTCCAAAGTGTCGTTAGTTGGTGCACTTGATTCATTGGTTCACACTTTTTTCTCAACTATCTAACTGAGAATTGCGGGTTAAACTTTTTCTCACTGGGTGTTGCAAAACAACTGCACATATTTATCATTTGCATAAGTTTTTGCAACGTAAATCTACCTCAGACCAGATCGCATTATGCAAGTATTCTAGTAGCGCAAATTAACGTTTGAGTTTTTTCGAAGAATGTCTTGGCTTTGTAGTTGTGTTTTTGGGAAGGAAGGACGAAGGGGGAAAGAGGGAAGGAGGCAGAGAGAGAGAGAGAGGGAGTGAGAGAGAGAGAGAGAGAGGGAGAGAGAATTACTCCGCGTCCTCGCCATCTTCCGTGTAATGTACAGGCCTCCAGTTGTCCACTGCTTCACGTAGTCGATCCAGGCAGTGCGCCGTCGTTCTGGTTTATTCTTTCCCTCGACTTCTCCATCGATTTATGGCGAGACTAGACTGTAGCATCATCTTTTCTAGTGTCCATATTTAGCTAGTTTTGATATATTTTTCTAACTCGGTAAACGAATATGAGACGGTCGTACAATGGGGACATTTCAAAGTTTCCAACGAATGGCTTAGCAAAATCCCGAGTTATGATCGTCCAAAGGTAACAACACATTTTGACAACCTCCTTGCTGGACAATTGGTTTGACTTTTTTCGACATATCGACGGCACACTCTCTGGTCTCATTGGCGTTATGGAACCTATCCATCACACGGATGTGTTGAATATGGCGGTCTTGTCTTGCAATGTTCATTCTAGTTCGTCCAATTCGCGGCCGATCACATGCGACTACAGTGGCTGTTGTATTATATTATAAGACGGTCCTAGAATGGGGGACATTTCAAAGTTTCGAACGCATGGCGAAATCCCGAGTTATGGACGTCCAAAGGTAACAACACATTTTGACTGACCCCTTGCTGGACAATTGTTTTAACGTTTTTTTCCCGATATATCGAGGGCACACTCTGTGAGCGCATACATGTTTCTGCTGGCTCCTGATGATGTTACGATTGGTCTTATGGGCGTTATGGAACCTATCCATTACATGTATGTGAAGAATGTGGCGGTCTTTTCTTCTAGTTTTCACTCTAGGTAGTCCAAGGTAGTTCAGCGAGTTAAACGTATCATGACTGCCAGCAACTGTTATTTTTCAAACCAGGAATGTGGACACCCAGGTTCCTATACAACGCTATGCAAACGACTTCAGCGCCGTATTTCCATGTATTCAGAGTAGACCCCTATACATCTACGGCGCAATTGAAGTGAGATCGTGAACAGACACATGAGTTACTACGCACACGTGCCTTGTGGCGAAAAAATTGCCAAAAATCCTTCCGCCTATTGAAATCATCTAAAAATCCACAGTTACACTGTCAACATGTTCTACCAGCAAACTTGCCAATGTGCCTGGCTCAAATGCAGTTATGTCAGAAGATATGATTTTTTTTTATGATTTTTAAAAATTACTGTGCCCTACATTCGTAACACACCAGGAAGTGTAACTGAGGCATGATCCCTCATCATTGAGGGGCTCGGTGCATCATGGGATACCATAAATACGGGTAAATTCGGACCATTCGGTTTAGGTGCATTCGGACTGATGTAGTTATTCCAAGAAGACAGGTTCATCGTTAAGCTCACGTTTCAAAGGTATAAAATTAACTAAGATAACACAAGGGTTTATTCAGTTTAGCGCCGTTATTCGACGCATTTTGGCATTATGTCTTTAAAATCTTCCACAAAATATTATATTCAAGTGAACGACGTAATATTAGGCTGGTATTGGTATGCAAATATGAATTCGGAGAGAGACAGTACTTAATATGAATTCCCACAATCAACTGCGTATTGAAAGTTCTTTAAGCCTACATTTCGTAGCCATAGCACCTAGTTTGTTGGCCCTATTGTTTATCTATATGTTACACAGTAACATCTTATATGTGTCCCAGCCCAAATGTGTGAACTTATTTGGGAAGATGCATGCATTTGTGGCAATACTACACATTAAGACACATGGAATTAGGAATATCTTACATTTTCACAAATGTTCCTGTAGCAATAGTGTAGCCATCTGCATTTGGAAAAGGACTTTATGACCGAGAACAGGGAACCACTAAAAATGTGATATGTCATTGACAATCAGACCATAACTTTTTCAGTAATCTAAACCCATTTTGTTTCAATGATTGAATAATTTATTTTAAATTGTTGACCGTCCTGTATGTTGCAGAACACTACAAAAGACGCGACATGAACCAGTCGGGGCTAAACAAGAGAAATAGTAGGCAGATGTTGGATGAGAAATGAGGCAGAAGAAGAGTATGGAACAACAGTCACGCGACATCTCGGCACTAACATTCTCCTTAAAGAGACTGCAAGGAAAACGAGACATTGAGAGATGTCCTACAATGGAGTCCGTTCTTAGAGACAGAACGTGGACGAACATCAAAGACTTTTGTCGAAACGGTATCTTATCGGCGACCAAATAGATTTGTCTCTAACGACGTTTTCCTTTGTAAAACAAGTATCAATCTGCTGTTTGATGCTAAAAAGGTACTTTCTTATATAGCTCGGTATCCAGTCTTTGGGACTGCTGAAAGCGCTTTACACTATATCCTCTGGCAGACCTGTTCATTCCAACGCCATCTGAACTTCTCCGGGAAGCATTCAGCCACGCTGTATTTATTGCGCGAAAAATGTTCGTTCAGATATCTACCTCTGTCTGTAGCCAGGTACTCATGCATACAACTGAGTGAACTGTGGCAACGTGGGTTGAAATCACCAAAGCTTCGAAACGGCAAGAAGAGAAATCGAACCCGGGTTCTCTCGATTGAGAGCCCGACACATTTCGCTGTCGGTTGCACGAGTAATACAAGCAACTTTTGTGCAAATAGTGATTTCTCACGCAATGATGTAACATTACGACAAAACACCTGATAGGTCAGCGCGTTCAGTTAAGTAGTGACAGCTGAGAAATTATGCGTGTGAGTTGAATAACTATGACTGTTGGGCTCTCTTCACGGTGGAAGAAACCCATCTTGTTTTTAATACATATTGCTTTAAATAAAGCATGTGTTATAGTGTAACTTCCTACGTGGTTGCACTTACTGCTGCTTTTAGTGCTTAAGCGTCAGCACATGTATGATCCATAGTAACTCGAAATGCATGAATACAATAAAGTGCGAGTAATTGTTACTAATTTGATATAA
The DNA here is from genome assembly GCA_033239005.1 of Lamellibrachia satsuma. Lineage (NCBI taxonomy): Eukaryota > Metazoa > Annelida > Polychaeta > Sabellida > Siboglinidae > Lamellibrachia > Lamellibrachia satsuma. Next base: position 1,905,895 of record BSQZ01000089.1, read on the forward strand.
TTATGAGTGTTTTCCAATCCGCCGATTTATTTTCGATGTGATAATATGTATGTATAATGTGACTTTACTTAAAGCAATAGCAAAAACTCAATAAATGTTACATGATATACAGCAGCTTTATAACATATTCCATTGCGTATGTATTAAGAAAACTTATTCAAGAAAATAATTTGATATTATTTATTGACATACAGTCATACTAAGTCTTGGACCCCAGTGTTCTAAGTGAAACACCTTCTGAGACCAAGCATGTATGCTAAGCCAAGGCTAAGGACCCCGAATTGAGGCACTGGTTTTTAATCACATGGCCACGGAGTTTTCGAATAGATTACTGTATTCGTTTGGGGAGCGGTGGTTTAATGGTTAGAAGACCCGTCTGTCGACCGATGCTGGTTCGATTGGGGATCCAGTTCGATTCCACCTTCACCGTTTCGAAGCCACTTTGCCAACTGGGTATGTATTTCGGAAGAGAGACTGGGGGGGTTACATGGGGAGAAACATGATCAAAAGAGAGTATAGTGCAACAGAAGCCTGCCCTTGCTAATTGCAAGAAAGTGCCCTGATATGTGCCAGTGTAAACAAAGCAGTGCAAAGCCAAAGTCCAAAAAAGATAAGAATTTTTGGTAGCATCCTTCTAGCTGCCTTAGTCCACAGGCATATCATATCAGTTCAATACAAACACTGACACAGTAGCAGGCTTTAGCAGCTAGCAGGGTTGGTTAACTTCCCAGGGCAAACCAGCTGAGTCATAAAACAACAAGATCAAAAGACAGGCCAGTGCAACAAGAAGTTAAACAGCATCTAACGTCAGTAGTATACGTGCAGGAATGGGACCTCAAAAGAGCAGCCCAGTAAAGAGCAACCCATTAACTTCCGGTATAAAGGCTTCTGAGTAGCCCCAGCGCCCCCTAGCGGTAACCTACATCCACCACGAGCGCCCCCTAGCAACTGGAGATAACGGTCATAACCCCAACATGTTGACATGATCCCAACCTGTTGATCTCATGTGTGGTGACCCTTGACCTCAGTAGTGACCGCTACCCTAACGTAGTGACCGCTATCCTATAACGTGAGCGCTACCCCGATCCTCGAGGAGTAATTTTATTCCAAGACATATAATCCGTGGTTCGATGTAGTCCGCGATACCCTAACCGTTGGTTCGTTGTGCCCCGCGTTACCCTGTTGCTAACAGACACAACACCTCATTGAATGAAATCATCAAGAAACTTTAATATTTAATAACGATACATAATATTAAAGCACATAAAATCATATAAAATAGTAATATAATTATTTAAAAATAGTTATATATCAAATCATATAAATATAGTAATATCATTATTTAAAAAAATAGCCATATATATCAAATCATATATATATATATATATATATATATATATATATATATATATATATATATATATATATATATATATATATATATATATATCAAATCATATTAAAGCACATAAAATCATATAAATATAGTAATATCATTATTTAAAAAATAACCATATATATCAAATCATATTAAAACACATAAAATCATATTAATTATTTACAAAATAGCCATATATTTAATCATATTAAAGCATATAAATATCGTTCGTTATTTCATTTAAAAATAGCCATATATTAAAGCGTATAAAGTCATATAAATATCTTTCATTAGTTCATTTAAAAATAGCCATATTAAAGCATATAAAGTCATATATTGAAATATAGTGTTCATCTTGTTTTCCATTTCAATACAAGTTCAGTCGCGGCAGTGATTTCCCTCGTCTATCGATCAGTTTTGTAGGTCGTTGTACTGGCTGTTTTACTACATTGCTGCACCCCCACACGACTTTTTCATTTCTATCACGGAACGTGGTTTTGCTATTTCCCCTTCATCATTAAACCCCCACAGCATTTCCATTTCGATCTGGGAACGTGATTTGAACAGTTTCATTTCTTGCATGAAAGCAGACCATAATTTTCTATGGTCTAGAAATGCGGCGTATTCATTGCACTCGTTGTCCCAACTCTCGGATTGATAACCATCGTCGACGATGTCATCGTTGTCTATGCGTGGCGTACGAGCACATAACTCCTGCATTACGAACGGCCAGTGGTTTCTATGGAAGCTGAAAAACCACAGTGAAAGACACATTGAGCCATTGGTAAAGGAATGTGTTAAAAGTATCATATATACATTAAATAGCACATGCACATCTGTTAATAATAAACTATGAGTAGACCTGCTGTGAGCGGTGTACTTTGGATCCACCACGGCGTATGTAATGCTACACCGACAGCAGTAGAAGCGCGTAGAAACTAGGTCGCATAAAACTGATAAGACTGACCTGGCGACCTCGCTCGGCCGACGCGGCGCGCGTGCTATTTATAATCAGACTACCAGCCGCTTAACAAGAGGCATTGTAACTAGGTCCCAGACAGACGCATAAAAGATGTCTCTTAAAGTTAAGCTGTGTGTGTTATGTAGACGCTTTTAAAACCTTTTAAAAACACAGGAGTACGTATCAGCAAACAACCACGGACAATATGTACTTACGATCGATACAGTATCAGACTCAATGCAACGCCAATCTCGATATAGACTTGCATCAAGTCGGAAAACAAAGCGACGCTAGACAGCATGGTGATGACGTTAGAGGCAACGGCAGCAGCAGAACAACGGTTACAGAATGGCGGTAAGTGTATAAAGAAATACCTTGTCTGAGGACGGCTTTATATAGGAAACGCTAAACAATGCAGACAGCTGACATAAGCTGCTGTAACACAATAACAAATCCATCAAAGTCAGAAAGTTATGTTAGAAAACACCCATAATAAAATTATTATTAAACTGGAATGCTAATAATCAACTCCCAAACCCACTAGAACAATAAGTCATCCTTCACAACGAAAAACATGTTCGATAAGTCTGTCACAGAAGTGTCAGAGAATCGATGCTGAAAGCAAAATCTCATTTATCACGTGTAAAAAACAAAGTCAACCATTGGGTAATATTGACCATAATCAAATACATTTTGACATCAATGTAAAATCAGAAAGTAAAAATAAGAAAACGTACAAGAGAAACTTCCACAAAGGTAACTACAAAGATATGAGAAAATACTTAGCACAGCTAGATTGGAATAACATGCTGATGAATAAGACTGCAATTGAATGTTGGAATATTCTAAAATATGAAATTGAGAGTATCATTGATAAATTTGTTCCCTTCCGAAAACAAGGAAAACGGTGTAGAAAGAAACACTTGTCAAAAGAGGCAATTAGAAAAATAATGCTAAAACAAACTATGTGGAGGGTTTATAGGCGTACCAGAAAGGAAGAAGACTATGCAAAATACAAAGAGGCACTTAATGCAGCTACAACTGAAATCAGACAATCTAAAAGAAGCTATGAGCAAAAACTGGCATGTAACATAAAAACTGACAGCAAGAGTTTTTATGCATATGTCAGGAGTAAACAAAACGTACAAGACAAGGTTGGACCTCTAGAAGACAGTGCTGGAAATATAATATCACAGGGGTTTTTAATGGCGGAAGACCTAAATGGTTACTTCAGTTCAGTGTTTACAAAAGAAGATATTAGTTCATTACCAGTTGCTGATGCTAAATTTCAGGGGACTAAATCTGACTATTTGGGACCGTTAGTTGTAACTCCAGAATTGGTAGCTAGGAAAATAAAGGCAATGAAGGATAACAAATCACCGGGAGTGGATGGGATTCCTCCAAAATTACTAATGGAAACAGTAGATCAAATCAGTATACCACTTGCAAGAGTATTCAACTTGTCATTAAAAGAGGGAGTTGTTCCGTTTGAATGGAAAGAAGCAAACATCATACCATTATTTAAAAAGGGTTCGAGAAATAAGTCAGAGAATTACAGACCAGTGAGTTTAACGTCAGTGATTTGTAAATTATTAGAAAGGTTAATTAAAGACCATATGGTGGACTTCCTCGTTAAGCATAAATTATTAAATTCATCTCAACATGGATTCCTTAAAGCGAGGTCATGCTTAACAAATGTGTTATGTTTTTTGGAAGAAATCACTAAGTGGATAGACGAGGGATCGCCAGTAGATATTATCTACTTAGATTTTCAGAAAGCTTTTGACAAAGTGCCACATCAAAGATTGCTACTTAAATTAAAAGCCCATGGTATCGGGGATAGCATAACTGACTGGATAGAACAATGGCTGACTGACAGAAGACAACGAGTTGTAGTAGATGGCGAAGTTTCAAATTGGAAATCGGTTTTGAGTGGGGTACCTCAAGGATCAGTATTAGGACCTATATTATTCTTAATTTATATCAATGACTTGGACGACAGTATAACAAGTAACGTACTGAAATTTGCGGACGACACAAAACTGTTTAGAAAGGTTAATACTGATGGTGATAAACAACATTTACAAAACGATCTAGACAGATTAGTGAAATGGTCTGAGAAATGGCAGATGCTGTTCAATTTTGGGAAATGTAAATGCCTACATACAGGACATGGGAACTTGAATGTAAACTATAAAATGGGAGCTACTGTTCTTGGTACTACTGTAAAAGAAAAGGACTTAGGAGTTACAATAAGCGCTGATATGAAAGTTTCAGAGCAGTGTGGTATTGCAGCTTCAAAGGGTAATCAAATTCTTGGATTGATTAGAAGAAACATAACATACAAGGAAAACAGTTAATTATACCTCTTTATAAAGCAATAGTTAGACCTCATTTAGAATACTGTATACAAGCATGGAGACCATATCGTAAGAAGGATATAGATACGCTTGAACGCATACAAAGGAGAGCAACTAAAATGATTCCAGAACTTAGAGACCTTAGTTATGAAGAACGCCTGAAAGAATGTGGTTTAACAACTCTAGAGACAAGGAGGTTAAGAGGAGATCAGATTGAAGTTTTTAAGATATTGAATGGGTATGAAAATATTGATAGAAATATGTTTTTCTCACTCAAGAAGGATAGCAGAACTAGAGGACATGAGGTAAAATTAGTAAAGGATCAATGTAGATTGGACATCAGGAAGCACTCGTTCTCACAGAGGACAGTAAATGAATGGAACAAACTGTCTACAGATTGTGTAACTGCTAGCAGCGTGAATATGTTTAAAAACAAGGTTGACACATATATCAGGAGGGCGGGTTATAAGTAGGTGAACATTGTTGGACTCTCGATAAGCCAATGGCTTCCTTGTCCACTTGCCATCTGGGCCTTTGGCTTGGATGGCAAATCTTGTTAAAATCTTGTTAAAATCAGTTCTCAACCAACGTTGTATCGATTCCAGACATTCTGCATGAAACAGTAAACAACTCCTCCCACCGATAAGCTTGTCAACTAACTAACGCTGAATCCGAAAACTCATTTATCACGCATAAAAACACCATGCACTTATGGAAGTTATTGCTGCATGGAAACTGGTGGACATATATGCATATGCATTAATTTATATGCATGCATTAATTTATATATGCATGCATTAATTTATGTATGCATGCATTTTATGTATATAAATACAGTGCATGTAACATTAAACAGCATAAAATCAGAATGACTCCTCCTATATACTTCCGTGGAGAAAACTCGTTTTTATCCAATTTCTACGCATGTAGGATACATGCATGGGGTCATGTTTTTAACACAGTTGAAGCTGCATACCAGTACAGGAAATGCATCTTTTATGGAGATGTCGAGACGGCGCAGAAAATACTTGCCACAAGAACCGGACTACAGGCGAAATACCTAAGCAAGACCATCCGAGAGAAACAGGAGTTACGCACGCAGTGGAACAAACAGAGACGATCTGTAATGAGAGCGTTAGTTGCTATTAAATTTCGCGACACGACATTACGCAAACTATTATTAGAAACATATCCAGCGCCGTTAATGGAAAGTGTGAGAAGTAGGGAGGGATACTGGAGCATGTCCACTTACACTGGACAGCGTGGACAGAACGTGTTGGGTCAGATACTCGTGAATTGTCGCGAGTTCATTCGAAAAAAACAGGCGCCATAAAGTCTGGCGCGCACAGCGACAGGAATGCGCGGTGATTGCGCAATACATACCAGAGGGCCAGCTGGTAAATATAACACAGACGCGCCATGCAACCGGCCCGCTATATAAGGGACCCGTAGCTGCAACTGTCATAACACGATTCTCGCAGCGACAGTCTCTCTCTCTCTCTCCAGCGAAGCAAGATGATGGCCGTCGCCGCGCAGCAGCAGCTCTTCGATGACGAGCACATGATGAATCTGACGCGTTTACAGAGACAGGTAAGCGATGGAATATACAAGTTTCCAACACCGTTAACCATAGTGTCTACCGCACGGCAGGAGAAATATGTAGTATATCTGGCATGCTCACAGTGTTCCGTTGGAGTCCAGCGTAGTACTAGTAAGGGCTACTATTGTCCAACACACAAATGGGAGCGATCTCCGACGTACAGATTCAACCTGCGTGTCCTCCTGAGAGACAGCATAGGAAGTGAATGTTGGGCTAGCGTATTTGATACGCTGGCAGTTAAAATCCTTGGCTTCACCGCGAACCAGTACGTCGCAATGAAGTCAGAAGACGAACGGGCCCTGTCTGTGTTGAGGGGGTCCGTGTCAGAGCGACCATTAAAAAGCGCGTCAACAAGGAGTACGTAAACTATATTGCGTCAGAGTTGGAAGTACTTGACGAGGCATTCTCTTTGTAGGAGGAAGACAAAGAGAATGCCGTCGCCACCAGCTCTGACAACAGCAATGAAAGCACAGAAAGCACGAATGAAAAGATACGGGACTGGGAAAATACCATGAATAAAAAGGTACAGCAGTGGTTAGACTCGTATGAACAACGTAATCTGTTACCATCCTCTACCGAACCGACTCTGTGTATAGCAGACGAGGAAAATAACGATGCGGTTATTACCGTTAGCAGCAGCAGCGAAGCAGTTATGACCATAAGCAGTAGCAGCAGCAACAGCAGCAGCAGCGGCGGTGGTGGTAACCATGTCAACGATATGCAGGCGACAGCAATGAACATAGACAGAATACGTAATCGTACAGAAGCCATGATGAACCAGAACACCTTCAACACATTGATAGACGCAGCTTGTGTTCGTTATGCATGTAACGAGATTGAGCGTATATTAGATTTATCGGAAGGTGAATATTACGTACCGTCTTCCGGTCTGATCAATCACATCATGCGCTGGGTTGTCATAGCGGTAGAGGAGAGGGTTGGTAAAAGGCAATGGTGTGTCGATATGGCAGACACGATCAGAGCGACCATAGCCAGTCTATATACAGGTAAGAACGAAGTTCCTGACATTGATTAAACAGGTGTGTCTTTTGTTGTCCCGTCTATAGATCCATAACGGTCTACGTCAATTACGAGAGGCGTAGGAAAAAGCCGACGATGATGATGACAAGACGGCAACACCGCCGCAGCAGCAACAGCAGCGACGAAAACGGAAAATGCCGTCGTTGACCGCGAACGATCTGCGGTTGGTGCTCAACAGAAAACGTCGGTTTGCAGCACCAACCGCAGCAGCAGCAGCAACAACGACAACCCCAGCAGCAGCGGCGGTGACAGCAGCAGCAGCAGCAGCAGCGCTAATGACACCGCCACCCCCACCGCCGCCGTTTCTACTAGATGCACAGGGCACCTTCGAATTTACTCCGGCGTCACCGCTGCCGTCATCATCATCGTCGCCATCATTCGAAGTCATGAATAATCGATTGTTGACACCACCACCACCACCACCACCCTCCGACACACAGCAGCCATCAACATCGTCATCACCGTGCACATGTGATCGCTGCTGTGAAGAAAACATTATCTTAGAATCATCACCGACGAAGCCGAACATTTTAAATCCAGAAGTCGCGAACATTATGATTACCGAAGCATTCACACACTTAATCATGCATAAAGCACACCATACACCTCTGACAGTCGTCAATGTATGTGCAGAAGGATGCACTCGGCTACTGTCAGAGGATATGCAAGCATACCTCATACACGAAGTGGCGTGTTTCAATCCTTGGATGTTGTAAACAAAGGATTGAAACACGCCACACACACACACACACACACACACACACACACACACACACACACACACACACACACACACACACACACAAACACACACACACACACACACACACACACACACACACACACACAGTAATTGTTTAGTGTCTTTAGTAATTGTTTAGTGTCTTTAGTAATTGTTAATGAATTTAATCTTATGTATTTAGTTGTTATTGACTTTAATCTTATGTATTTAGTGTCACACACAGAGTAATTGATTTGAATCGTATATTGTTATTGACTTTAATCTTATATATTTAGTTTTTTTATATATCATTAGTGTCTCTAGTAATTGTTATTGACTTTAATCTATGTTGTTGTTATATATCATTAGTGTCTTTATTCTTTTGCGTGTATTTGTTGTCTATGAAATACATATAGTAATCTTTATGCATGAAGAGATCGACTTCTATATATACAATTATTCACACACGTGACCTCTGTCGTGGTGTAAAAACCCACAAGTCAGCCATTATTCACATACGTGACCTCTGTCGTGGTGTAAAAACCCACAAGTCAGTCATTATTCACACACGTGACCTCCGTCGTGGTGTAAAAACCCACAAGTCAGCCATTATTCACACACGTGACCTCTGTCGTGGTGTAAAAACCCACAAGTCGACATATCATCATCATCAATTTATATATAGAGAAGCCTATCTTTTCATGTCAGTATATATATTTCATAGACAATGTATTATATTGAATAAAATAGTCAAAATGGAATGGAACGTGTTGTACCTTCATTATTCACACGACTGACACCCCTCTTCACGAAAGGGAAACCCGTAGTCGATTATGATGGACATAGTGGACAATACTAAGTGACCAAAAGTAGCCAAGTTAGGAACGCCTGTGATTGGTCAATAGTACCCATGTTAGGTTATTCGTGATTGGTCAATAGTACCCATGTTAGGAACGCCCCTTTTTAGTAATTGACCAATAGGAATCAAGCTAGGAACGTCTCTTATTGCTGATTGGACAATAGTACCCATGTTAATTAGTAATTGACCAATAGGAACGTCTCCTATTAATGATTGACATCTTATGCACCTCGCACCCACTATATAGATGTACTGAGAGTCCATTCCCTCTCAGTTGTAGATGCAGTCATGAAAAGACACCAGTGTCGTCACTGCGAGGTTGCCTTCGACACGTGCGCAGAACTACAACGTCACGTGCAGAGTACTCACTCGACGCCATCATGCGACTTACATTCATACTCGGTGGCACCGTCTATGGTGGCGCCACGCAGCGACTATGCAAAGAGAGCGAAATACGCATGCGAGAAATGCGGCGCCACCTTCGGGAGATATAACAACCTATAGCGTCACGTAAGGTCGGTATGTAGAGGTAGTAGTAGTAGTAGTAGTAGAAGCATCGTCTACGCATGTAAGAAATGCGGACGGAAGTTCGAAAAACGTTACAATCTGACCAAACACGCACGAACCGCGTGTGCCGATGTCACCGAGCCACCAGCACCAAAGAGATCAATAAGAGAAGACACTATCCCATCCCACAACCATCCACTCGTTACCGAGGAAGATCCGTTAGACCCACCTGATCGACTTCCCTTCGCCGATACTCTATCGACGGAGTTGCTAGATGTTGTTCGTGCGCACTGGTCTGCTATACGAACCCACGTGTTCAGAGGTCCACTTCAATGCAGGTACGATTACAGATTAATCACGCTAGACACGACCGACTTCGAACCGTCTTTGAATATCATGTTCCAGGAACAGACCAATGCATTCAAGATTAACCTCAGTTAAGGGTTCATTCTGAGAAACAAGAACACGGGTCAATACAAGTACTATCATACCTCTTGTAATTGCTGTGGACGCTACCTGGACGAACCCAGTCTCGTCACCAACAGCAAGGACTTTGATAAATTTCTCGAACGCATCCGAGAACCCGACCTCTTGCAATGGGCTATCAATCAAAGACCGGATTCTGCGTGGGTATGCGAACTCGTGACGAATGTCACTTTTTTTCGTTAATCGCATCATCGATCATCCTATAGGATGTGTAGGCATGATCTCTCTACCATCCTACATCAAGAGGAAGAAAAGCATCATCGGATTGGAAACGGATCCCATCCATAACAAGAGGTACAAAGATAACCTGTGTCTGTTCCGATGTCTGGCCGTGCATCGAGGATGTGATATACGTCGATTGGAACCGGCGGTGAAGACGCTCTACGAGACATACGATCGAGATCACGTACCCATGGAAGAATTTACAGGGGTCACGCTGGATGACCTCTATCGCATAGAGACCACGTTCCAAACGAACGTGTGCGTGTACGGTCTTATCAATGAGGAGGACGGTAAGTCGACTGCCGAACTGGTTCGTCGATCGTTATGCAAGTACCCCGAAACAATGTATCTCAACCTTCACGGGACACATTTTTCATTCATCCAAGATGTCTGCATGTACTGCAACTCGTATCGATGTCGGAAGTGCGGTGACTCGTTGTGGAAAGAGGCATCTATGTTGTATCGACACGAGCGCACGTGTACGGGAGGTGTGCGTCGAGTCTATCCTGGTGGCGTGTACCATTCCACACCATCGGTGTTCGAACGTCTGGACGACGAGAACATTCGCGTGGCTGAATCGTTGCGCTACTATCCGTATCGAGCCACCTTTGATTTCGAGTGTTGGTTCGACACGGAACAACTTCCGTCGGACAGTGACAAGGTCCACTGGGTGGTGCGTCACGTTCCACTGAGCGTCAGCGTAGCATCCAACGTCCCCGGCCACGAACGAGTGCAATGTCTCGTCACGGATGGAGACACCAACAAGTTGGTGAGTAGAATGATGAATATTTTACAAGCGATGAGTGACACCGCGTACGACAAGATCAAACACTCGTACGAAGATGTCTTGGATCAACTCGCAGAGGAACTGACGAAATGGGACGAAACTGAGAAGGCTGCAAGATCAGCCGTCGATTAGAAGAAATCTCGTCCAACGACCAATCCATACAAAAAGCTGATGGGACAACTCTATGGATGGATGCATCAGTTACCTGTCATCGGGTTCAATTCGGGTAAGTATGATCTCAATGCCATCAAACAGTTTCTCATACCCTACTTCTTATCCACCGGATCAAAGGAACAAGAAGAACAAGAAGAACAAGACGACAAAGATGAAGAGAATGAGGGTGTCGGTACTTTTTACGTCATCAAACGCAACACTTTAATGTGTCTTTCGACGGATCAGCTGAAATTCCTAGACATGACCAACTACATAGCTCCCGGGTTCAGTTACGACAAGTATCTGAAGGCATACGGATGCGAGGTGACAAAAGGTCATTTCCCGTACGAGTACATGGACCGTCTGGAGAGACTCGACGACACTGCACTTCCATCGAAACAGGCCTTCTTCAGTCGACTGAAGAACGAAGGTATCTCCGACGAGGATTATGCCAGTTGTCAAGAGGCCTGGCGCGACAATTCCATGACGACTTTGCGAGACTTTCTCGTCTGGTACAACAACACAGACGTGGTTCCCTTTCTGCAGGCCATCGACAGACAGTTTGCCTTCTACGAACAACGTGGCATAGACATGTTCAAGCAAGGCATCAGCGTACCTGGTCTGACCTTGCTCTACCTGTTCAACGACCTTCCCGAGAAGACCTACTTTACCATATTCAACGAGAAGAATAAAGATCTTCATCATCTCGTCCTTGTGGTCACTCATGCAAGACATGCCTACTGGATGGTACACGCGACAACGGGAAGAGAAAGATTTCCGACCGGAATCGGCGCAGCTGTACGGTCAGATGGCTGCGGAATGGTTGACTTGGGAATCCGAACGCATGGTCACTCGTGCACTGGCAAAGAGGTGTTGCGTAAGAGATAGACCAATCCGACGGGATGGCAACCGTTTGCAAGACAACTCCGTGCCATGAACCTGCCCATGGAGTTGGTCGGTAACGTCGCCAGGAAAGACTACATACGTCAGGCACCGACACCGACCACATCCACTCCAGGTCGTCGTCGAATACCGGCTACTCCTCGCTCTGGTGGTGGTAGCGCAAGAAGATCGCTCAGTTGGACACCCCTCGCTCGTCGACGCGGACAAATGGAACATTCCATGCTCACCCCACCTCCAGAACGTCAACGCAAGGCACTGACGTCATTGGCTAGTTGGGAAGACATTTAAGTCGTTGCAACACGTGTCCACAGCTCAGTGTGCACTGCGATGTCGAGCGATCCGCAGGACACGTACTACCGTTCCGTCGTCGTTACAGCATTTTGCGTTGGATTGTACTTGATTGCTGACGCTATAGTTCGAAATCTTTACAACAGTCGCTCTGCAGAGTATGATTACAGTACTAGAATATAGATCATTCGTCATCGTCCTGGGTGTGGTAGTGGGTCTTCTGGTGTACGTCAGCGTACTCTTTCTTACTCGTCACGAACCGTGCTGCGCACCGTGCTGCGCAGTAAACGTCACAACCGTCAGTCCATCGGAACTCTTTTAATGGCACCGAAGAAAGAACGAGCACTTAGGACGGTCTACTTCGATCCGAAAAGGGTAGGTAGTTACGGCGGACCCGATGCCTTGCGACGCGTCACGCACATATCAAGAAAAAAGGTTGCGGAGTGGTTGTCGGAACAGGACGCCTATACCCTACACAAGCCGGCTAGACGTCGTTTCGAGAGACGACGCGTCATCGTGAGCGGTCTGCATCAGCAGTGGCAGGCCGATCTCGTCGATCTGTCGCATTTGAAAAAGCACAACGACGGTATGACCTTTCTCCTCACGGTCATCGACGTCTTCTCGAAAGTGGCCTGGTGTGTTCCCATGAAGAACAAGTCCGCGGCGTCGTTGGTAGCGGCACTTGACAGCACGTTCAGCAAAGGCTGGCCAAAGATGTTGCAGACAGACCCCAAGGAAAGGAATATCTGAATAAACCCGTCCAGGCTCTATTGAAGAAGCACAACATCCATCACTTCTCCACGTACAACGCGGAGACGAAGGCGTGCATCGTGGAAAGATTCAACAGAACGTTGAAGTCACGCATGTGGCGATACTTCACGAAACACCAGACGTGGCGATACCTCGACATCCTTCAGGATCTGGTGCATTCGTACAACAACACCCCCCACCGCAGTATCGGCATGGCTCCTTCACAGGTGAGTTACCGTAATCAGGAAAAGGTGTGGCAGCGTCTGTACGGTCACGACGGTAAGGGCGTGCCCAAGTTGCGCGTGTCGGATCGCGTACGTATCAGCAAGTACAAAGGTAAGTTCGAAAAGGGGTACACGGCGAATTGGAGCGAAGAGATTTTCACGATACACGAGGTTCATCCCTCCGATCCACCCGTGTATCGATTGAGGGACGATCTCGGCGAAGTGCTGGAAGGTACCTTCTACGAAATGGAGTTGCAGAAAGTGTTGGTACCCCCGATAAACTGTTCTACGTGCAAGAGGTCCTGGATCGCCGCAAGGTAGGTGGACGAAATCAAGTTTTCGTGAAATGGTTCGGCTACCCTTCCAAATTAAACAGCTGGATCGATGCCAAGGCACTGGTGCAGTCTACTATAAAGACTAGCCACGCGTTCGGTAAGACTTCAGTCGAGAAATGACACATGACACGACAACACGAGACTTCACCGTCGTCGAACAGGAGGAACAAGAGGACGTAGTAGTAGCAGCAGCAGCAGAGGACAGTACTGACGCGCAGAACGCAGAGGACAGCAGTAGTAGCACTCCTTGGCATCTGTTCGGTACCGTGTGTCCTAAAGAGGAAATAGTCTTTCTGTGTCAGGTGCTCATCTTGTTTACAGTCATTCTCATAAGCATTTACAATCTGACCACAGGTCACGAGAATTCTACTCTGTGGACGGCTCTGTTGAGTAGTTCTTTGGGTTACCTGCTCCCCAATCCCACGTTGAGACGTAATGGCGACTGATTTCTACCTGACACTGCCTAGAAACGCTTCCACGAAGATGTATCCCAACAATACGTTGGCTCATTACATCACAGACTTACCTCGACTTATCGATCTGACTGGTGAGTGGGAATGCGGATTGGCAGAAATACAGTACCCGCTTACGTGGTACAATATAGGAACGTACGACACATGGTTCTTCCTTAACGAGACTATTGCTATGGGTCTAACCCCGAGTGCAAGGATCAGTGCTGGATATTACAAGTCTCCCACGACATTGATGGATCACGTCAACATGGGACTGGACAGTATGACGACGGATAAGATACGAGCAAAGTTGACCTACAGCCCCGTCACTCAAAAAATGACGATGCACATGACACCAGGCACCGAGTTCACTGTACCTCGCCTCAGTGCGTTGGCAAGAATGTTAGGTTTCGAACCGACGGTGGTCACCAGTCCGCCAGCAGCCCCAGCAGCACCACCGTCGCTACTAGGATCGATCATGTCAGCAGCGGTGGCAACAGCAGAGACGATAACAACGGACGAGAAGGTGGAAGGTGGAAGGAATCTCGGTCTCACACCGTCGGCCACCGTGTTTTTGCCACCCAAAGACACTCCCGATGGTCCGTATACCTACCGTAAAGAAGCCGACCACGTGGTGCAGATGAATCAAGGGTTCGATACCATATACGTTTACACGGACGTCGTGGAGTCTCGTATAGTAGGTGACACTGTCGCACCTTTGTTGCGAGCCCTCCCGGTTGTCGGAAGTCACGGCGAAACGGTATCCGACAGGTTCACTAACATTCACTACGTGCCTCTGTTGTACTCGCACTTCAAGTCGATTGAAATCGATATAAGGGACGACACAGGACGACGCGTGCCATTCGAGTACGGTAGAGTGACCGTGACACTTCATTTTCGACGGCGCAGGATCGGACTGTTCTGAAGATGAATTACAACGAGTATTACGCGCGTCAGGCAGGTGGTGCACTGCCCTACTTCGCTGGTGCTCAATACCAGCGGGGACATGGACTAGGTAGTCTGTTCACCGGTCTGCTGCGCAGCGCCATGCCGCTCATCAAGAGAGGTGCCGTGGCGTTGGGAAGGGGAGCGTTGAAGACCGGCGTGCGCATAGCCGACGACGTCATGTCTGGACAGAGCATAAAAAAGGCAACCAAACGACGCGTCACAGATGCCGGTAGGAATCTGATGCGTATGGTGGTTCCTGGCGTGCGTCCTCGTAAACGTATAAAACGCGCGCCGGCAAAGAAAGGAGTCACTTTAGCAAAGAGACGACGCAAGAGACAGACGTCCACGAAACGCGAGGCCGACATATTCGACGACGACGATGGCATTCGTACATAAACAGTCGTGTGAAGGGGTCAAGAGCGAGCTGGATCTCTTTACCGTACCCCCCACTCAGACCAGCATCATCGACAGTCACGTAGTGGAACATCAGCCCTTGTCCTCTCTGGACTCGGGTGGACCCATAGAATTCCTCATACCCGGATCGGGAGACGATTACCTGGATCTCGCCAACACGATACTGCACGTGCAGGCGAAGGTGACACGAGCCAACGGGGACGATATCGACTTGGCCGATCCCGTGGGACCGGTGAATAACTGGCTGCATGCACTGATCAGTCAAGCCGACGTCTCCCTGAACAATACGCTCGTGACCCCTTCGACCAACACGTATGCGTATCGCGCCTTCATAGAGACGTTGCTCAGCTACGGTCCCGATGCCAAGGACACGCAACTGACGAGTCAGCTGTGGCACAAGGACACGGCCACTCGCATGGACGCCTGCGAGATAGCCGACGGACCCGCAGCTAACGAAGGGTTCGTGGCTCGACGAGGGCACATCCTGAGGAGCCGTGTTGTCGATATGATGGGCCGTCTCCACGTGGACCTCTTTCTGCAGGATAAATTCCTCATCAACGGCGTCGACGTCAAGATCCGACTGGTGCGTAGTAAACCTGCTTTTGCACTCATGGCTGGTGGACTCAACCCCGATTACAAGATACAAATAGTCAATGCCTGCTTGTTTGCAAAGAAAGTCACCGTGAATCCCAGCGTGCAGATAGCACACGTCAAGGCTTTGGAGAAGAGTACGGTCAAGTATCCGATGCGATCCGTCGAGTGCAAGGTGTACTCCATTCCTGCCGGCACTCGCTCGCACACGTACGAGAACCTGTTCCTCGGTACCCTGCCGAAACGTCTGGTGCTGTGCTGCATCGATAACGATGCCTACAACGGAGCGTACGACAAGAATCCCTTTCACGCCAAGAACAACGCCATCAGCTTCCTCGCGGTGTACGTGGACGGACGACAGATACCCTCCAAACCTTTCCAGCCGAATTTCGAAGACAACCTCTTTGTCAGGAGCTACATGAGTCTGTTCTCGTCGACCGGTAAGTTGTGGCAGGACGAAGGGAACGGACTGACTCGCAGCGACTACCGACACGGCTACACCTTCTTCGGTTTCGACCTGACCCCCGATCAGTGCGATGGTCCCTGCTTCCATCTAGTACAAAAGGGCAACCTGCGCATAGAAGTTCATTTCCGCAATGCGCTGCTGAACACCGTGAACGTCGTCGCCTACGCCGAGCTCGAGTCCGTGCTGGAAATCGACAAGAATCGCAACATCATCTACGACTACTAAAATGGACACCCTGCAGATCGCTAGACTACTGGCAGTGGACCCGCGCACCAGAACTATATTTCGCGGCGTCGTACCCAGAGACGGACTACCCACTACGATAGACGGCACTCTGCCCGCAGCCTTCGTGTGCAACACCGATGACGGCGACGAACCAGGCGAACATTGGATAGCGCTGTACCTGGACGCCAACGGACGCGGCGAATACTTCTGCTCGTACGGTCTGCCGCCTCGTCACGTGGCGTTCCGCACCTTCCTGAACAAACACTGTTCCGAATGGACTCATAACACCCAGAGGCTTCAGAGTCCTCTGTCTAACGTTTGCGGACAATATTGTGTTGCTTATGTAATGTTTCGTTGTAAAGGTTCTTCTATGAAGACTTTCGTAAACATGTTCCACACTAATCTGGTCAATAACGATATTGAAGTGTTCGATTGGATGAGACTATTGAAAAATAGTATACCCTACTATCGTGTATCTTACATAGACTGATGATACAAACAACCTATTCGGCACCTATTCAGTAGTTAATGATTGCCGCGTATTTGATTGGTTTAAAACAGCTGCGATATGGTGGTAGACTGTATTATCGCTCATAGCAGCAGTACACCACATCATCGTGCGAGCCTCTGGCGAGGTGGTGCACCACCCGTAAGCTCGCGACCTCTGGCGTGATGGTAAACATTCGCAAGTCGCCTCGTCGTCGTCATCCTCGAGCCTCTGGTGAGGTGGAAACACCCCTAAGCTCACGACCTCTGGCGCGATGGTCAACATACGCAAGTCGATTCATGTATTCATCGTAGTTGTAGTTGTAGTGATATTACACGCTACCACGCTTGATGTATCGCGATGCTGCTTGTATTATACTCAATAAAATACGTGTGCACTCGTACCATATCGTGTTGCGTTGATTTCTCGTCTCCATTAGTCCCCTTTGATAGTTGATATAATTAACGATCCTATTATTAATTAGTTGATTACTAATTACCCTATAATTACTACGTATGAATCGTCACGGTAACTACCTGGTCAGTACAAGTCATAGGTCACCACACACACACACACACACACACACACACACACACACACACACACACACACACACACACACACACACACACACACACACACACACACACACACACACACACACACACACACACACACACACACACACACACACACACACACACACACACACACACACACACACACACACACACACACACACACACACACACACACACACACACACACACACACACACACACACACACACACACACACACACACACACACACACACACACACACACACACACACACACACACACACACACACACACACACACACACACACACACACACACACACACACACACACACACACACACACACACACACACACACACACACACACACACACACACACACACACACACACACACACACACACACACACACACACACACACACACACACACACACACACACACACACACACACACACACACACACACACACACACACACACACACACACACACACACACACACACACACACACACACACACACACACACACACACACACACACACACACACACACACACACACACACACACACACACACACACACACACACACACACACACACACACACACACACACACACACACACACACACACACACACACACACACACACACACACACACACACACACACACACACACACACACACACACACACACACACACACACACACACACACACACACACACACACACACACACACACACACACACACACACACACACACACACACACACACACACACACACACACACACACACACACACACACACACACACACACACACACACACACACACACACACACACACACACACACACACACACACACACACACACACACACACACACACACACACACACACACACACACACACACACACACACACACACACACACACACACACACACACACACACACACACACACACACACACACACACACACACACACACACACACACACACACACACACACACACACACACACACACACACACACACACACACACACACACACACACACACACACACACACACACACACACACACACACACACACACACACACACACACACACACACACACACACACACACACACACACACACACACACACACACACACACACACACACACACACACACACACACACACACACACACACACACACACACACACACACACACACACACACACACGCACACACACACACACAAGGTTATGACCGTTATCTCCAGTCGCTAGGGGCGCTCGTGGTGGATGTAGGTTACCGCTAGGGGGCGCTGGGGCTACACAGAAGCCTCTATACCGGAAGTTAATGGGTTGCTCTTTACTGGGCTGCTCTTTTGAGGTCCCATTCCTGCACGTGTACTACTAACCTCATTTATTGATAATGCACAAAGCATTTTTATTTTTTTACATTGCAAATTCTTTATGGAAGTATTTAAATGTACAAATACTGTCATTGTGATTAAGTGCAAATGCAGATAAAGATACTTTTTAAAGTAAAATATATTTCACCCAATGTCTAGCAGGAAAGGAAACTAATTAAGGCATTGCCATCTATCCAGTTGAACACTGTTAGATTACTCTTGAGTGCTGAAGAAGCGTCCCTATGCGCGTATTTATTTCATGAAAAATGCCACCCTATACGCATTATATATTTGGCACTACACTATTATTAAATTTAAACATTTGTGTAAGCCTATATTCTCCGATAATCGTGGCAAATTATGCAGGGTATAATTTTTAGGAGAGCAGTCGCTCTCAATCCCTATTGCTAGACCTAATCAATCATCCACGGAGCCATTTATCGCTCGCGCTAAAATCACTTGAGTAAATAAATTGCTTCGGTGCTAAAACAAACAAATATACTAGTGACTTTTTCGCACTATTATTAAATTTTACCGTTTTGCCACCCTATACTACTATTTGGCCTATATGTTTAGAGTACACGTATGCTTTCAATAACGATACTTTTCTACTTCTGTGTAAATTCTTGTAACTTGACAATAAGACAAAATTATATAAAATAAATGTTCTTTATTGATCAGATTAAACCCCGCATGTAATAACCGGAAGTTCATAAAGAGACGTATTAGTTGGGGGAGGGGGCAACTGTCGGCAACCCACAATAGTTTTAGCAGATGTCCGGGGGGAGCAAGTGACCGCAGCCCGTTTATATCAGTTGTGGTATCACTGCTATTTCATAAAATTTACTGTAAACTTTGAGTCTTCATCACCCTAATCACCAGCATGTATTTCGATGGGGAAAATTTTAATTACAACAAAGGCCAAACCCTACAACCACATGTAACAGCACTGTTCGGGTGACCAGTGACCTATTTAATTTTGGAAACTTGTGGGCTGAACATCAGGCTTGGATGAACAAGGGGCTGCATTTAAATAGGGAACTAAACCTTGTCCACTGAGAAAGAAAATTAGATAAGATCTAAATGGTCTGACTTTAGTTTTACTGTCTGCTACAGTAATTTAATATTTGTTTTTTTATGCAAATACTTGTTACCAGGGTGCACCACGGGGAGGTGAGGTTGACTTGAGTGTCTTTACGGTTGAGCGCATAAACACCCCTTACACCCCTATCTTCTTGTTCACAATGTTTCAATAACAGAGTTATGTTGGCCTCAATATAAATTAAATTGTGTGTAGTGACATACAAGATACTGCAGATAACAGTTTTGTTGACAGAAATGGGATAAGAAGGCATTCAGTTCATTCAGTTATTAATCGTTTAGAGGGGATTTTTTTACTTTTCCAGGTTGTTTTTCGACCTGCTGCATACTGTGGGTGCCTCGTGATTTGTCTGTATCAGACTATCAGTACACTCACCTGTGTCAGGTCAGGACATCACAGATCGTTCCCACATCACAGGATGGGATTACTTGTCTTGCCTTTCCTGAGCCTCCATCTTGCCCACAGTGTGAACTGCCGATATGCAGCTAGTCGATATGTTCTGACAAATAATTTGTTAGGATTACTTGATTGCACTAATTCTGTAAATACCATAATAGTTGCAAAACTGTGAACATTACATATTTAAATATTGTTATTTAAATCATTACATTGCACCCAACAACAAGGTGCTACAGAGATGGGATGATTACAAGTGTGATTATTAATGTAATCATGATTACAGTCATTATTGCAATACAAATTACTAATGTAATCATGATTACAATAATAATTACAGTCACAATTACAGTAACATTTAATAATATGTATTGACATAATTAATTAAATAAAACAATCATGTTATCATTGTCACCATTGTTATTCAACACAAAAATCAAACACAATATTAAAATACAGTCACGGTACATTTCATTAGATTATATACAAAATAAAGAGAAAAGCCCACTTGCATTGTAGTTCGGACCTGGTATCTATAGTGCGAATCAATGAGTCGGCACGCAAATAATGCAATGACAGCACCATCTAGCACCGCCCTGTTTGTGCATATCGCTACAAAATCATCGTCTTTGGTGATGCAAGCACCAACGCTGTCGGGCACACGGTGCTGCATAGGCATAGCAGCTACCTCCCCGCAGCATGATGACTCGACGTAAACGTGCGTAGACATCGGGACGCAGTAACAGTGTCATTTCCTGAATTCAACGTCAACAAAGGCGAAGCCGACCTGGAGTTTTGAATCGCACACTCGGTGACACTTTACGAATGTCAACCGTTGTTTCCGTGTGACCTGTCGAACTGTACTCTTCGTATGTAGTTTCCATTTCTCCAAAGATAGACAACTATTACGGAAGTTCAGTAAATCACTAATCGCTAGTAGCAGATCTGGTAAAACTCTCACAAGCGATGCATCTATCTATCTTGTCAATAAGTGAAAAATAGTTCCGGTATTCCGTTATCGCATATTCTCGTTGGCTAGCGTCTCGTGTGTTCGAGAAGTGTGGCGTTTTCCACGTGTTTTGTTGCAATTTCTAAAACATTTTTATTTCGAGCGCACAAAACCGCTATTTTGTTGACGTGTGTAAACACTTCTATACATAGTAGAGAACCATGTAGTGTTTTCGCTCTAGAATACCTATTTACGAAAAACAAATCTCAAATGATTAGATATACGCGACTCAAACCACTCGCTTCGTACCTGCATATATAACAACATGGTGATACGCAGCGATGCAATTTGTCGATTTTTGTCTCGAACAAAATACGTTTTTCAGTTTATCTCATAAATTAGCATGTATATGTCACCATTAATGCACAGATAGATAATGTATATTTAAATATACGGCATAAGACAGATTTGCTTCAGTTCCCCTTTAACAATCGAAACAACTCATCATTTGGTGTAACCATAGTCACATGGGATAGTAACATCTGATAATTAGAGTAAGATTGATCCCAGTGCCTGGGTAACCTGTCTCACACACATACCCTGTGGTCAGTTAAATGACACTACATTTTAAATTGTGCTGACGCTTAGTTGATGAGCACAGAGAGTACAAAACAATTATAATTTAGTTGTGGTATTAGTGGCGTATCTAGGATCTCGCGAAGGGGGAGGCCAAATGGGGAGACCGAAGGGAGAGGCCAAATGGGGAGACCGAAGGGAGAGGCCAGAGGGGGAGGCCGAAGGGAGAGGCCAGAGGGGGAGCCCAAAGGGGGAAGCCGAAGGGGAGGCCAAAGGGGGAGGCCGAAGGGGGAGGCCAAAGGGGGACGCCGAAGGGGGAGGCCGAAGGGGAGGCTGAAGGGGAGGCCAAAGGGGGAGGCCGAAGGGGAGGCTGAAGGGGGAGGCCAAATGGGGAGGCCGAAGGGAAGGCCAAAGGGGGAGGCTGAAGGGGAGGCCAAAGGGGGTCATACGTAGCCACCCATTAGTTTACCGCATTACCATGTAGTAACGCAACAGCGACATGAAGCCGATCTATTGGGCTCGCAGTGTATTGGTGAACATGAGGCCTAACTATTGCTTTATGCTGGGGCACAATTAGCTGTTTCTCCGTATATGTGATAGTTCTCCTAAACAGCCATAAGATTTTATTGCCTTTTGTAGGAGCAATCCCACATTGCCCCGAAACTTTCATGTCAACACTAAGTGTTACTCCCAAACGCTAATCTCATACCTTTGTCTCGACATTACACATTTTGGTCATGGTTGCTTCCGCTGTTATTGCTATCCATGGGGTCCAAATATTATTATATAAAAATAATGATCGGGGTTATTTTTAGACGTGACACCGACAATGCGGTGTACCCGCAGCAGCAGAAAACGGAGCACGATGAACTTGCAGATTTTGAAAAAACATAGCTAATTCAAGTGTTTACAGCAGGGGTTTTCAATGCGAAGGCTGCGTTTGCTTGCTCAAAACGAAGGCCTTATTTCTGGGTACTTATTTTGACTGGGAAACTCGGAGGCTATCCTTCACACAGTTGAGCACATATTGTTTTTATTGAAGTTTCTGTCCATGACGTTCCCGTCTCACAGCTCCCATAGGCATAGCATAGTAAGAAAAAATCTTTTACGTATCACTACCTAATCCTTGTGAATCCACTGCGGGATGTAGCCCTCAGCTAGATCTTTCCACATGTCTCTGTATTTGACTGTTCTTGTTCAAAGGATTGCAATGTCCGCTATGTTATTACACCGTCGTCTCGTTGGCCGGCCTCTTCTGTTTTCTGGATTGCCATTCAGTTGTTTGATGGTCGGCCGGTTATCTTCTATTCTTACTATGTGACCTGCCCATCTGCATTTTGTCTTCATGATATATTTGATTATATCAGATACGTTTGTTCTCGTTCTGAAGATACACCGCGGTAATGAGTACGCTAGCTATTATCTGTAACAACGAGGCTAAATCGTCACAAATAACTTACGAAGTATCTAAGCTGAGAATAGCTGTATGTCCTTCGATAATAACGAATTTACGTGGTTTGCCACCATATTTGAGTACATTTTTGTGTACGCGACAATTGTTTTCGTGAATACGAACCCATATGGGTGACGACGTCTTCTATTAGTTTTTAATGTTTTGGTGAACTTTGAAAGAAGTGTGTTTTCTGTGAGTTTGATAATATTACCTAAATACGTTTTCTCCTTCATGGTCCACAAAAGGTGGCTAAATTTTAGTGTGTCTGTGTGTGTGTGTGTGTGTGTGGGTGGGTGCGTGCGTGCGTGCGTGCGTGCGTGCTTGTTTGTGTGGTGTGTGTGTGGTGTGGTGTGGCGTGGAGTGTGGTGTGGCGTGTGGTGTGGCGTTTGGCGTGACGTGGCGTGGCGTGGCGTGTGCGTGGGCGTGTGTGCGTATAACTCGGCATAGTGCAGCCTAATAAGCACTACATACAGTAATAATGGCAGGAATTAGCGCAGCTTTGTCTGGTCTGGAGAGTTCGCCATTGCCAGATGGGGTTAAACGACAGAGAGTTTTTGCTCTGTAGTTCCCGTTATGTGCGAGGAGTGCACATAGTGTATATGTTGTGAACTCTGGAACGGTTGTGAAGACCACCAAGGCGAAACCCTTTAATCATGTATGCTTGGCCTGCTCTGCGTGCATATGGGAGCTGAATAAGACATACTTTTCCACAGTTGTTTCCGAGCTTCGAGAACACGATGTGCCTGTTGAAATTGGCCTGTTTAGTGGCCATTTTGGCAGATCCAACATATTGAATACGACGTTGTATGAAGCAGCAGAAAAAACATCGTGCTTTCAACGGCAAGCTGTAGTCAGATGAAGCACTTGATACTTTGGTTCTCATTGTTTCAGATATCCAAGTGAGAATTGCGGGGCAAACTTTTTCTCACTGGGTATTACAAAACAACTACATATATATTCTGCATCAGTTTTTGCAGCGTCGCAACATAAACTTACTGTTGTATTCTTAGAAAGGCCTCTCAACGTTGTAGCGTTTTTGTACGTGTTGAATAGGAGCATAGAAGATAATAAATGTGCTAACATATGTGTGGTGTGACGAGAGAGAGAGAGAGAGGGGGGGGAAGAGAGAGAGAGATGGAATGGAGGAGATGTAGGGAGAGAGAGAGAGATAGAGACAGACAGAAGGACAGAGAGACAGATACTGAGACAGACACAGAGACAGAGACAGATAGAAAGACAAAGAGAAAAGATGCCTTCGACAACGCTTATTTATTGCCGACGTCCTAATTCACTAAAAGTCACTCATGACGCTTTTGTTGGTCCCACTACACAGGACGAATCCTAAGGTTTTGTAACACAAATCTACACACAGGCGGCACCATGCAATGCAAGAACTTTTTTGGAAGGTGTCTTTTAATTGCATTCGTGCATGTGTTAAATAGCAGGAATGTTCAGGCCTCCGGTTGTCCACTGCCTAACTTTGTCGATCCAGGCATTTCGCCTTCGGTCTGGTTCGTTTTTTCCCTCGACTTCCCCTTCGATTGATGGTAAGACTAGGCTGTAGCATCATCTTTTTGTGTCCATATTTAGCTAGTTTAGCTGTATTTTGCTAATTCGGCATAGTGGAGACTAATAGGGCAGTGCATACCACGAATATGAGACGGTCGTACAATAGGGGACATTTCAAAGTTTCGAACGCATGGCTAAGGAAAGTCCCGAGTTATGGACTTCCAAAGGTAACAACACCTTTTGACGACCTCTTTGATGGACGACTGTTTTGGCGTTTTTCTCTCGAAATATCGACGGCACACTCTCTGAGCTCATACATATCTCTACTGGCTACCGATGCTGTTTCGGGTGGTCTCATTGGCGCTATGGAACCTATCCATAACATCGATGTGATGAATATGGCGGTCCCTCTCTCTCTGTGCGTGTGTGCGTGCGTGTGTGTGTGTGTGTGTGTGTGTGTGTGTGTTTGTGTGTTTGTGAGACAAAGAGATAGAGAGAGAGAGAGGTGGGGGGAGCGAGAGAGCGATTGACGTTGGGACTAGATTGTGGCATCATATTTCACAGTGTCCATATTTTATCAGTTTGCGTCGCTTCATCTGTGCTACAGGAAATATGCCTTCAATCAATTGTCACTGTCTACGTAAGAATTCACCAGACGCCGTTTTTGATGTTTACACTTTTACACCACTGGACGAATCCCACATGTTCCGATTGCATTATTGAGTTTTCGAGACAAATCACACTGAAGAAGAAACGAACCTAAAACGATTCTTACACGATACATTTCCGAGAGAGATAAAGTGGAGATATTTTTCATATCCAATCATCGTTAAAATCCATTCAAAATTTTCAACATATTTTTATGGGGGTTTTCAGAACACAGACTTGCAAAGTCAACTTAGCTCCAACTTTGTCATTTAACCAAGAAATATAAACAGACATTTGTTTGGATTAAATATTTTGAGGCATATGCATTGCAGACATTGACGGTAAAACTCGCAAAATTTGTATTTTGTTGGTCAACCACAACATCGAAGAAAAGCACTCCCTAATCCGCGTAAATGAGTAGATGACGCGACATATTGTGGTTTGAATTGTATAAGTCAACCACAACATCGAAGTTAACATAACGAAAACCATATGCTGCACCCCCTAATTCGCGTAGATGAGTAGATGACGTGATGGCTTGGAGAAATGAACTAGATCGTTCCCTCCGAATCATCTGTCAAACGAAGACTGAGAATGCGTTTGTTGAGAAACCAAATGCCCACGAGAAAAACCTAAAATTCACCCGAGAGGGAGCTATGGAAACGGAGGCCATTCAGATGCTAGCAGGCGTATTGATGATTTGTCCAGTCGACATATTGAATCTGAATCCACTAAAGAGCACAGAAAATGCTATGAGGGCATTGTCCACGCAAAAGGGCCAAGGAAATATGAGAAGTGACTGGCTGCTAGGAATGCCGTTCCTTCACCATGTGCTCCGTGTGAAAATATATGTGCTTCTTCTGCGAATGTGGAGAATCTTACAGGAATCTTCTACACATAGTTGCCACAGCAGAGGAATGGAGGCGGACTGACTTCACTACGGGCGTGTCACATGACCAACGTCACGACACACAGGATCAAGACAGGTGGCATGTCCAGGCTATCGCCTCGGCACGTTTCGTTCGGTGGATGTTTATTGCTTCCTTGTTTTTTCCTTAACAGTTCTCATCATTGTCTAAAATCTTTACGTATTGTGTGGAACACTGAGGGACTGTGTTCTGTTTGTGTTCACTGATTTCTGAATTTCTGATAAGGGGAGGCGGCAAGATTGGTGTTCTCGTTGTCTCCTCGACGTTATACAAATTCTGAGCATTGCATGTTTTAGACAATCCCCTTACTGTCTTGCCTTTTTGGTGTACCAACAGTGAATTCGTGGTCACATAGTGATTCAGTCCGCCAACGAAGGCCGTGCGAAGCGACCGAAACATTCGGACAATTTAACCAAATTTCTTGTGAGGTAAATCATATATACATTAGAATAGTTAAAGAAAAGTTTTTGTAACACAAATACAAAACTGTTTAGTTGTATTCTGTGCACAAAAAGCGAGAAAAGCGAGAGAGAGGAGAGAGAGAGAGAGAGAGAGAGAGAGAGAGAGAGAGAGAGAGAGAGAGAGAGAGAGAGAGAGAGATACTTTAGAAATGACATCATTAAGTAGAATGTTGCGTGCCAGAAGACAACAAACCCGTTGCGGATGCATGCCAACCATCACGAATGGGAGGCTAATATATGGGTTGAATCGTGTATATAAGAAGATACATCACCACTAGGCTACAGGCTGATTCGGTGATTTCTTCTGTATCAGGTTAGTACGCAATTATTGGCACAGTTGTCTTCTGTAACGAGAACCTTAAACTATGTCTATTCGTACTCATGATGTTATTTATATACCATTTCTTCGTGTGTTGGGCAATGTGTGCGAAAACGCATAGTGTATTCGCAAAGCTATACTGGTTTTAACAAGATTTAACAAGATTGCCATCCAAAACTACAAGTTCCAGGTGGCAAGTGGACAATGAAGCCATTGGCTTATCGATAATCTAACAATTTTCCGTTGATGAGTAGCCCGCCCTTATCAGATATCTGTCAATTGTAGTTTTGATAAACATTTTCTTAAAACGTATTCCCGCTGAACATTTTGAACACCTGCTAGTGTCTGAGTAGCTGTTATAACACACATATCTTATATATTTCACAAGATCATCTTATGAGACATTGACGACCTGTTGTTGATCACCTAGTAACCAGACATGCATCAACAGCGATACAGCGCGTGTTCATATTTTGTCTTACAGGACTACACTTGTTTGAAAATGCGCACTAGCCTTCTCGTGTTGCTCTTGGGTCTGGTGTTGATGGTGTACGTCTCTAACGGATACGTTCAGGCAAGTGTGTCTCACTAAGCAGATTCTGAAAACGAAATGGTAACCTCTGACTTTTGCATTAACCGGTTATACTCGTTTACAAAATGCTGTATGTTCTTATTGTATATAACAACTTGACCACGCATGTTAATTAATTTTGTACGAGGCACCATAACAGGTTTGTTCCTTCATCTTTATTAGCGTTATTGGGCTCCAGATGTAACATTTCTATTACCGATTATATCAGTATGACATGATAATAAGGGATATTGACAACACACATGCGAACTGCTGTAACTAAGCAGCGTGAGCTGCAATTCAAACGGTGTTTCCACCATTCTGAAAATGTCATGCATGTATGCGATCTTGTAAATATGCATTGGACCTTTGTTGACAGGAGAGAAAGGACGACCCCTCCATTGTGTTGAATGATGCCAGAGCTGACGCGATTCGTAAGTGTTTTTAGTGGCAATGATATATTCAAAGAACAATGTGTGTTTATATAAGGAACAACTTGTGGTTATACAAGGAACTATGTGTGGTTATATAAGGAACCATAATGTGGTTCTATAAGACATTTTGTTTGTATTTTTTGAAACAGTCATCTATATAATAAAACGTGTCCTCCAGTACACATGTAACTGTTATATATATATTTTTTACCATTATGGCTACCTGGTGGCAGCACTAAAAATGCTTTTTTGTAAAGTGGACTATAATCGTTTTACCTTTGTGGTCTTCATGTGTTGATATTCCTGTATATTAATCTACTCTAACAATGAATACATTCAACAGGTGACTTCGTTCGCCGAAAGAGAGCACTGAACGACACCCCTAAAGGATGGGGAGGAGGATGGGGAGGATGGGGAGGATGGGGGTTGTAGTGCCACACAAGAACTCCAGGTAATGTAAACTACTCTCACGTCTCTTCCAGATTTATATTAGAACAATTAAAAAAATTAAGCCAAAGGAAAGATGGGAATGGTCCAAATACTTCCCCCTAAACACGTCACTGAGACAGAGTAATTAAATGTTAAATTTTCACAAATATAGTTTCTACGGTTATATTGCACATTTTTGTAGCAATGGATAAAGGTAGAAATCAAGCTAACTGCGCATCGGTCTGCGCATCGTAGTCGTAACACGAAATCAACATAAAAAGTTATACTGTCGATCGAAACTACGTCATTTATTCCAAACATAAACATAAATGAGACGTTTTTTTTATATATGAACCGAAATTGAACGTACTATCAGTGGAGTCCCCTGGCGGACAACCTGTGTTGTAAAGTCGTTACAGAATTTTGTTTGTGAATTTAAGATAACAAGGCCTGTTTTTTGTCAAGGACTTCATTGGTTTTTACTGTTTATATAGAGATGAATAATGAATTAACATTTCGGCCAACTTTGTTGAAATGACATTACTCCTTGTGTGTATTAGTTGGCTTTTGATAACAGTTTTGCTAATTTTGCTGCTATCGTAGCTGTTACTATGTCAGATATTTCAACATTTTGCACGGGAATCCCCAAACTTTTTTTCCTAATTATACAGATAAATAACGAACATGTTGGCCAAGTTTTACTGATGTGGTCCGAACACTAATGGAATGTTTTCTTTCCAGATGTAGCCACAAGGGGAGCTAGTGCGGCGCAAGAGGTCTACGACTCGTCATTCTGGGATACTCTCTGCCCCAACGTTGAGATACATGGGAGGAAACTATGTACAGCGGTCTTGTTCGTTTGTTCATTCGCTAGATGGCGCGTCAGTCGTTGCAACAAATCACCGTTGGCGCCAGTATCAACATACTACAGCTGACGCCCATACACTAGCATCCCACCAATTTTGAACGTTCACACTAAGCTTTCGGACCTGCCAATATGTTCATCTACGTTGTTGAAATGTGTTGTAAAAGAAATTGTATTAAACACTCGACTGAAGACTGCTACCTCACTCGTTCTGTCATATATTGAACTGTTGTAAGTTGATTTTTAAAAAGTTACATCGACTCCTCATATACAGTGCAAGGATGTAGTGTTCTTCTTTCGGATAGCGATCATAGGGGAACATCGTGCAAAACGGTTCCCTTTAGTGAAATAAAATCATTATATGCACCCTCTATTTCTCAAAAGGTTTGACAAATAACATTCAGGAGTTTCGCATGAAATGGCTAAAACAGTGTTTCGGTCTTTACTGAGTGGCACTGTAACTAATACATAGTAGGCATACACTACTTCAATAAATATTGTAATTTCTGGAGACTCCACATCTTTCTCAAATCGTGCGAGCGTCGGGACATTCTGTAACACACCATCAACCTGCATTTGTCTAATTAGCTTCGATTATCCGGAATCCGTAAGGTGGCGCCATTTATAGCCCAAGAAGTTACATCCGGTGTATATTCAATGTTGTACAGCGAACACAATGACGTCATCACACGATGAGTGCGTAAACAAGGACTACTGCTACTGATTGGCAGTGATTCGCTGTGACCTTACCAAAAAAGTGCTTACAATCTTACTCTTTGAAGTACGGCCACCACTGTTGTATTCAGAGAAATGACGAGTAAGCTTTTAAAAGCGTATACATCCTGTTGGGTCTCACACACTTGGAAGAGTAAACACAAACACGTGTGTACACAGTAAGAGGAAAATGTTGATGACCGATTCGATATGCGTCGTGATATGCTCGAAGTAAGATTTTCACAATACTCGCGTGAAATTTCAAAGACCCTGACATAAAGGGGTGTGGCAGGGGTCTCAACCTCCCATCTCCTACCTGTTTTGGGGGCCAACGTCCCACCTCCCACATATTTCTGATTCCAACCTCAGCAACGAAATGTCCACGCGTGGACGTTATGGGAAACGTCCACACACGGACGTCATAGTAAATCACCAGGAAATGTCAACGCAAGGATGTTATGGTAAAACGCCACGAAACGTCCACGCACGGAAGTCATGTTGAAACGTCCACGTACGAACGTCATGGTGAAACGTCCACGCACGGACGTCATGGTGAAACGCCACGAAACGTCCGCGGACGGACGTTATAATAAAACGATTTGTGATTAAAATGGGAAATAAACGAACGCCTTTTATATTATTATGTAGAACCTCGAATATCCTTTCCAGTTACACCAATAAGCTTTAATTGATTTTACAAGATTTAACAAGATCATCCCAAACCACAAGTTCCAGATGGCAAGTGGACAAGGAAGCCATTGGCTTATCGAGAGTCCAATAATTTTCTCATTTATGCCCTCATCAAATATCTGTCAATTCTATTTTTAAACATATATGCGCACCACTAGCATTAACACAATCATTTGGCAGTTTGTTCCATTCATTTATCACCCTCTATGAGAAAGAGTACTTTCTCATGTCCAACCTACACTGCTCCTTAACTAACTCGACAAGAAACAGTAACAGCTGAAGAACATGTCATCAGGTTTGAAGAGGTGAAGGGTTACGTCACAATTCAGTATAATGGATGGTGGTGGCTTGGAATGATCAGAAAGAGAGGTGGCTATTAATTTTCTCAATCCTCGTGGACCAGCCAGATCATTCACTTACCCCGAGCAAACATATAACCTGGTGGTAGGCATGTGGGATATCCTAACCACTGTTCACCCTACCACTGCAACTGGAAGAACATAATACCTTGAAGAAAGATAAAATGGCACAAGTGTCTAATGCACTGGAGGAATGGCTTCAACAGTAGAACAGAGAAACCACACATTCATTATTTGTATGAAAAGGTGAGATAATAGATTGTTAATAATCCAGAAAAAGTATAACGTTGTGGTCTTGAACACTGTCACTGAAAAGGGAATTGCTGTGTAAGTTTTGGAATGCGCATGTTCAAATTGTGAACATTTATTACCAGGTATGTGTGCTAGAATATATACCAATTTCACGAAAATCTGAGGTTACATGACGTTTGCAAGGTCAAATCAAAGGTAAACTTTTTTTTTATGTTTTCCACATTATTTAGTGTTTTATAGCATACAAAGATAGACACAAGTGTCTATCTTAGTACGCTATAAACCAGGATGTTGCATTTAAAATATTATAACGCCTAAAGTACTGAAATGCGCATGATCAAACTTTCAATGATTATTGCCAAATATGTAAGTTTTGGTTTCACTGTTTTAGTTAAGCAATGCAGTTACTTTCTCTGCAATGAACATTTTGAGTAATAAATATGAAATTATGCAAGCTTAATTCACCTAAAAGATGTGTATTTTTTACAAACAATTATGAATAATATAAATAGTTCTTGTGGTTGTGTATTAAGACATGTAAAAACAGAGTATGCTTAATATACCGACATATTTTTTGTTCCTGAATTTCTTTGTGATTGGTTGAATGTCTTTGTGTTTACGAAAACATGCTGTAATGCTGCTACCATAGAGCGCTGCTACTGCCACAACAGGATACTATACTATCACAACGGCCTGTTTTCGAGAATTAATTATTTTTGTAATAGACAAAACTAAAGAGTACTAACAAAGTGTCAAACGTTTTAATATTATAACGCATGAATGATTTTATCACCTCAGACAAGTGATTAGTTTCAGATTATGGAATGAAAGCGGAGGCCAACGATGCTCCACCTTCGCCGTCGAACGCTGAAGACAGATTGGCTCGCAACTTCCGGCGATCACTAATATCACCCGATTTTCGCGCATGGGCGGAGCCTACAAACCTCTTCTACACGAGCAATTAGTTGTACGACTGGTCGGGCGATACAATGTCGCTCGCTCCACCAAATGGACAATCAATCGCTCTTCTGAACTGGCATTTAGTCTCAAGTAAATGGGAACAACCCAACAAACGAAACTAAATCAACTCAATTGAAGATCACCGCGAATCACTGCCGATCAGCTGCTGT
The DNA here is from genome assembly GCA_033239005.1 of Lamellibrachia satsuma. Lineage (NCBI taxonomy): Eukaryota > Metazoa > Annelida > Polychaeta > Sabellida > Siboglinidae > Lamellibrachia > Lamellibrachia satsuma. The sequence continues at coordinate 1,938,815 of BSQZ01000089.1, forward strand.
AGTCCCTGTTTACGCAGTCACCTTGTGATGACGTCATTGTGTGCGCTGTACAATTTAATCTTCCCTGCTGTATAGTTCACATAGAACTGGAGCGAAAACGCCATGATACAATTGAGAAAGGTACAGTAAAGCGATAAGTTGGTTGTAAACAATAAGGTAACTAGGTGGGCGATAAGACACGTTGCTCGAGAGGTCGCCAGTCAGCTTGACCAAAGCGGAACCTCGCGACGTCTCGTGACACAGTAACGCGTCCCATATACACCGGATCTAACTGTTCAGGCTGTAATTGGCGCCACCTGACGTAGACCGAATAATCGAAGCTAATTCGGCAAATGCAGGTTCATGGTGTATTAGAGAATGTCCCGACGCTCGCACGTTTCGACAAAGGTGTGGAGTCTCCAGAAATGACAATAGTTATTGTATGTTTTGTATGTCTATTATGTATTATTTACAATTAATGCCCCTCAGTAAAGACCGGACCACTGTTTTACCCATTTCGAAACTCCTGAAAGTTGTTGTCAAACCATATATGAAATTGTGATGTTTCTATTTCACTTAAGCGGCCTGTTTGCACGATGTTCCCCTATGATCGCTATCCCTACAGTTTATGGCTCGCTGAAGACAACGCCAACCTGTCGACTGTCGGTGTTTGTCCACATCCCGCTACCGCATGTACAACGCTCCTCGGCAACACTGGGTATGGAACATCCTCAAACCAGAACCACGGCAGCGCCTCTCTTCGAGAGACACTGCACGACGTGATTGCGACTACGACAAGCAACCCTTTGAACACATCGTCAACCACTGCCGAACATTCACCTTCAGCGATCGGTCTGTCCGAAAGAACACTACATCCGTGCACCGTATACGAGCAGGCGATGTAACTTTAAAAAATCAACTTACAACAATACACCCAGCTAGCACAGTAACAGTCAGCCAACCATGTGCCAACCGTTGGCACAACGTTGGCACAACGTTGGCGCAACAGCAGCAACTATTGTTGGCGCAACGTATCTTTGCTCGTTGGGCCAATGTTGCACCTGCGTCAACAGCATACATAGCATTAACATTACCTCGACCATCAACCAACGTTGCCCTAACCTTCGCCAACATTGCCCCAACCATCAGCCAACGTTGCCCCAACCATCCGCCAACGCTGCCCCAACCATCCGCCAACGTTACCCCAACCATCAGCCAACGTTACCCCAACCATCAGCCAATGTTGCCCCAACCATCCGCCAACATTACTCCAACCATATTCCAGTGTGTTCCCAACCTTCAAAAAACGAACATATTTATAATAAAAATATTCATTTTATTTCAAATATGTTTCATAATGTAAAATTACAATCACTGTTCAACACAGTATAGTTGAACGTATAAAAATACTGTGTAGTATCATTATATATACATAGATACTGTGATATACAAACCAGTGTAGTTCTGTAAAACAAAATATGAACACTCGCTGTATTGTTTTTGATGCATGCCTGGTTAGTAGGTGATCAACAACTGGTCGTGAATATCACATAAGATGAAATACAAATGGTATTTAAATAATATTGTACCATTAGACTAACCGCATACTAACTTGATACAGAAGAAATCACCGAATCAGCCTCTAGCCTAGTAGTGATGTCTCTTCTTATGTACACGATTCAACACATACATTAGCTTCCCATTCGTAGTGGTTGACATGGATTCACAAAGTGTTTATTGTCGTCTTCTGGTAGGAATATTCGAGTGATTCTCTCTGTTTTAATCGCTCTCACTCATTCTCTATCGCTTTCTATCATCTCTATAACTAACTAAATATCCCTCTCTCTTCTAGCTATATATATATATATATATATATATATATATATATATATATATATATATATATATACATATATATATATACATATATATACATATATATATATATATATATATATATATATATATATATATATATATATATATATATATATATATATATATATATATATATATATATATATATATATATATATATATATCTCGCTGCATGCGTGCAGATTTATGTTAGAAAATCCTAGGATTCGTCCAGTGTAGTGGAGCCAACAAAAGCGTTGTGAATGGCTTTCGTTGAATTAGGTCGTCGACAATGATTCACTGTTGATCTGCCTCTCTCTCTCTCCTCTTCCTCTCCATATTCCTCTCCCCTACTATCCCTTCCCCTCCCCTTCCCTCTTTCTATCTGTCTTTGTCTCTGTCTATATATGTGTATGTATATATATATATATATATATATATATATATATATATATATATATATATATATATATATATATATATATATGTATCTGTGTGTGTGTGTCTCTCTCTCTCTCTCTATGTCTCTCTCTAAGTCTGTCTCTCTGTCTCTGTCTCTCTCTCTCCATATCTCTCTCTCACTGTGTCTCCCTCTCTGTCTCTCCCTCTTTCTCTCTGCCTCTGTCTATCTCTCTCTCTCTCTCTGTCTCTCTCTCTCTCCTCTTCCTCTTCATATCCCTCTCCCCTCCCATCCCTTCCCCTGCCCGTCCACCTCTCTCTCTCTCAGTCTGTGTCTCCCCTCTCTCTCTCTCTCTCTCTCTCTCTCTCTCTATATATATATATATATATATATATATATATAATATATATATATATATATATATATATATATATATATATATATATATATATATATATATATATATATATATATATATAGATATATATCTATATATATATCTTTCTCTCTTTTTTTTGTTTCTCTCTCTTTCTCTTTTTCTCTCTCTCTATGTATTTCTATCTCTTTGTCTCTCTCCCTCTCCCTCTGCGATTCCCTCTACCTCTTCCACTCCCTGTGTTTCCTTCCTCTCCCTCTGCCTCCACAGAAACACGACTACAAAGTTAATACACCTTCGAAAAATACAAAAGTAAATTTATGTAGAGAAGCTGCGCTTCGAGAATACCGGTACAATGGGAATTCGCTTGAGTGCAGATTTACGTTGCAAAAACTTATGCATATCATAAATATGTGCAGTTGTTTTGCAATACCCAGTGACCAAAAGTTTGCCCCGCAATTCTCAATTGGATATTTGAAAAAGAGTGGGAACTAATGAATCAAGAGCACTAACCAACTTGAATTTTCTCTATTTCTTCGATTACGTTCGTCTTTCGTCCCTATGATGCCGTAGTCAATTTGTTGAGTCTGCTAAAATAATTATACCCAATAAATATGCAAACTTCAATAACCACGAGTTTGGAAGTAACTCCATCTTCTTCTGTTCCCTCGTGAATTGAGTTACTTCAGCTTGGACCTCGAAAATGCCTTCAACACCACTGTCCTAGTCCCACCACCCGTTCCACCTTTCTCTCTCTCCCTCCTTCTCTCCCTCCCCTCTCTCTGTCTCTCCCTCTCTCTCTGTTTTGATTTCTTTGTTTCTCGAACTCTTTCCCTCTCTCTCTCTCTCTCTCTCTCTCTCCCACTCCCTCTCCTACTCCTACTCCTTCTCAATCTCCCTCCCCACTTCCTCTCCCACTGACTCTGTCGCCATTCTCTCCCTACTATCCCTATTCGCACTCATCTCCCTCCCTCCCTCCGTCTCTACAAAAACAGTACTACAAAGTCAAGACACCCTTCGAAAAATACAAAAGTAAGTAAGCTGAGTATGGGGAACATTTGAGAACCTGTAGGCACTTTGTTGGTGATTGCCTCGACACAGGGGCTCACGTATAGTTATACTGCTGGTTAGAGCATTCGCTTTCCATACCAGTGGTCTAGCTGGTATCAATTAAGACCCGAATAATGCACAATACGCTTGTTGTAAAAACCTGGCTCGCCACACTGGGCACTAGACTCATTAATTTGGGACGTAAAAAGCCCCATGCACCGTGGGCAGTATCTGCCAGTAAAGAAGTCAGTCAATACATTTTGGCAGTTGCCGGCAGTCGTGGTCGCCTGGTGGCAACACCGCTATATGGCTCCAGACGTGGATTGATATGCAGTGACACCGTTCTGGGGTCGCGGGCGCACGCACGCAAGCACGCCCCCACGTACGCACGCACGCGCACACATATGCGCGGATTGCCATTCCAAACAAGAAGTTCCAGTTGGCAAGTGGACAAGGAAGCCATTGGCTTATCGATTGTCCAACAATTGTATAATCTATGTGAAGCCCGCCTTGATCAGATATCTGTCGATTCTATTGTTAAACATATTCACACTACTAGCATTAACAACCATTTGGCAGTTTGTTCCATTCATTTATCATCCTCTGTGAGAGAGAGTACTTTCTCATGTCCAACCTACACTGTTCCTTAGCTAATGCTGCTTCGTGTCCTCTGGTTCTACTGCCTTCTTTACGTTTGAAAAACATATTCCTATCAACATCCTCATAACCGTTCACTATTTTAAACACCTATATTTGGTCTCCTCTTAGTATCGTGGTCTCTAGTGTTGTTAAACCACATTCTGATAAGTGGCTTTCATAACTAAGGTCTCTCAATTCTGGAATAATTTTAGTTGCTCTTCGTTGTATTCTTTCTAGCCTGTCAATGTCATTCTTACGATACGACCTCCATTCTTGTATACAATATTCCAAATGTGGTCTAACTATTGCTTTGTACAGGTGTACAATTAGATGTTTCTCTTTATACGTGATAGTTCTCCTAATTAGCCTAACAATTTGATTTCCTTTCGAAGCAGCAATCCCACATTGCTCTAAAACTTTCATTTCATCGCTAAATGTTACTCCTAAGTCCTTTTCGTGTGTAGTTCTACCTAGTACAGCACCCCCCCCCATTAAAAAATTCTTCGTCCATGTTTCCATGTCCTATGTGTATGTATTTACACTTCCCAAAATTTAATAACATTTGCCATTTTTCTGAACATTTAACTAATTTATCTAGATCATCCTGTAAACGTTGATTACCTGGATCATTAGTAACCTTTCTAAGTACTTGTGTATCATCTGCAAAGTTCAGAGCTTTGCTAGATATGTCATCTTCCAATTCATTTATATATATCAAAAACAGTATAGGGCCTAATACTGATCCCTGTGGTACCCCACTCAAAACAGATTTCTAGTTTGAAATCTCAACATCTATTATTACTCTCTGTCTTCTGGGTGTAAGCAACTTTTCTATCCATTTGATTACATCATTACCTATACTATGAGCTTTTAGTTTAAGTAAAAATCTTTCATGTGGCACTTTATCGAAAGCTTTCTGGAAATCTAAAAAGACAACATCCACTGGTGACCCGTCATCTACAATTATTTAATTAAAAAACATAAGACATTGGTTGAACATGACCTTGCCTTTAGGAACCCATGTTGAGATGTATTTATTAATGTATGTTTTGCAAGGAATTCCAAAAAGTGGTCTCTATTTAATGTTTCGAATAATTTACATACAACTGATGTTAAACTCATCGGTCTGTAATTTTCTGCCTTGTTCGTCGATCCCTTCTTAAATAGCGGCGTAATATTTGCTTCTTTCCATTCTGAAGGAACTATTTCTTCTTCTAGTGACAAGATAAACACTTTTGCAAGTGGTGTACTAATTTGCTCAACAATTTCCTTAAGCAGTTTTGGTGGTATCCCATCAACTCCAGGTGATATATTATTTTTCGTCTTCTTAATTTTCTTTGCTATCATTTCAGGAGTTACAAATAACTGCCCTAAATGTTCTGATTTGTTGCCCTCAAATTTATTAAATGGAACTGGAAGTGAGCTGATATCTTTTGTGGTAAAAACTGAGCTGAAATACTAATTCAGGACCTCTGCCATTTAAAACCCGTGTGAAATTATGTTCCCCTGTTGTTTTTCAAAGGTCCGACCTTATCTCGAACTTTCTGTTTACTCCTTGCATAAGCATATAAACTCTTGCTGTATTTTTTTATATTACCTGATTTTTTAGATTTTCTAATTTCTCTTTGTAGTGTGTGCATTCTTCTACATATCCAATGTGTTTATATACCTCCCCACAGCATATCTTTGTGAGCAAATTTTCTAATAGTCTCTTTTGACAGCTGTTTCTTCCTGGACCTTTCCCTTGTTTTCTTAATGCAACAAATGTCTTAATAATGCCCCCAATCTCATTTCCTAGACAAATATAATTAACCCTAATTTTTTTTAAACGCGAGCTTAACAATAAACCTGTCTTTTTTGAATAGCTACATCAGTCCGAATGCACCTAAACCAAATGGTCCGAAATCACCAGTGTTTGTTGTGTCCCATGATGCATCGAACCATTCAATAGTGAGGTCTATGTTGTTACAAAATGTTGCCTTTCGCGGACTATTTTTTAATAATGCCTTTTAATTTGCTATTTAGTCATGTTGATGTAAGAACCGCATGCATTCTCTTCAAAGACTCCGCAGTGCTCAATAACATATATACATAGATACGCATATATATATATATATATATATGCAGCCTCAGCTCTTCCAACAGACAAGATATATATATATATATATATATATATATATATATGTGTGTGTATATATATATATATATATATATATATATATATATATATATATATATATATATATATATATATATATATATATGTGTGTGTATATATATATATATATATATATATATATATATATATATATATATATATATATATATATATATATATATATATATATATATATCTGTCTGTTGGAAGAGCTGAGGCTGCTCGTTGTGGCAATGGTGGGAAGTGAACAGGGGAGTTGTGCCAGTAGTTCCGGTGGGGGAACTGTAGACAATAAAGTGGGGAAAGACACAAGAGATGCTAGGGAGAGCTCACCTCAGCCTGGGAGGAAGCTGAGAGGAGGGAAGGTGACAGGTCATAGGGAGACAGGATGTAAGGAGACGGGTAGGAAAGGAATGGAAGGGAAGACAACCAGAGTGAAGGAGAGGGGAGTAGGGGAGACAGGAGGGAAGGAGAAGGGAGTGGGGGAGACGGGAGGGAAGACAACCGGAGTGAAGGAGAGGGGAGTAGCGGAGACAGGAGGGAAGGAGACGGGAGGGAAAACAACCGGAGTGAAGGAGAGGGGAGTAGGGGAGACAGGAGGGAAGGAGAAGGGAGTGGGGGAGACGGAAGGGAAAACAACCGGAGCGAAGGAGAGGGGAGTGAGAGAGAAAAGAGCAAAGGAGTGGGAAGTGTGGGAGACAGGAGGGAAGGGGTCAGGACAGAATGTGATGGAGGGGATCGAAAGGAAGAGTTATTCTGCAGCAGTGATAGAGGGGGTGAGGAAGAGAGCGAGGGTGTTTGTGGGGGATTCGATAGTTAGGAAGACCGACAGAGTCTTAAACAAGGGAGATGATGTGGTGGTATGCTTGCCTGGAGCCAAAATAGAGGCGATAACTGAGAGGGTAAAAACATCGTAGGCTCGGGTAAGGGTGGATCTGTTTTAGTACACGTAGGGACAAATAACGTAGAGAGGGAGGGTACAACTGCCATAGTTAGAAAATATAGGCAGTTGGTCAGAACACTAAAACAGACGCGGGTTGAGCAGGTAATACTGTCAGGGATTTTACCTGTAATGGGCAGGAGGGGTCACAAATATCGAAATTGTCGGGGGATGGCAATTAACATGTTAGTCCAGAGGCTGTGTAGGGAAGAGGAAGTTGGATTTGTGGATTTATGGGGAAGTTTTGTTGGGAGGGAAGATATGTACATGAAGGATGGGCTTCATTTAAGTGGAAAGGGGGCGGCAGTATTCGCGGACAAACTTTCAGCAGCAGTAGATAGCGACTTTGGTACAATGACAAATATTTTTGGAAGTAAACATTCTTTAAACTAGAAGTGCAGGAGGGTTACCTAGAGGTGTCTCAAGCAGAACAAGAGGCCACTAGCACAGATAAACCAATATCAAATCATCCGAAAAAACATCTCTGAAAAAGGTTATAGATGCGTATGTTTAAATGCAAGGAGCATAGTAAATAAGAAAAACGAATTAAACATTATGGTAGAAGATATTGACCCTCACATAATTGGTATAACTGAATCATGGGCCAACATAGATATAACAGATGCTGAATTAGGACTGACAGGATACGTAATGTTTAGGAAAGATCGAATAGGAAGAAGGGGCGGGGGAGTTATTTTATATGTTAAAGAATCTATTCAGGCTTATGAAATAAAACTAGAAAGGGAAGCAGATTGCGATGAAGCTGTTTGGTGCAAAATTGTTTAAGGAAATTCAAAATTAACTATTGGATTAGTTTACCGAAGTCCAAACATAAACGAAGAGGACAACACAAAAATAAAAAAACGCTATAAAGGTAGTTAGTAAAGGGGAATGTATCATAATGGGAGATTTTAACCATGGACACATACAATGGAATTCTCTAGAGAGCACAGGGATTGAGGATCAACAATTTCTATGTTTAATCCAGGATAGCTTTCTTACTCAGCACGTAATAGAACCAACCAGGGGAGAAAATGTATTAGATATAGTTTTGTCATCACAAAAAGAATTAGTGGACAATGTAAAAATATTTGAACCATTGGGTAATAGTGACCATAATCAAATACATTTTGACATCAATGTAAAATCAGAAAGTAAAAATAAGAAAACGTACAAGAGAAACTTCCACAAAGGTAACTACAAAGATATGAGAAAATACTTAGCACAGCTAGATTGAAATAACATGCTGATGAATAAGACCGCAATTGAATGTTGGAATATTGTAAAATATGAAATTGAGAGTATCATCGATAAATTTGTTTCATTTCCGAAAACAAGGAAAACGGTGTAGAAAGAAACACTTGTCAAAAGAGGCTATTAAAAAAATAATGCTAAAACAAACTATGTGGAGGGTTTATAGGCGTACCAGAAAGGAAGAAGACTATGCAAAATACAAAGAGGCACTTAATGCAGCTACAACTGAAATTAGACAATCTAAAAGAAGCTATGAGCAAAAACTGGCATGTAACATAAAAAATGACAGCAAAAGTTTTTATGCATATGTCAGGAGTAAACAAAACGTACAAGACAAGGTTGGATCTCTAGAAGACAGTGCTGGAAATATAATATCACAGGGGTTTTTAATGGCGGAAGACCTAAATGGTTACTTCAGTTCAGTGTTTACCAAAGAAGATATTAGTTCATTACCAGTTGCTGATGCTAAATTTCAGGGGGCTAAATCTGAATATTTAGGACCGTTAGTTGTAACTCCAGAATTGGTAGCTAAGAAAATAAAGGCAATGAAGGATAACAAATCACCGGGAGTGGATGGGATTCCTCCAAAATTACTAATGGAAACAGTAGATCAAATCAGTATACCACTTCCAAGAGTATTCAACTTGTCATTAAAAGAGGGAGTTGTTCCGTTTGAATGGAAAGAAGCAAACATCATACCATTATTTAAAAAGGGTTCGAGAAATAAGTCAGAGAATTACAGACCAATGAGTTTAACGTCAGTGATTTGTAAATTATTAGAAAGGTTAATTAAAGACCATATGGTGGACTTCCTCGTTAAGCATAAATTATTAAATTCATCTCAACATGGATTCCTTAAAGCGAGGTCATGCTTAACAAATATGTTATGTTTTTTGGAAAAAATCACTAAGTGGATAGACGTGGGATCGCCAGTAGATATTATCTACTTAGATTTTCAGAAAGCTTTTGACAAAGTGCCACATCAAAGATTGCTACTTAAATTAAAAGCCCATGGTATCGGGGATAGCATAACTGACTGGATAGAACAATGGCTGACTGACAGAAGACAACGAGTTGTAGTAGATGGAGAAGTTTCAAATTGGAAATCGGTTTTGAGTGGGGTACCTCAAGGATCAGTATTAGGACCTATATTATTCTTAATTTATATCAATGACTTGGACGACAGTATAACAAGTAACGTACTGAAATTTGCGGATGACACAAAACTGTTTAGAAAGGTTAATACTGATGGTGATAAACAACATTTACAAAACGATCTAGACAGATTAGTGAAATGGTCTGAGAAATGGCAGATGCTGTTCAATTTTGGGAAATGTAAATGCCTACATACAGGACATGGGAACTTGAATGTAAACTATAAAATGGGAGATACTGTTCTGGGTACTACTGTAAAAGAAAATGACTTAGGAGTTACAATAAGCGCTGATATGAAAGTTTCAGAGCAGTGTGGTATTGCAGCTTCAAAGGGTAATCGAATTCTTGGATTGATTAGAAGAAACATAACATACAAGGGAAAAAAGTTAATTATATCTCTTTATAAAGCAATAGTAAGACCTCATTTAGAATACTGTATACAAGCATGGAGACCATATCGTAAGAAGGATATAGATACGCTTGAACGCATACAAAGGAGAGCAACTAAAATGATTCCAGAACTTAGAGACCTTAGTTATGAAGAACGCCTGAAAGAATGTGGTTTAACAACTCTAGAGACAAGGAGGTTAAGAGTAGATCAGATTGAAGTTTTTAAAATATTGAATTGGTATGAAAATATTGATAGAAATATGTTTTTCTCACTCAAGAAGGATAGCAGAACTAGAGGACATGAGGTAAAATTAGTAAAGGATCAATGTAGATTGGACATCAGGAAGCACTCGTTCTCACAGAGGACAATAAATGAATGGAACAAATTCTCTACAGATTGTGTAACTGCTAGCAGCGTGAATATGTTTAAAAACAAGGTTGACACTTATCTCAGGAGGGCGGGTTATAAGTAGGTGAACATTGTTGGACTCTCGATAAGCCAATGGCTTCCTTGTCCACTTGCCATCTGGGCCTTTGGCTTGGATGGCAAATCTTGTTAAATCTTGTTAAATCTGTCTGTATGTCTCTCTCTCTCTGCACCTCTCCCTGTCTATCTGTCTGTCTCTCCTTGTCTCTCTCTCCTCTTCATCTCCATATTCCTCTCCCCCTCCCATCCCTACCCCTGCTCATCTCTCTGTCTCTGTCTCTCTCTCCTCTTCCTCTCCATATTCCTCCCCCCGTCCCATCCCATTCCCCCGCTCTCTCTCTCTCTCTATGTCTCTCTCTCTCTCTATGACTCTCTCTCTTTCTCTCTCTCTCTCTCTCTCACTCTCTCTCTCTATCACTCTCTGTCTCTGTCTCTGTATGTCTGTCTGCCTGTCTGTATCTCTCTCTCTCTCTCTCTCCCTCTCTATATCACTGTCTGCCTGTCTGTCTGTCAGTATGTATCTCTCTCTCTCTCTCTCTCTCTCTCTCTCTCTCTCTCTCTGTGTGTGTGTGTGTGTGTGTGTCTGCTTGTCTCTGTAGATTTATGTTAGCAAATCGTAGGATTTATCCAGTGTAGTGGCGCCAACAAAAGCGCCGCGAGTGGCTTCTGTGTCTCTTTCTGTCTGTCTGTCTATTTCTCTCTCTCTCTCTCTCTCTGTCTCTCCCTGTTTGTCTGTCTGTCTCTCTCTCTCTCGCTCTCTCTGTCTCTGCCTCTGTCTCTCTCTCTCTCTCTCTCTCACTCTGTCTGTCTGTCTCTATCTCTCTCTCTGTCTCTCTGTGTCTCTCCCTGTGTCTCTCTCTTTTCTCTCTTTCTCTCTCTCTCCTCTTCATCTATATATTCCTCTCCCCCTCCCATCCCTACCCCTCCCCCTCTCTCTGCCTCTCTCCCTGTCTTTCTGTCTCTCTCTCTCTCTCTCTCCTCGTACTCTCCATATTCCTCCCCCATCCCGTCCCCTCCCATTCCCCCGCTCTCTCTCCCTCTCTCTTTATGTCTCTCTCTCTCTCTCTCTCTCTCTCTCTCTCTCTCTCTCTCTATATCTCTCTCTCTCTCTCTCTGTCTGTCTGTCTCTCTCTCTCTCTCTCTGTCTCTCCCTCTCTATAGCTATGTCTGCCTGTCTGTCTGTCTGTATGTATGTCTCTCTCTCTCTCTCTCTCTCTCTCTCTCTTCTCTCTCTCTCTCTCTGTATATATCTATATATATATATATATATATATATATATATATATATATATATATATATATATATATATATATATATATATATATATCTGTGTCTGCCTGTCTCTGTAGATGAGCAAATGCAAATTTAAAACAACTACCATTGACTACATGGGCCACCGGATCACAAGTAAAGGAGCTGTTCCATTGCCTGCGAAGATAGAAGCCATCCGGATGTTCACACGTCCTACAACTGTCAAAGGACTCCAACAGTTTGCCGGGATGGTGAATTTCTATCATCGTTTCGTCCCTAATGCAGCTCACATCATGCGTCCCATATATGATGCAATGGCAGGCAAGCCCGTGACCTTGTAGTGGTCAAACGACCTAGAGGAAGCATTCGCGACCTCAAAGGAGGCCCTCGCACAGGCCACTATGCTCGTACACCCACATGCTGACAAGCCCATCGCACTCACAGTCGATGCCTCGGGAGCAGCAATCGGCGACGTTCTTGAGCAAAACCTTGGCTCCTGGAAACCAGTGGCGTTCTTTAGCCGCAAACTTCGCGCTGCCGACCAGAAGTACAGTGCGTTCGATCGTGAACTTCTAGCCGCGTACCTGGCTATTCGACACTTTCGCTACTTCCTAGAAGGGCGCTCCTTCGTCCTTTTCACTGACCACAAACCGTTGACTTTTGCGATTTCCAAAACCAGCGATCCGTGGTCCTCGAGGCAACAGAGACACTTGACATACATCACGGAATTCACGACAGACGTGCGCCACATAGGGGGCAAGAACAACACCGTAGCAGACACGTTATCCAGAGGTGAAATCTCTGCGATCACCTCGCCCCATCCTGGTGTAGACTACAATGCCATGGCAGCAGCCCAGCGAACAGACGAAGGTATCACTTCCGTCCGAACAGCCACCACTAGCCTCGTCATCCGTGACGTTCCACTCGGCAACTATGGCGAATTGATCTACTGTGATATCTCCACTGGACGACCCAGACCTCTCGTCCCCGACACATGGCAACCCACAGTTTACGATGCATTCCACGGCCTCTCACACCCGTCAATCCGGACAACGAAGAAGATGGTCGCGGCTAAGTTTGTGTGGCCAGGTCTTCAAAAACAAGTCGGCATCTGGGCAAAAGCGTGTCTCCGTTGTCAAGCAGCTAAAGTGCATCGGCATACCACCGCCCCGTTGGACCAGTTTACGCCAGCGACCCGCCGTTTTGATCACATCCACGTGGACATCGTTGGTCCTCTTCCACCGTCACATAATTATGGCTACCTGCTCACAGTGGTAGACAGATTCACCAGATGGTTTGAAGCAATACCACTGGTGGATGCACAGACTATCACGTGTGCGAAGGCTTTTGCATTCCGTTGGATCGCCCGTTTTGGTGTTCCGGTAGAACAGACGTTAGACAGAGGGTCACAGTTTACTCCAGAATTGTGGGCTATTTTGTTTCAACTTCACGGCACCCGTCTGCACAGGACAACCGCGTACAGTCTAACGGAATTGTGGAACGTTCTCATCGTCATCTCAAGTCCGCTTTGATAGCTCGCCTCAATGGTCCCAACTTGGGTTCTGCTTGGCATCCGCACCGTACCCAAAGAAGACCTAGATAGTTCCTCAGCTGAGATGGTATATGGAGCCCCACTAACCGTTCCGGGTGATTTCTTACCACGTGATCAGGAAACGCAGGAGGCAGCGTAATTCCTTCCTCGACTCCGCGAGACATTTCGCGGGCTAGCACCGCGGCCTCCCGTTCCACACGGTACCAGACCGTCGTCAGTGCCAGCTACACTCGCAAACAGTTCTTACTTGTTCGTCCGCCGTGATAGTCACCGCCAACCTCTCACACCACCATACGAGGGACCTTACAAGGTTTTGACGCACGGCGATAAGACGTTCTTAATCGACTACGGCAATCGACAGGACAGCGTCAGCATCGATCGCCTCAAACTTGCATTCCTTGACCCGGTGAAACCGGTTGAGGCTGCCAAACGAGCTCCTCGCGGTCGTCCAGCTACAAACGTGGAGACGAGATCCGGCCGCCTAGTCAAGCATCGTGAACGCTATACTCCCCTATAACGGGTGCTGGAGGGGGCTGTGTAGCGGTTTAGTCAGTGGCCTTGACCTGTTACGATAATCGCACCCTGAAGGGGTTATGTGAACTAGGGTGATCGACTAACACGTATTGTGCTCTGACGGAGTAAAAGTTGTATTCTTGTCAGAGTGTGTTCACTACAATCTCACTGACATGCTGATCGAGTTTAGTCAAGTCTCGTACTTCTAACTCATTTAAAATACATGAACGTGCCATACCCGTCAATTTTTTTTACCAATTTCATGCAATTTCTACGCACACATGCTTTGTGGCAAAAAAAATGCCAAAAATCCTTCCGCCTATTGAAATCATTTAAAAATTCACAGTTACACTCTCAACATGTTCTACCAGCAAACTTGCCAATGTGCCTGCTCAAATGCAGTTATATCAAATAATATGATTTTTTAATTACACATATCTAAAATTACTGTGCCCTACATTCGTAACACACCAGGAAGTGTAACTGAGGCATGATCTCTCACCATTGAGGGTCTAGGTGCATCATGGGATACCATAAATACGGGTGAATTCGGACCATCCGGTTTAGGTGCATTCGTACGTAGTTATTCCAAGAAGGCAGGTTCATCATTAAGCTCACGGTTCAAAGATATAAAATGAATTAAGATAACTCAAGGGTTTATTAAATTTTAAACCACCCTGAAATTATTGCGCGAAAGCTGTTCGTTCAGATATCTACCTCTGTCTGTAGCCAGGTTCTCATGCTTACAGCTAAGTGAACTGTGGCAACATGGGATTACCAAAGCTTCGAAACGGCAACAACATAAATCGAACCCGGGTTCTCTCGATTGAGAGCCCGACACATTTCGTTGTCGGTTGCACGAGTAATACAAGCAACTTTTGGTCAAATAGTGATTTGTCATACAATGATGTAAAACGACGACAAAGCACCTAAAGGTCAGCGCGTCCAGTTAAGTAGTGACAGCTGAGAAATCATGCGTGTGAGCTGGATAACTATGACTGTTGCGCTCTCTTCACGGTGGAAGAACAACATCTTGTTTTTAATACATATTGCTTTAAATAAAGCATGTGTTATTGTTTAACTTCCTACGTGGTTTACTGCTGCCGCCAAACGCTTCATAGTTTTAGTGCTTCAATGTCAGCGAAAATCTCAACTGATTAGATATACGCGACTCAAACCACTCGCTTTGTACCTGCATATATAATAACATGGCGATACGCAGCGATGCATTTTGTTGATTTGTCTCGAATTTTTTTTTCTTCAGTTTATCTCATAAATTAACATGTATATGTCACCATTAATGCACAGTTAGATAACGTATATTTAAATATACGGCATAACACAGACTTGCTTCAGTTCCCCTTTAACAATCGAAACAATTGATCATTTGGTGTAAACATAGTCAATTGGAATAGTAACTTCTGATGATTAGATTAAGATTGATCCCAGTGCATGGGTAACCTTTCTCACACACATAACCGGTGGTCAGTTAAATGACACTACATTAAGTACACGAGTGAATAGTGCTGATGCTTAGTTGATGGAGGAGGCCAAAGGGGAGCCAGAAGGAAGGGGTCGAAGGGGGTCATGCTTGGCCACCCATTAGTTTACCACGCTGCCAGTTTGTGATTTTGACTCTGTGCACTACCAACGAACTTCCGAGCATAAAATGTGCCTAATTGACGCCATCTTAGCATACGGAGTGTCATTGAAGTGATGCATTGTGGGATTGAAATTATGTGTCCCCTCTCCCCGTGTTCATATTTGCATGCCGGCAACAGTTGAATGTAACGTCAGTCGCGTGTCCGCATGTGTGTGACTTTATTCATAAGATAACGCAATATCAAGTAGGCGTCTCATAAGAAAAACGGCGCTATACACGATTTTGAAACATGTCTCGGCCGTATCAAAGCCACTCCATTACTAAATATGTATTACACTTATTGAAAAAACGGGACACAGGTGTTGCTCAGTCTTCAATGTTATGCGAGACCCCCAACTACATCAAGGCGAAACCCTTTAATCACGTATGCTTGGCCTGCTCTGCGTGCATATGGGAGCTGAATACGACATACTTATCCACAGTTGCTTCCGAGCTTCGAGAACACGATGTGGCTGTTGAAGTTGGCCTATTTAGTGGCCATTTTGGCAGACCCAACGTATTGAATACGACGTTGCATGAACATCATGGAAGCAGCAGAAAAAAACACGTTTTCAACGGCAAGCTGTAGTCAGTTGGTGCACTTGATCCATTGGTTGTCATTGTTTCAGATTTCCAAATGAGAATTGCGGGGCAAACTTGTTTCACTGGGCATTGCAAAGCAACTGCATATATTATCTGCATCAGTTTTTGCAGTGTCGCAACATAAATTTACTGTTGTATTTTTTTAAAGGCGTCTTGACTTTGTAGTGTTTTTGTACGTGTTGAATAGGAGTATAGAAGATTGTAAATGTGCTAACATATGTGTGATGTGACGAGAGAGAGAGAGAGTGTGTGTGTGTGAGAGAGAGAGAGAGGGGGGAGACAGAGAGTGAGAGGAGAGAGAGAGAGAGAATAGAGAGATGGAAGGGAGGAGGAGTAGGGAGAGGGAGATAGAGAAAAGACTGAGACTGAGACAGAAGCTAAGACAGAGACAGAGACAGATAGAAAGACAAAGAGAAAAGATGCCTTCGACAACATTGAATCACTGCCGACGTCCTAATTCACTGAAGCCACTCATGGCGCTTTTATTGGCACCACTACACAGGACGAATCCTAAGTTTTTGTAACATAAATCTACACACAGGCGGCGCCACACAATGCAAGAACTTTTTCCGGAAGGTGTCTTTTTAGTTGCATTCGTGTATGTGTTAAATAGCAGGAATGTTCAGGCCTCCGGTTGTCCACTGCCTAACTTTGTCGATCCAGGCAATTCCCTTCGTCCAGGTTCGTTCTTTCCCTCGACTTCCCCTTCGATTGATGGTAAGACTAGACTGTAGCATCATCTTTTCTTGTGTCCATACTTAGCTAGTTTAGCTCTATTTTGCTAATTCTGCATAGTGGAGATTAATAAGCAGTGCATATCACGAACATTTCAAAGTTTCCAACGCATGGCTTAGCAAAATCCCGAGTTATGGACGTCCAAAAGTGACAACACATTTTGACGACCTCCTTGCTGGGCGACTGTTTTTTTATGTTTTTTCTCGAAATATTGACAGCACCCTGTCTGAGCGCATACATGCCTCTACTGGCTACCGATGATGTTTCGGGTGGTCTCATTGGCGCTATGGAACCTATCCATCACATGGATTTGAAGAATATGGCGGTCTCTCTCTGTACGTGTGCGTGTGTGCGTGTGTTTGGGAGACAGAGACAGAGAGAGAGCGAGAGAGAGAGAGAGAGAGAGAGAGAGAGAGAGATGGGGGGAGAGCGAGAGAGCGATTGACGTTGGGACTAGATTGTGGCATAATATTTCACAGTATCCATATTTTACCAGTTTGTGTCGCTGTGCTACAGGACATATGCCTTCGATCAATTGTCTTTGTTTACCAGACGCCGCTTTTGATTTTTACACGTTTACACCACTGGACGAATCCCACATATTCCCATTGCATTACTGAGGTGTCGAGACATATCACACTAAAGAATAAACGAACCTAAGATGATTCATACCCGAGGCATTTCCGAGAGAAAGTGGAGATATTATTTTTCATATCCATTCATAATTTTCAACATATTTGTGTGGGTGTTTTCAGAACGCAAACCTGCAAAGTCAACGGAGCTCCTACTTTATCATTTAACCAAGAAATACAAACAGATATTTGTGTGGATTAAACATTTTGAGGCATATGCAATGCCGATATTGACAATAAACCTCGCAAGGTTTGTATTTTGTAAGTCAACCACAACATCGAACTTAACAGTAGCGGATCAAGAAAAGCATACGCTGCACACCCTAATCCGCGTAGATGAGTAGATGACGTGATATATGGTGGTTTGGAGAAATGAACTTGATCATTTCCTCCGATTCATCTATCAAACGAAGACAGGGAATGTGTTTGTTGAGAAACCAAATGCCCACGAGAAAGACCTAAAATTCAGCCGAGTGCGAGCTATAGAAACGGAGGCCATTCAGAAGCAAGCAGGCGTCTTTGTGATTTGTCCAGTCGACATACTGAATCTGAATCCACTAAAGGGCACAGAAAATGCTATGAGGGCACTGTCCACGCAGAAATGTGCAAAAGGGACAAGGAAATGTGAGAAGTGACTGGCTGCTAGGGATGCCGGAAGAGAGTCTTCCAAGAATAGCTCGTCGGAGTGTCCTCCGTGCCTTCACCGTCTGCTCCGTGTGAAAATATATTTGCTTCTTCTGCGAATGTGGAGAATCTTTCAGGAATCTTCTACATATAGTTGCCACAGCAGAGGAATGGAGGCGGACTGACTTCACTACGGGCGTGTCACATGACCAACGTCATGAGACACAGGACCAAGACTTGTGGCATGTCCAGGCTATCGCCTCTGCAAATTTCTGATATGGGGAGGCGGCAAGATTGGTGTTTTGTGATTGTGCCCCATGTTCTCGTTGTCTCCTCGACGTTATTAAAATTATGGGCATTGCATGTTTTAGACAATCCCCAACTTCGCCTATCTTACTGTCTTGCCTTTTTGGTGTACCAACAGTGAATTCGTGGTCACGTAGTGATTCAGACCGCCAAAGAAGGCCGTGCGAAGCGACCGAAACATTCGGACAATTCAACCAAATTTCTTTTGAGGTAAATCATATATACATTAGAATAGTTTAAGTAAAGTTGTTTTAACATAAATATACACGCAGGCACCTTTGCACAAAGCAAGAACTTACTTTAGGAAAGTTTCCGAGAGGGAGAGATACATAAGAAATGACGTCATTTAGTAGAATGTTGCGTGTGGCACACTGCCAGTAGAAAACAAACGCGTTGCGGATGCATGCCAACCATCACGAATGGGAGGCTAATATATGGGTTGAATCGTGTATATAAGAAAAGACACCACCACTAGGCTACAGGCTGATTCGTTGACTTTCTTCTGTATCAGGTTAGTACGCAGTTAGTGGCACAGTTGTCTTCTGTAACGGGAACCTTAAACTATGTCTAGTCGTACTCACAATGTTATTTATATACCATTTCTTTGTGTGTTGGGCAGTTTGTACGAAAACGCACAGTGTATTCGCAAAGCCATACTGGTTTTAACCAGAGTTAACAAGATTGCCATCCAAGACTACAAGTTCCAGGGGGCAAGTGGACAATGAAGCCATTGGCTTATCGATAATCCAACAATTTTCCGTTGATGAATAGCCCGCCCTTATCAGATATCTGTGAATTGTATTTTTGATAAACGTGTTCTCAAAACGTATTTCCGCTGAACACTTTGAACACCTGCTAGTGTTTGAGTAGCTGTAATGAAACACATACCTCACAAGATCATCTTATGTGACATTGACGACCTGTTGTTGACCACCTAGTAACCAAACATGTGTCAACAACGATAAAGCGCGTGTTCCTATTTTGGCTTACAGGACTACACTGGTTTGAAAATGCGCGCTAGCGTTCTCGTGTTGCTCTTGGGTCTGGTGTTGATGGTGTCCGTCTCTAACGGATACGTTCAGGCAAGTGTATCTCACTAAGCAGATTTTGAAAACGAGATTGTAACCTCTGACTTTGCATTAACCGGTTATGCTCGTTTACAAAATGTTGTATGTTCTTATTGCATAGAACAACTTGACCACGCATATTAATTAATTTTGGAAGAGGCACCATAACAAGTTTGTTCTCTCATGTTTATTAACGTTATTGGGCTCTAGAAGTAGCATTTCTGTTACCGATTACATCAATATGACATGTCAATAAGGGATATTGACAACACACATGGGAACTGCCGTAACTAAGCAGCGTGCGCTGTAATTCAAAAGGTGTTTCCACCAATCTAAAAATGTCATGGATGTGTGCGATCTTCCAAACCTGCATTGTTTACAGGAGAGAAAGGACGACCCCTCC
The DNA here is from genome assembly GCA_033239005.1 of Lamellibrachia satsuma. NCBI lineage: Eukaryota > Metazoa > Annelida > Polychaeta > Sabellida > Siboglinidae > Lamellibrachia > Lamellibrachia satsuma. The sequence continues at coordinate 1,958,769 of BSQZ01000089.1, forward strand.
ATTGTGTTGAATGAAGCCAGAGCTGACGCGATTCGTAAGTGTTTCTAGTGGCAACGATATATTCAACGAACAATGATTATTGTATATAAAGAACAAATTGTGGTTATACAAGCAACCATGTGTGGTTGTCTTCCTGAGCAATATCCTTGCTGCAGCGTGTATCCATAACCACGTATTTGCATAAACCGTATCATGCTTATATTTTTTGGAACAGTCATCTATGTAGTAAAACGTGTCCGCCAGTACACATGTAACTGCACTTGTTAATTTACGCACGTAAACATATATTTACATATTCAAATACGTGAAGACGACAAAAACGATCAGAGTGACACTTTTCCATATTGAGCTAGAGCAATTTTAAAAGTAAGTGTGATTGGACTCAGTTTCAGTCCACAGTCATATATATATATATATATATATATATATATATATATATATATATATATATATATATATATATATATATATATATATATATATATATATATAATATATATATATATATATATATATATATATATATATATATATATATATATATATATATATATATATATATATATATATATATATATATATATATATATATATATATATATATATATATATATATATATATATAATATATATATCTATATATATATATATATACATATATATATATATATATATAAATATATATATAATGCATTGCTATGTAGTGAGACAACGTAACTAAATCGTTACAATGTACATATTGTATGTGTTACATCATATAAAAATATATGTGGTTTGGGAATATGTACTTCGGCTTCGACTCTGATCGTTCTCGCTTTGACCGCCAGAACCATAGTTGTTTTACCGTTGAGCACATTTATATTACTACGGATCTGATATTAACCCTGTTGGCTATTCCTCCAGACATTTTCACAGAACCTGCTTTACCAGTATGGCTATCTGGTGGTAGCACTAACTAATTTTTGGTTGTAAAGTGGACTGTGATCGGTTTACTTTTGTGGTCTTCATGTGCTGATATTCCTGTATATCAATCCACTCTAACAATGAATACATTCAACAGGTGACTTCGTTCGCCGAAAGAGAGCACTGAGCGACACCCCCAAAGGATGGGGGAGATGGGGAGGATGGGGGTGGTAGTGCCACACAAGAACTCCAGGTAATGTAAACTACTGTCACGTCTCTTCCAGATTTTCTATTAGAACAATTAAAAAAATTAATCTAAAGGAAAGATGGGCATGGTCCAATGACTTCCCCCTAAACACTTCACTGAGACAATGTAATTAAATGTAAAAATTCCACAAATATAGTTTCTACGGTTATATTGCAAATTTTTTGTAGCAATGGATGAAGGTAGAAATCAAGCTAACTGCGCATCGGTCTGCGCATCGTAGTCGCAACACGAAATCAACACAAAACGTTATACTATCGATCGAAACTACGTCATTTATTCCAAACATAAACTTAAATGAGACGTTTTTGTAATAAGAACCGAAAGCAGTATAAATTGAACGTACTACCAGTGGAGACCCCCGGCGGACAACGTGTGTTGTAGATTCGTTACAGAAATTTTTTTCGGTACTCATGTGAATTCAAGATAAAAACCTGTTTTTGTCAAGCACTTCATTGGTTTTTTCTATTTATATAGAGATGAATAATGAATTAACATTTCGGCCAACTTTACTGAAATGACATTACTCCTTGTGTGTATCAGTTGGCTTTGGATAACAGTTTTGCTAATTTTGCTGCAATCGTAGCTGTTACTATGTCAGATATTTCAACATTTTGCACGGGAATCTCCCAACTTTTTTTCCTATTTATTCTGATAAATAATGAACATTTTGGCCAAGTTTTACTGATGTGGTCCGAACACTAATGGAATGTTTTCTTTCCAGATGTAGCCACAAGGGGAGCTAGTGCGGCGCAAGCGGTCTACGACTCGTCATTCTGGGATACTCGCTGCCCCAACGTTGAGCTACATGGGAGGAAACTATGTACAGCGGTCTTGTTCGTTTGTTCATTCGCTAGATGGCGCGTCAGTCGTTGCAACAAATCACCGATGTCGCCAGTATCAACATACTACAGCTGACGCCCATACACTAGCATCCCACCAATGTTGTCACTGCATTATTAAAATGTGGTGTTATATATCGGACGAATCAAGAACTTTCACACTAAGCTTTCGGACCTGCCAACGTGTTGGCGCTACCTTTAACAACAATTGTTAAGGCAATTGTAACAGTCTCTAACATGTTCATCTACGTTGTTGAAATGTGTTGTAAAAGAAATTGTATTAAACACTCGACTGAAGACTGCTACTCCACTCGTTCTGTCATGTATTGAACTGTTGTAAGTTGATGTTTTAAACGTTACATCGCCTGCTCGTATACGGTGCACGGATGTAGTGTTCTTCTTTCGGATAGCGATCATAGGGGAACATCGTGCAAAACGGTTCCCTTTAGTGAAATAAAATCATTATATGCACCCTCCATTTCACATATGGTTTGACGAAAACTTTCAGGAGTTTCGCACGAAATGGGTAAAACAGTGTTCCGGTCTTTACTGAGGGGCATTAAGTGTAACTAATACATAGTAAACATACACAACTTCAATAATTACTGTCCTTTCTGGAGACTCCACATCTTTGTCAAAACGTGCGAGCGTCGGGACATTCTGTAACACACCATCAACATGCATTTGTCGAATTAGCTTCGATTATCCGGACTCCGTAAGATGGCGCCAATTACAGCCCAACCAGTTACAGCCGGTGTATATTCGATGTTGTACAGCGAACACAATGACGTCATCACACGGTGAGTGCGTAAAGAGGGACTACTGCTGATGATTGGGAGTGATTCGCGATGACCTTACCAATCTTTGAAATACGGCCGCTACTGTTGTATTAAGATAAATGACGAGTAAGCTTTTAAAAGCGTGTACATCCTGTTGGGTCTCGCACACTTAGAAGAGTAAACACAAACACGTGTGTAAACAGTAAGTGGAAAATGCTGATGACTGATTCGATATGCGTCGTCATATGCTCGAAGTAAGATTTTCACAATACTCGCGTGAAATTTCAAAGACCCTGACATAAAGGGGCGTGGCAGGGGTCTCAACCTCCCATCTCCTACCTGTTTTGGGGGCCAACGTCCAACCTCCAACGTATTTCTGATTCCAACCTCAGCCACGAAATGTCCACGCATAGACGTTATGGGAAACGTCCATACACGGACGTAATAGTAAATCACCAGGAAATGTCAACGCAAGGATGTTATGGTAAAACGCCACGAAACGTCCACGTACGTTAGTCATGATGAAACGCCACGAAACGTCCGCGGACGGATGTTATAGTAAAACGATTTGCGATTAAAACGGGAAATAAACGAACGCCTTTTATATTATTATGTAGAACCTCGAACATCCTTTCCAGTTACACCAATAAGCTTTAATTGATTTAACAAGATTGCCATCCTAAACCACAAGTTCCAGATGGCAAGTAGACAAGGAAGCCATTGGGTTATCGAGAGTCCAACAATTTTCTCATTTATGCCCTGATCAAATATCTGTCAATTCTATTTTTAAACATATATGCACACTACTAGAATTAACACAATCATTTGGCAGTTTGTTCCATTCATTTATCACCCTCTGTGAGAAAGAGTACTTTTTCATGTCTAACCTACACTGCTCCTTATCTAATACTGCTTTGTGTCCTCTGGTTCTACTGCCTTCTTTAAGTTTGAAGAACATATTCCTATCAACATCCTCATAACCATTCACTATTTTAAACAATTATATTTGGTCTCATCTTAGTCTCCTGGTCTCTAGTGTTGTCAAACCGCATTGTAATAAGCGACTTTTGTAACTAAGGTGTCTTAATTCTGGAATCATTTTAGTTGCTCTTCGTTGTATTCTTTCTAGCTTGTCTTTTTTTACGATATGGCCTCCATGCATGAATACAATATTCCAAATGTGGCCTAACTATGGCTTTGTACAGGGGTACAATTAGCTGTTTCTCCTTATACAAAATAGTTCTCCTAATTAGCCCTTGAATTTGATTTCCTTTCGAAACAGCAATCCCATATTGTTCTGAAACATCCATGTCAGCACTAAATGCTACTCCTAAGTCCTTTTCTTGAGTGGTTTTATGTAGTACATCATCCCCCATTTTATATTCTTCGTCCATGTTTCCATGTCCTATGTGTATACATTTACATTTCCCAAAATTGAATAACATTTGCCTTTTTTCTGACCATTTAACAAATTTATCTAGATCATTCTGTAAACTTTGTTTATCTGTATTATTAATAACCTATCTGAATACTTTGTCATCTGCAAATGTTAGTACTTTGCTAGATATGTCATCTTCCAAATCATTTATATATATATATATTAAAAACAGTATAGGTCGTAATACTGATCCCTATGGTACCCCACTCAAAACAGATTTCCAGTTTGAAATCTCACCATCTACTATTACTCTCTGTGTGTAAGCCAATTGTCTCTCCAGTTGATTACATCCTTACCTATACTATGGGCTTTTAGTTTAAGTAACAACCTTTGATGTGGCACTTTATCGAAAGCTTTCTAAAAATATAAGTAGACAATATCCTCTGGTGACCCGTCATCTACCCACTTTGTAATTTCTTCAAAAAAATATAAGAGATTGGTTATACATGACCTTGCTTTTAAGAACCCATGTTGAGATATATTTATTAATTTATGTTTTACAAGGAATTCCATCATGTGGTCTCTAATTAAAGTTTCGGGTAATTTACATACAACTGATGTTAAACTCACTGGTCTGTAATTTCCCTTCTTAAGTAGCGGCGTAATGTTTGCCTCTTTCCATTCTGAAGGAACTCTTCCTTCTTCTAGTTACAAGTTTAACAACTTTGCAAGTGGTGTACTAATTTGCTCAACAATTTCCTTAAGCAGTTTTGGTGGTATCCCATCAACTCTAGGTGATTTATTATCTTCCATCTTCTTAATTTTCTTTACTATCATTTCAGGAGTTACAAATAACTGTCCTAAATGTTCTGATTTATTGCCCTCAAATTTAGTAAGTGGAACTGAAAGTGAGCTGATATTTTATGTGGTAACAACTGAGCTGAAATACTCATTCGGGAACTCTGCCATTTGAAACCCGTCTGAAATTATGTTTCCTCTGTTGTTTTCCAGTGGTCCGACCTTATCTCGAACTTTCTGTTTACTCTTTCATAAGCACAGAAACTCTTGCTCTAATTTTTTTTATATTACCTGCCAATTTTTTTTCAAAGGTTCTTTTACATTTTCTAATTTCAGTTGTAGCTAGGTTAAGTGCCTCTTTGTAATTTGCATAGTCTTCATCCTTTTTGGTACGCCTATAAACCCTCCACATCGTTTGCCTAAACACTATTTTTTGTAATAGCTTCTTTTGACAAGTGTTTCTTTCTAGACCATTTTCCTTGTTTTTTTTCAAGGGAACAAATTCATCGATGATACTCTCAATTTCATATTTTAGAATATTCCAACATTCAATTGCGGTCTTATTCATCAGCATGTTATTCCCATGTTGTTTTGTTAAGTATTTTCTCATATCTTTATAGTTGCTTTTGTGGAAGTTTTTCCTATACGGTTTTTTATTTTTACTTTCTGATTTTACATTGATGTCAAAATGTATTTGATTGTGGTCACTGTTACCCTGTTCATGTATTTTTACATTGTCCATTAATTCTTTTTGTGATGATAAAACTATATATAATACATTTCTCCCCTGGTTGGTCCTAGCACGTGCTGAGTAAGGAAGCTCTCTTGAATTAAAAATGAAAATTGTTGGTCCTCACCCCCTGTACTCTCTAGAGATTTCCATTGTATGTGTCCATGGCGAAAATCTCCCATTATGATACATTCCCCTTTACTAACTACTTTTATAGCATTTTGTATTTTTTTGTTATCCTCTTCGTTTATGTTTGGACTTCGGTAAACTAATCCAATATTTAATTTTGAATTTCCTGAAACTATTTTGCACCAAACAGCTTCATCGTAATCTGCTTCCTTTTCTAATTTTATTTTATAAGCATGAATAATTTTTTTAACATATAAAATAATTCCCCCTCCATTTCTTCCTATTCGATCTCTCCGAAACATTACTTATCCTGTCAATCACAATTCAGCAACTGTTATGTCTGTGTTGGCCATGATTCGGTAAAACCAATTATGTTAGGGTCAGTATCTTCTACCATAATGTTTAATTTTAATAACTGTAGCCGAATAAAATTTAGAAGGGGGTTGTAAAGTGAGCAATCTACTCCCCTATCCTTCACTAGAGGCACACTACGCACAAGGCAGGGCATTTTTTATTGAATTTTCACTGGGGGGGGCAATGTCTTAAAAGGGCACTCCAAATGGTTAAAAAGGGCAGCTTACGCATTATTAATGATTATTTACATAACCCTTAGGAATGTATGTTTATATTATATAATTATATATATATTATATATTATATATATATATATATATATATATATATATATATATATATATATATATATATATATATTATATATATATATATATATATATATATTATATATATATATATATATATATATATATATATATATATATATATATATATATATATATATATATATATATATATATATATATATATATATATATATATATATATATATATATATATATATATATCAGTATCTTTTTATCCATATGGTTGCACACTGACGACTGCATCTCGGTATAAAATACATTTACACATATATTCCAGAAACATTTTTTCTTACAAACTGATGCAATAGTTAGAGAACACGTCTCTAGCAACTTGCAAGTCAGTACGTTTGACCGTCGTGTCAATTTTACTAGACGAGCCCCGTTTCGCGGGTGAATTTCCTAACGAATTCACGCTGCCCGTAGATGTCCAAATCTGGAGCCCCCATCTTCTGGTCTTCTCCGGGAATTTGACGAGAGCGGGTCGAGGGTCAAAGTAGGCGGTGCCCACAATATTCAGTGCCACTATGAGGCGGGCGTTTCTCGTGTCCTCATGCTGGTGCGGTTATTGTCGACAACGAGGTTGTGGTGGCTCACGATCCTTTCGGTCTGCATAGAGTGTGGACTCATGCAAGCCAGAGATGCCAACACCTTCTTAACTAAACCTGTGGTGACTGGCAGAAGTTGCCGCAATCTGACAGTCATCTGACAACCGAGATCACAGCCATCAGGCAGGAACGGCACATTCGTCATGTTCTCACATTGCTCGGCTGCCCCGTCCGCAAAGTCAGAGGCTTCGTCTGGAAAAAGACGCCTGACGACACGCACGCCATGTTCAACGAATGATCCCACGTTGCGTGATATCACCAACCCCTTCATGTCTTTGATGACGTCCTCCTGCTCCGGGTGGATGCGTTCAGAGAGGTATTCGTGGGATGCTTGCACGACCTCCAGCCTGATTGCTCGTGCATTACGGCGGTTCGTACAAACGAACTGATGGTTGGACTTTCGCTGTGCTAGGTCTTCACTAGTGCTATCGGTTGGGCTACTCTCTTTCTCCTCTCTTCTTCCCAGACCTCTCTGCACTTGGTCAGCAAGCAAACGCCATAACCCACCATGTCTGCCAGTGTTTGCCGATTCGCCATCAGTGGTGACACCGACGAGCTTCGTGTCTTTACCTCCGGTCAGATCCAAAGTTTTGTTCACCGCTTCCAGTAGTCCAAGGGCGCCGTTCTTCTCTGGCGAATGCATGACAACGAACACACTCGTTACGCTACTATCACTATTAGCCATCCGTCCACTTACAAACTTGTGGTCCAACATTTGCCTGTCACAGCTGCCATCAATCTGCACACGTGCATCGGTTGAACATTTGAGACATACGCACTTCCTCTAGTTCGTATATGACATCCAGCATCTGCTTGTAGTAGTTCGGATCCCTGTAGTGTAGATCGCTAGACGCGGGCGTGAATGGAACAAATTCCACATCTGCGCCATTTTGTCGCATAGTGGCCAACAGATGGTTCGACGCCAAACAAGCCAGAGATCGTATCGGCCACGATCGGGCGGAGACCGGTTCGATTAGACAGTCGTTGTATACGTCGACGCCCATTCGCAGAAACATCGCAAAAACAGTCTTATTGTAAGCAGTGAGTGCGCGTAGCCATGGATGCGACGTTGTGCACTCTTTCTAGGCTTCGTCTATCTTCTTCCTGCTTGTAGCTGCCATGTGCGGTTCAGAGGTCATATGGTCAATGACATTTTCCAGCTTATCACTACAGTCCGTCCTGACGCCTCTTGCGATTGGCATAGTGCCATTTTTAGAACTTTTCTTTGCCATCTCTTCATACTCCTGACATGTTGTGCATAGAATGTGAACCCTTGTTCGGCCACATTTCTTTGCCGAATATGAGCGAAACTCGGGGAATTTGTTGAAAACATCTGCAATAGTTAACGGAATTCCTTTGTACGTCGGTGTGCGGGAACTTGACGGTCTCTGGTGTGAAGTTGCGTTGTCGGTTTCCAAGTGTCTGGGTAAGGTGGTGATCTTTGTCGCCAGAAGTGTGGTCAGGTGTGATGGCAGTGGACGGATCATGGCTGCTTGATGAACTGGTTATCGGGCGAGAACACGACGAAGGCAGTACCTCTGTGACTGGTGGTACACTTTATCTTTGGGAGTGTCGTCAGATGTGATGGCAGCGGACGGATCATAGTTCCCTGGCGGCATTGTGGGTATTTCTGGCAATGAGTCATTGAGGCTGCGTCTAAAAATTGTGTCTAGGCGTTGACATTTTGCGGCAGATTTCTGTAGCTCTTCTTGTGTTCGTTTTGCATTTCTGTCTCTCTTAGGCATGACTGGCAGGATATCGACCTGGACAAATTAAATGGTTAAATGTAGTAACTAACTCAGGAAAAGCATGTCTATTTGAAACACTTGTATAGTGGAATTACAATGCGAGCGGCGACATGCTCTAGACTCTAGACATAAATATACTGAAGATATAGGCTTAAGGCAGAAAAGAGAGTAATACAAAACATGTATACCACGTCTATCAATGAAATGGTTGGCTAAGTACATAACAAATCAAAATATAAAAAAATACGTTCTTCCAAAACTGACATGTGCAAATGTTGATTACATTTTATGTTAATATGTGCACCACCAACTTTTGAGTAACAATTTTCCAAAGTTGATGTCCCTGCTGACCGCCAACTTTCCATCTCACATGTAGAACACTATCAACTACTCATACATTTTAAAGTTTATTTGTTTAGTATGTATACAATATGCTTATTTGAGTTACCATGCTTAACATTTCGATTTCTCAAAGATGCGAAGAATGAATTGGCTAGGTTACTGCCTCAATCAAAATCTACCCTGACAGGTTTATGGCTGTTATGATGTTTGTATCATCTTACCTACAAGAGGGATCATTATTAAAATGTTATTATTTTGTGATATTTGTTAAACGTTTCCAATTGCTTTCGTTGGACACTACACACACTTTGCCAGGTATATTTATTATTTGAACAAAAAACAGCCGACTGACAGGTTGTTGATACATCGTTAATCCCCGCCCGCTCGCTCTCGACCAGTGGTAATAGCGAATGGGCGAGGTTTAGTCTCGCCTGTGCTATACCGGGTACGTTTCGCAATTTCGCGGCCAGGACACCTGTTTGTGTTAACAGCTATTTCAACATCATTGACACTGTAAAGAACTGGATTGCACGCGGCTCAATCGTGTAAAATGTGATGACACGTCTTGTTGAATTATACACAATTGAAACAAACAGTAACATGCAGGTACACATATTTACATATACATAATCATTAGCTATTCTAGAACCGGAACACTGACGTCATAAGTAAACACTTCTATGGCTATGGTATGGCTATGCCAAAGCACGTTTTCAGTTCTTCGCATGAACTGTACGAAGAAGCCATTCGGCAATACGTCACTGTTATTGCTATGATGCTATTACATTCCCATATCAATAAATTGATCTTTTGTAGACATATTGCCCTTCTTTAACTTTGGAACTTTTTTGATTTTGCCACCAATGAAAATTAACTAAAACACACTAACAAAAAGAATACAAATTAAGACCTACATTAATACAAGGGGCTGGTAAAGGAGAATAGGGGCACGCATTGGGGGGGGGCAAGTTGGTTTGACTGGGGGGGGCAAATGAAAGGGCTGGGGGGCATTGCCCCCCCCCCACTTTGTATGTTAAAAACGCCCTGGCACAAGGTAGTTTCGCTTAGGCCTTAGCAGACTGACGCTCGCCTCGTGAATACAGTGAGAAGAGAGTGTGGGCGCGAAAGCGTATTTTGACTGTTACCGTTATATGGCATCACTGATGTGATTGAGTGATGTTGTCGCTGTATTTGAATTGCATAATTTCAATGTCAAGACTTTTATTACTCAAAATGTTCATTGCAGAGAAAGTAACGTGTGTAGTCTCTCTCGCACTCTTTTATGTTCTTATCCACCACTTCGGTATGTATTAAAACACGTCCAATACATCATAAGCTTTAACATGGCGCAGTCGGCAAAAGACCACGAGCTCGAACTAAGACGTTAAACGGTCGGTTTGTCTATTTGTCAATCCCCAAAAAAATATTTTTCCCATCATCCTACACATTCCCCAGCTGCTCCATCACAGCAATTTCCACCTGCAGATCAAAATCTTTCTCGAATGTTATCTGGCCAACTTGCCCAAGGACACGCCTCATGTAAAGAAATGTGCTCTCTCATTTAAGCTGTCAATTGTTTTAGTAGGCATCCTTTCACATGGTTTGTCAAACAAATGCATAGAATGCAATGAATGTTGCAATGTGTACAGGATGAGTTACATGATAGTGGTTCATACAACGATGAAAAGGCAAACGACGACCAAAAAGGGGAGAGCCTCATTAAATGCAGATGACTTAATAAAGAACAAAATTCTTATTAATGAGCTGACGTCTAGTAGAGTTTTAAAAAAGAGTTACAAATATGCATACACGCATTATTTATAAAACTGAATCCTACCCCTATAACATTTTATGTTGCACCCAATAAATGTGACTACTGGGAAACACTTGATGTACGCTACCCCTAAGAAAAACAAACGTATCTGTAATATATTGATATTTCAGAACATTTTCGAAACTGTTACATTCATTCACATATACACTAACACAGCACAAACATTTGTGACATAAATTATCTGAAAATAACGAGATATTAGATCCTGTCTTCTGTCGATTCGTACAGCTGTAAGCAAGACAGGAAATAACCATATTCGTTGTCCCATTTTCTCCAGCAAGCCTCCAAAATGTTTGTCTTGGAGAGTTTAACACTAATGCACGATGCTCACTCCAGTATGAACAGCCCAACTGCCCACACTTATAACACAACTGCTGGGACAACCCTCACCCAAATTATTAATCAGTCTGGTGGCCATGCCCCATTAAGAACAAATGACAATGACAAATCTTCAAGTTAATTGGTTTCTGGTGTCATCGTCACTGGCTACTAGCCCGATAAGTTTATACTTCTCTGGTAGCCACCTCATCTTCATTGCTTTTGTTTGCCTTATATTGTACATGATGATGGTGAGAAGGAAATAAATTAACTTACTTACTCACTTACTAACGTACTTACATATGTTAGACAACTATTTGTAACATGCTATGTTCACACTATAAACAGTACTACCCTATGTGTCATGGAGTGGATGCAACTGTTTCTGCCGTGCAATGAAATGCCGGCCAGTGGTCCACGCTCGCTTCACTGCAGTGAGCTGGCTTATCGCTCTTGTTTATAGGGGGAAGATTAATGATGTAACTCTATGGATGTGGGAGGTTGACGTAAAAAAATGATGGGAGATGAGATTTCAAACACTAATTTTAAAATAAATTATAAATCAATATAATAAAAAAATATAAATCAATATAATAAAAAATCCATTAACTATGTAAATGTAATTGACATTTAACTAAATTAACAATTAAATTAAATTCACAATTAAATTAGAAATTCATTAAACGAAAATCATAAAATAATTAAATTAACAATTAATTAAATGAAATAAAAATTATTAAATTAACAATTCATTAAATGAAAATAAAAAATATAGTATACTATTATAATATATAATACTCATTCAATATAAATAAACAGGATATAAAGTCACCACTGCACACAATAAAGAGTTCTTGCCCATGTAGATCATCGGTCCATTAATAATAATGTATACAGCTGCTCACGCTTTTTATCAAATATTTTTTATGTCAGACAGAAATAGTAGTAGTGCAATTATATTACATTTATCAATGTATCAAAGTTAACAAACATAATGTTCAATTTGTTGTATCATAAAATCCGGCTATGCATGTTGTCATATGCAACTTTAAATTGCAAAGAAGTGCACATGTTAAAATTTATCCCAGACTTGAAAACCAATAGGGGGATCAATAAAAGCAACATACATTAAACTTACATGATAAAATAGAGAACCAATTTGACATATTAGTGTTATAATTGCAGCATCCTACAAGGTAAGTTGTTTTCACCTACCCGACTGTACAGGTGAAGTACCCCCCTAGGGGGTCTCCAGTCGCAGTGTGCATTATGATGAATACGTTGTTAACCTCTCCATCTCCCGACAAGTAGGATGAATTTCATTTGGCTTGTATGATGAAGAATGTGTTCGTTCTGTCTGCTGGTGCTGGAGTGTGGTTAATGCGCACGGTGTGTATAAATGGTCTGAGTTTGAATGCCCGAGACACCCTGTATTTTCTTGATGCCTCTTCATCCTTCAGGTGCTTAGTACGCACCAGGTATTTCATTACCACATAGTCGTTGATGTCGGGAATGTTGATAATTTCCGTACCCCACTCTTTCAGTTTGGCGTGATAGGCGAGTGTGAATATTTTATTGTAAAATAAACACCAGACATGTAGAATAGCTTTGCATTGATTATATATGAGGATTTGCATATCTTACATCATACACACACTCACGCACACACGCAAGCACGCACGCGCGCACAGGGTGAATACGAATAATGTATAAACACGTTGTGATGTTTTATGCAAACAATTGTTGATTGAACATAAACTAAAAAGTTACTACACAACTAGTGGATATGTGGCAATGTGATTCACAGCTAAGGTTAGGATTAACAGCTAAATTAATTACACATCCCATATATTTAATACAACACTTTATAGTTAATACATTATTCTGAATCACCCTGTATATAAGGTTTAATGATGTAATAATAATTGTACCAGTAAAACATAATAGTAATATAGTATTTGTAATAGAACCCATAAACTGTGAAGTAAATAATTACGCAGATCACTGATTATTTTTTAATATTTGCATATATATTGAGCTAACTTACGCATAGATGGCTAATTCCATTAGTGTGAGAGAAAGGCCATCAGGACGAGGCGCCAGCTGCACCGTGTAGTACTGGCCAGTGGTGGAGACACCCAGGACCAGAGCTACTATATTCTGTTTAGCTTTCTTTGGTAGTGCTTTGCTAACACCATTGTATTCACACCACGAATTCAATACTTTTGTAGCCATCATCACAATACCCTTCATTGTTGTTGGTGGCTCCATTATAGCTTTCAACTCCTCACACTATAATTACTGTGAAAAATGAATGCATATATTATCAAGTATCATGATTTCCTTACAAGGAAACAGTTTTGGAATTCCATAATCAAGAAACTCGTGGTTGTCAAAATAATAATTTAGGCGTGATAGGGTTACTCCCGTTACAATATGTCCGTTATTTATTAATAGATAATAAGATTTTCAACAGACATAGCAACTTTTTAAAATATTAAACCTTTATTTAAAGATATCATCAATGGTTTACCATGTAGTTATTACCTAAGCTATTACATGGATCGTTTTTGAAGAGTCAACTCAATGAAAATCCATTTTGATCTGCATCTGATTTGGATATGTGCTAGTTTGACTCTTCATTATGTTAAACTTCATGGATCTAAAAAACAAACGGTTATTGAGTATAAGTATACACATATAGCCATAACTACACGATTTAATATAAATTACAACTTCCCACACGTTATACATGACACCACTAACAATGGGGTGTGGCAGGGGTCTAATTTATATACAGTCTTCACAAGCTTTGTGGTGCACCTATGCACAAAACTGTGCCTGAGCACCAACAAAGATGGCTTCTGCATGTTCTGGAAAGAAAGATTGCACAAATCGTTAAGTTTGCCTGCCTATTATTTTTTAGGAGTGAAGTATTACCACACTGTTCTTAATGCACAGAGCACCAATGTTTTATCAGTGTTGTGATCCAGAAACCACTATTATGTTATACGTACACGCACGCACGCACGCACACACACACACATATATATATATATATATAATTTGCTGACCTTCCATACCAAATGAACAAGTGACCTATATAAATAATATATATTATATATATATATATATATATATATATATATATATATATATATATATATATATATATATATATATATATATATATATATATATATATTATATATTATGTATATATATATTATGTATATATATATATATATATATATATATATATATATATATATATATATATATATATATATATATATATATATTATATATATATATATATATATATATATATATATATATATATATATATATATATATATATATATATATATATATATTAAACAAATATGCAAATAATGACAATGTCAAACTTATCTTTACTAAACTTATCTTTAGTGTTATCGCCATATTCTTCAAACATGCAGTGGAACCTTTAAACACATTAAATATATCAGAAGAAATAGAAAAGAAATATATATTAAGATGTGTGATGCAAAAAAGTAATGTTTTTCTACTGTACATTGTATAACAGTAAAACTGTATAACTGTACATTGTATAAAAGTAAATCTTTCACAAACAAAAACTGGATCTTCTAAAATCTAAGTTGGCATAAATGATCACTGCAAATTAAAATTAACAAAACACAATTGGTGGCAGATATTAAGTATAAAATATGCATAATCAAATATTAAAGTGAAAAGTATCTGCAGCTTAAAAAAATATTACTTGGTTTTTAACAGTGAACACTGGAAGGCGACCGAACATATAGGTATATACAAATACACAATTTTTTTTTCATCATGAAGTATTCATTATCAATGCATACCTTAGAAACACTACACAACTGACACCAGTTATTACAATTTACAAATTATATAATCAGTAAATAAAAGGTATGCAGTAAAACGCAACAAAAAAAAACAATAAAACATAATTTCTGACATAGTAAATACTGCTACACAAACTACAAAAATACATATATAACAAATGCTATAAACAACATATGCCAGCAGTTAATTGTTGAAATGTGGATTGCTCGGTTTCTTTGGAAAGATTTCATATTCGCGTATTGCATATGACGCCATGACGCTGTCAAATCATCTTGCATTAATTTACCTTTCATGACGTTTAACATAAAAATATTGACGGATAGACAAAAATAATACATTTATAATAACTTTTATTAACAAAACATGCAATTAGTTTACTGCATGAATACGGATGTCAACGGATTACGATGCGACGAAAGGTCTTTAAAATATTCGTTCACTCGAAGCCACAGACCGTAGCTTCCGAACGACAAATCAAATTAGCGCGCACCGGGTCATGTTGCACACGTTTTTCTGAAAAACGGCAGCTGCGCACTGCAGTAATATGCACATAATTTTAAAGCTAAGTAATGATTGTACTGTTCTTTTTATTCATATAAAATTCTTCTTTCTCTTATATCTACTTTTTAACAAGTATTCGCAAAACAAAACTTACTCACCTTCGTAGAGTCACAAAAGCGTCGGAATGAAACAATTCCCGCACCCATAATGTAAAGAAGACATTCATTGGTCGATATGAAGGTAAACAAAGTCGGCCACATCATTTGCATACCTAGTATTTTAGCTTTTCCCGCGACCATGTGACGCGAGTGTCACGCCTTCGTACCAAATATGGGACACATAAAACGACGCTACTTTTGTCGACAAAAAAGTGACGCCATCTAGCGGAACTTGATAGGCCTACGGTTATCGGCACTATACTATTATTAAATTTGACCGATTTGCCACCCTATACTTTTATTTGGCCTATACGTTTATTTGGCACTCTAGAGTAGTACTATGCCGGATGTGTTAATCATAATGGCAGAGATGCAAAGTTAAATAATTAGGAGGAATGAAATTCTCCTGCTGGAGATGAAATAAAGATAAATGGGTGAGGGGTGTATCTCGTCTCCCACAAGTTTTGAAACCTGAAGGTGTCAATTGGGCAATTTTGTTTGCATTCTGTAGCCACTTTCGTACAACTGTTTCAAAAAGAAGGAGATTATTCGAAAAGGAAGAAGAAGCAGGTAATGTGAACAACTGGTAGAAAAGAAGATTTCCTTCAAAAAAAGCAGACTTGGCATCTCTGTATTAGTGGAACAGGTACACGATATAGAACTATACAGTATAAAACTATACAATATGAATTACATTTTATTGCCTTCATATAAAATTACAACAACAGTTTCATTAGGACTTTGAAATCAGTTGGGATGCATTTAGCAAACTGAGTCATTTGAAACTTATCTTAGATCTTAGTAAGTCTGTTGACAGGAGAATGACTGTGATTGGTCAGATTCCACATTGCAAACATGAAGAGAGCTGCCATAACTGCAATAATCCAGGGAAACACTAGGAACTAACATGAACACATATCATACACAATACCAGTTCAAAGTTTCCCAGACAATCATCATATACACACAATGTCTTCGATGACTGGGTCACTGTCCGTCTCACACAACAAATGCAGACTTCCTGCAGCACTGAGGTTCTGTGACTGTCGGGTCAACGCATGCCGAATTCCTGCAATCACCCATAGTTGCCAGACATGTTCCTCCTACATCCACGGGTGCCAGACAGTGGCCCTGACTGACCACATTCAGGGGTGTAAGACAGGGTCCCTGACTATTTACATATGGGGGTGTCAGACAGGGTCCCTGACTGTCTATGTCCAGGGGTGCAAGACGGTCACTGACTGTCTACATCCAGGGGTGCCACATATGCCCCTCTACATCCAGGGGTGCTAGATATGGTCCTCTATATCCAGGGGTGCCAGACAGGGTCATCTACATCCAGGGGTGCCAGATAGGGTCCTCTACATCCAGGGGTGCCATATAGGGTTCTCTACATCCAGGGGTGCCAGATAGGGTCCACTACATCCAGGGGTGTCAGGCTCTCTACATCCAGGGGTGCCAGATAGGGTCCTCTACATCCAGGGGTGCCAGGCTCCCTACATCCAGGGGTGCCAGGCAGGGTCCATACGACACAGGTTGTCGGGACTGTTGGCTGCTGCAACTAGAGTGCTTACTCGACTTTCAGCACCATCAAATGTAGCCAGATCTACAAATGACAGACAGGAAATGTTTACTGATACACTAAAAGCTATGGTACTGTAGACAAGTGTATTCATTTATGCATAACCTACAAAAAACAGAAATTAATTAACTGAAACAGTTTTGATTTTACGTCCATTTGAAATTCCACAAATTAAAGTTACTGTTAAAACATCATAACTTATCATAACTTATTAATATAAAAAAATATTCTGACAATCAACTGTGTTAATATTTATTCTTTCATCAATCTACTGGATACAATTCATCACATTCTGTCATCCTCCCAGAAAATCAACATACACGATGCTCCCCATCAAATGACATCAAAAACAACTACATCATCCTACAGTCACCGGCACCTGCATATGTTAACGGCACAGCAGTGTTGTCTTTGTGAAATATGGTCACATCCCTGTTTAAAAAAAATTATTTTCCAGGCTGCAATAAAATGACCTAAAGGGGGACCGTCTCAAAATCACTGGCATATTTGTATGCCATGAACCTGGAAGTTAAACAGTGATCTGTCCAGTTGCTGACAGGACGCAGCGAGAGTTTGCATGAAGTGATGCCTACTTTGCAGTCTTGTCATGATGGCATTGACAGCTTTGTTGACCATCTGAATGAGCATGTCTCCCTCCATGTCGACCGGCTGGGCCCCTGGGTTCACCTCCTCCTGCTTCTACAAGACACACAGACACTAGGACTTAGAGACCTGTGAACTGGTAGCACCTGGCAAATCATGCACGCACGCAAGCGCGCATGCACGCATTGATACACACGCACGCATGCACGCACGCACACACACACACATTATAACAGGGCAGTATTATTTTTAGTAATTTGAAGATACATGTCTATACAATAAAACAGTTTGTGGATGTGTATGTCTTTCCCTCACATATTCATCCATTTTGCATGTATGGAAATGGTTTGGACATTAAAAAAATGTGAACTTCGCCAGGGGTGGGGATATTCATACGAGAGAACGTATGTAGATGTTTCATAGATCATATAACTCGGAACAATAGTACACGACTACACGTAACTACATTAGCCGTACCATGATTTGGCAGGCGGGGGGGTGATCTCAATAATGTTGTTTAAAATTTTGTAGAAGGTAGTGGATTGTTTGATAATGCGCCTTCGTTCGAGGGTTGGCCATCCAAGGGCAGTAATTAGATCTGCTGGATTTGTGTTCCGTCTTTAATCATTTTTAACAAATCTGGCAGCAGAGTGTTGTACTCTTTCAAGGCTTTTAACTTGTGAAAAGGTGTGGGGATTCCATATGGGTGAAGAGTACTCAAGTTTTGGCCGGATTAGCATGTTGTAGGCTGTTTGTTTAACTTCGGGTTTACATGGGCCAAGAGTTCGTTTAATCATGCCTAAACATTTCGAAGATTTTGAAGTTATGTCAGTGACGTGATTTGTCCAGGTTAATTTGGAATCCAATTTTACTCCGAGGTATCAGTGACGGGATACGGTGGATAATGGCTGGCCAGAAAGCGAGTACTTGTGTGTGCTGGGTTTAGTTTTGTTTGTTATTGGAAGGTGGACGCATTTAGATACATTCAATTCCATTTGCCATTTGTTTGACCATGTTTGGAGTTGGCTTAGGTCAGTTTGGAGAATTTCGTGATCGGTTTTGGAAGAAATTTTACGATATATAATACTATCATCTGCAAAAAGGCGTATAGAAGATTTGATGTTCCCATTTATGTCATTTATGTAGAGTAAGAAGAGGACAGGTCCTAGAACTGAACCCTGTGGGACACCAGATGTGACATCTGTGATGTCCGACAGGGCACCGTTAACTGAGACTCTCTGTTTGCGGTTGGATAGAAAAGATTTGATCCAATTTTGAGTGTTTCCAGTGATTCCGTAGGAGGTCAATTTTTATAGAAGACGTAGGTGAGGCACTTTGTCGAAGGCTTTAGCAAAGTCAAGCAGGATTGCGTCAATTTCGTGTACTGTCTCAATGAGTTGAGATTCACAAGACAGTCCCGACTGGAATCCGTGTTGGAAGTGGAGAATGATGTTATGCTTGTGCAGGTGTTTCCACATGTTGCTTAGGATGATATGTTCCATTACTTTACAGATGATGCAGGTTAGTGATATGGGTCTGTAGTTAGCTGGGTCAGATTTATGGCTCCTTTTGTGTATAGGAGTAACTAATGCTTGTAGCCAGTCATTAGGAAGTTTACCTGTGTTGTATGATTGTTGGAAAATTTGGGTGATGATGGGAGCTATCTGCTTTGCAGTTTCTTTAAGGATTCTGGCTGGGAGTTCATCTGGGCCTGTAGCTTTGTTCTGGTTTAGATTTTCCAGCTGTTTTATTACGCCATCTATGCCAATTTCGAGAAGGGGGATGTTGGGGTAAGTAGAGGGGGCTATTTGGGGGATGGGGTGCTTTTCTTGGGTAAATACAGAGCTAAATTGGTTGTTTAGGGCATTTGCTTTATCTCGATCATTGATTATTGGTTGGTCGTTTACTCGAAGAGTGGGGATGCCAATGTTTTCTCATTTATTTGCCTTAATAAATGACCAGAATCGTTTTGGATTAGTTTTCAGGCTGTCTCCAATGTGGTTGTTAACATAGTCTTTGTAGGATTTTGCTAATGCTTTAGTAGCTTGCTTTCGGAGTTCCTTAAATTTTTCCCAGTCAATGTTTAGTCCAGTTTGCTTTGCCTTTTTGTGGCTTTTGTTTCGTCTTCTCTGCATTCTAATTAGTTCACGTGTTATCCAGGGGAGGTGGGTTTTAGCTTTTGTGTATCGTCTAGGTATGTTATTGTTAATCAAGGTAGTCAGACGTTCGCGGAAAAAGGTCCAGTTTATGTCTATATCCTGTGAGTTGGGGTCGATGTCGAAGTACTCAAGATTTAGTTTGTCTATGTCGTCTTTGAGTTGGTCCCAGTCTGCTGATTTGTAACTATAAACTTGGTGGGGGGGTTTCTTGTTGCGGACTGGGTTTAAGTTGACATTGAAGGTCACGGATTCGTGATCGCTCATACCAGGAGTGGTGTGGGTGTTGATGATAATGGAGGGATTTGAGGTGAGTATGAGGTCAAGAATGTTGCCAGAAGCGATGCGTGTGGGGTCGTTTACCATGTTCTGCAGCCCAAAGTCGTTAGTTATTTCTAGTAGTTTGTTATGCTTGCTGGCAGTGCTGTTATTAGTGGTCTGGTGATTTGTCCAGTTGATATCAGGGAGGTTAAAATCTCCAGCTATGACTACGTTAGGGGGAGTTTTTTGTGATCTATATAGTTTAGTTAGGGAGTCGTGGAGAGCTTCAAGGGATTGGAGGTGGTCATTTGGGGGTCGATAATAAGATGCAAAGTATATGCATTTGTTTCGTGCAAAGTGAAATATGATGTCTGGGTTATTATATTGAATAGTTGCCGTTAGTTGGGTTGCTTTTTCTATGCTCTTAATGCTGTTGGTGTTTATCAAAATTCCTTTAAGTGTGTTTCCTTGGGTTTTCTTGTGGCGTTCGGGGGTTGAAGTGTTTTGGGGGTTTGGGGCGAAATTTAAGCATGCATTTTGTGATGTGTGGTGTGTTGGGGTACTAAGCGTGGAGCTGTCAGACTGGGTGTTGGTAGAAATGGATTGCTCATTTCTAGATGGAGAAGTGGTAATATTTGGAATTGGGCGCCCATATGGGCCAGGGTTTGGGTGGATGTCGCCTGAGAGTGCTATCAGTCTGCTGAGGTACAGATGTGTAACAATGTCTGATTTGAATTTGATTTTGGGTGGGAATTTAATTCGGGGATTCAAAGTTAGGGCATAATATTTTGGTTTAATTTTGAGATTTGATCGAGATATGCGTTGACATGTTCCAATGATCGTTGCTATTAGGAGAGTGACGGTGATTATTTGCGTTAGCCAAAGATTACTCCGCATGGAATGCGGGACTAGGTGAGGCGAATATTTCATAAAGGGACATCTGAATTGGAATACATTTTGTAGCATGGTTTTCTGAAAGTTAGATCCAAATGCAAACAGTGGCGACTTGAAGAAAAGTAAGCTTACTAATGAAATGCTTAGCGATAAAATGAAAAGAACTCACCCGGACGGCGCCGGTAGTGGGAGTCCGCCATCTTTGAAATTTTGGTTCATGTGTTGTGGTAAAGGGCGTTGTTTTGATTAGTTTGTTGTCGTTTGGTTTGTCTGTTTCTGCGTGATCAGTGGGTTATGTTGAGTTGTTGTACCAATTGTGGTCATTTGTTGTGTTCGTGAACATGTTGTGTTGAGTGAAATGTGTGGAGCGATGTAGAGGACTCGTACCGCCTCCCCGCATGCGCATGTGCTTTGGTTAGATTGGTATCCAGATTGGTTACCAGATACACAGTCGTTTGTAAAGAGAGTGAAAAGGAAAGGAGAAAGTACGCAGCCTTGTGGGCTTGGAGAGAGAGAGTTGTTGACCTTGACAGATTGAGGCCTGTGAAGAAGAAAGTTGAGAGTCCAGTGACAGATGGCAGGATGCACATTCAGAGATACAAGTTTATCAAACAACTTCACAGGAATTATGGTGTTAAAGGCCGAGCTAAAGTCCACGAAAAGAATCCTCACATAAGTACTCGGTTGTTCCTGGTGCTTCATAACATAATGTAAACCTAAGACAACTGCATCGTCCACAGATCTGTTAGTTTGATAAGTAAACTGGTGAGGATCCAATAGACCGGCCGTGGAAGATTTCAGATAACGGAGCAGAATATGTTCAAAATCTTTCATCGCAACTGAGGTAAGTGCCACTGGACGGTAATCGTTCATGGTAGAGACTTTAGCCTTCTTGGGAATAGGTATAATCACAGAAATTTTAAAACACATTGGAACTATGCACTGTTGTAAAGATGATGTCAGTGAGTACTGGAGCAAGCTGATTGGCGCAATTCTTGAATGTATATGATGAGATGGTGTCAGGACCCGAAGCCTTGCGCGTACTCAGTCGCTTGAACAATGTCCGCACGTCAGCAACGTTAACGGTGAAAGGCAGCAACAGAGGAATGTCTGTGGGTAGGGGTCGCTGTCCCGGCGATGTGTTTAACTTGTCAAATCTACTGTAGAAGTCGTTTAGTTGGTCGGGGAAGGACGGATCGGCTTTGTAAATGACTGAAGCGCTTGGTTTATACTGTGTAATTTGATGTAAGCCTTGCCATACAGATCTGCTGTTGTTGGAAGCAAATTGATTTTCAAGTTTGTGTTTGTACTTGGCCGAACTAATCGCCTTGCGCACTTGGTACTTAGCTCTCTGAAACTCTTCCCTGTTGCCGCTAATGAATGCTGAGTTTTTCATGGCTAGTTTCTGTTTAATGTCCCTGGTAAACCATGGTTTGTCGTTGCCATATTCTGTAACTAACTTACTCTCATAGCAGATTTCTTCACACCAGCTGATGTAGGCAATACTGTGTCAGTGTACGTGTCGAGGTCAGGGCAGGAATCTTTAAACATTTGCCAGTCCGTGCTGTCAAGGCAAGCTTTCAAAGCAATCGTCGAGTCAGCAGTCCACTTTCCCAGTCTTGGTGGTTGGTTTTATTGTTTTTAACTTCTGACGGTATGTAGGAATCAATACAACTGTAGCGTGATCTGACTCACCCAACGGAGCCCTGATGGTGGCCCGGTAAGCGTCCTTGAAGATGGTGTAGCAGTGGTCCAGAGTTTTATTGTTGCGAGTGTAACAATAGTATAGCAATGTCATGTCAATGGTCATAATACAACAATGTCACACCTATGGTCATAGTACAACAATATCACTCCAATGGCCACAACACAACAATGGTCATAATACAACAATGGTCATAGCACAACAATGTCATGCCAATGGTCATAGTACAACAATGTCATCATAATAACAAATGTCATGTCAGTGGTCATAATGCAACAATGTCATGCCAATGGTCATATCACAGCAAAGTCAGGTCAATGGTCCTAGTGTCAATAGTATTGCATTACCATGTCATCTATAGTATTGCATCGACAGTTGGTAGATAGATATCACAAACACCCCAATGGTCCTAGTAGAGCAATGAAGCATACATACCGGACTGGTCATCAATGTCAAACTTGAAGTAGGCGATGTTAAGGAAGCCGCTGTCTCGATGCAGGTACATCATGTCGGGATTCATTCGAGTCAAATGGAGCACAAACTCGGCAAACCCGCAAACAGCCAACTGGATGGTGAACTGAAAACATCACAACCAAAACAGAGTTTCACCATCAACAACAAAAATACTCTCTAGTAAGCTGGGCAGCCAAAGTATTTTATGGCATATAATCAAATATTTAGGTAATAACCACGATATACCTAGAAAATATGTATGCTATGGTCTTCATATATTATAATTGCTATCACTTTGTTCAGGTCACTTATTGGCCAGTTCCCGCACGAAGGAGGATATGTGGACATTTGACGTATATTACGTAGCTTAGAACAATCGTAGAAAACATACATAACATTGCAAACAATTGTACGTAACTACTATTATTTGGAGTTACGTAATCCACGTCAAACACCCTCGTAAGTTCCTTCGTAAGTCCCCACCCCCGGCGAATTTCGAAATTGTTTAAATGTACGAATCATCCCCAAGGGCCCCCAAGCATGCCTACAAAATGTCAGCCCCATTTATGCAAAACTGAAATATGAGAGAACAAACAAACAAACATAGACAGTGACAAACTGTTTTATAGCATAGATGAATACTGCAATAGTGCATATTTTTGGGATTTTCCTGAAATGAATTTTCCACATACGTTCTTGCGGAAGGTCCAGTAGTCAGTGGAACTGGGGAATGTATGCGTGGCCCACTCCTTCAGTAGTCCTCGTGGCACCATGTTCACCTGGACATCCTTGAGGATGTCTCTCAACACCTGGTGACTGGCCTGACAGCCTCGCGCCTGCACCGTCGCCAGGCGCTCGTAGTAGCGCGCAATAGGGGCATCATGCTCAACATTTCGCTTGTCACACCGCTGTAACACATCACAGTACATCATTCATCCCTCGTTACACCTCTGTAACACAACACGGTACATTCATCCCTCGTTACACCTCTGTAACACGTCACAGTACATCATTCATTCTTCATTACACCTCTTTAACATGTCACAGTACATCCGTCATCCATCGTTACACCTCTGTAACATGTAACACAGTACATAATTCATCCCCCATTACACTTCTGTAACATGTCAAAATACATAATTCATCTCCCATTACACCTCTGTAACATGTCACAGTACATCATTCATCCCTCGTTCCACCTCCGTAACACGTCACAGTACATCGTTCATCCTTCGTTACACCTCTGTAACATGTCAGTGCATCATTCATCCCTCATTACACCTCTGTAACATGTCACAGTACATCATTCATCCCTCGTTACACCTCTGTAACACATCACAGTACATTATTCACACCTTGTTACACCTCTGTACCAGTTTACCTGCTTGTAGAGATCTGCCAGTGACAGTGATGACGGGTTGTCCTCAATGAGCCTCATCTGTGGTGACACTGCGACTACACGTGGCACAGTGAAGTGTAGCAGGCGTCGACATGTCTCCTATCACGAACACATGACATGTCAGTGTCAACCGTCAACTTAGTGTTTCTCAGCACAAGAGAACACAGCACCTTCTATGTATTTTCATCTTTATAAGGGGAGACACCCCAGATGAAATGTAATTTTTTTATAACATGTTTCCACTGAATTCTAATAGCTTTGTATATTTATTATCTATAAAGTTAACTTTTATAGCAATTACATACCTCTAAATCACTTTTTATTCATGGATAAAGCATGCCTATTTCAATTAATAAATACCGTTTTTCAATCGTTGATAGGCCGTTTTCTCAAAAACATGTTTTCTGCATTTGGAAAAAGGATATCTCTGTGAGGTTTTGAATGTTGCATTCAGCATACTCTACTCTGCACAATGACCAAAGACATTTTAAAAATCATCAAGAGTTTGAAAGATATACTTGTATTTGTTGCCAAAAACAACATGTTTTTTTGCACTTTACAAACAATTATTTAAAAAATAAAACATCTTAACAAATGCTCTGGTCATTGTACAGTAGAATGTGTACTGAACATGGATTTGGAAGAATTATAATCATGTGTTCTATAAAGAATGGCAGTGTTTCTAAACTTGCCAATATTTGTTCAAAATGGTGGACTTTTTTTACCATGGAAACGAGGGTCTAGTGGAAAAAATTCAATATATTTTTTACTCAGTAAGACCCATTCTATACTATTGGCAGAAAAAATGCACAATTTGCACAAATTATTCTATCCTATCTACCTGTCGTGTATGGCCTTATAACAGTCGGAAAACATACAATATATATATCATAAGTACTTTCAACTTTGTAAAATGTAACAATGTTGACACAGTGCATGTGTACAGGACATAGTATAGTGCCCATCAGAACATGTTTACAAGCAGTTACCTGTCGGACTGTATCACAGTACCGAGCCGTGAGTGTCTGTGCAATTTAAATCTATAGTAGTTCTGTAACTATTCACTGCATAGCGCTGCATGTCTCAATGGTGGCGACAAACATAAAAAATTTGTATGCAGGCCTTGATCCCCCCCCCTCCATATACTTTATGATATGAATATGTAAATGTCAACGATTATGAACTACATGACACGTTGTCAGGGGTGCATACATGGGGACTGACCTTCTGTTTTGAGAGGAAGTGGTTGAGCATGCGTAGAAGTTGTAGAACCCGTTCTTCCCTGCGAGACTCTGTCAGACAGGCATCATTTACCACTAAGTAGGGGTAGATCTGAAATACACAATAAACTCTATAATTTCACGCAACATGTTTCTACTGCTTTATGATATGATACGTTTATTTTGACCCATAGAATAGAACAATATTTATATACATATGTGAACATAACATCGTTGAAATTTTGCATAAAATGTTAGTAGTTATAAGTATAATTAACACTTCTTACATTACATGTGTGCTGAAAATAATAATTTTTATTTAATTTAATAATTTTAGGCAAAGTATATCATTAATATGAGACTATGGGTCAGTGAGACTCCTATTAAGACCAGACACGATTGCTTCCACTTTTCATTTCCACATTCAATTTGACAAAATCAGAGTCAAATCTCTCTACTAGGTCGATATTTATTTTATAAATCTACATAAAACAGAAGATAATATCTACAATAGTATATGGGCTGCAGTGTTGTGTTTGTGGACTGACATACCTTGTCATTGTGACCACGGATGTAGAGTCTACAAGGCACAGTGTTTTGTTTGTGGACTGTGAGTGACATACCTTACCATTGTGACCATGGATGTAGAGTCTACGGTCTACAGTGTTGTGTTTGTGGACTGTGAGTGACACACCTTGCCATTGTGACCATGGATGTTGAGACTACGGACCACAGTGTTGTGTTTGTGGACTGAGTGACATACCTTACCATTGTGACCACGGATGTAGAGTCTACAGACCAGTGTTGTGCTTGTGGACTGTTAGTGGCATACCTTGCTATTGTGACCAAGGATGTAGAGTCTACGGACCACAGTGTTGTGTTTGTGGACTGTGAGTGACATACCTTACCATTGTGATCATGGATGTAGAGTCTACAGTCTACAGTGTTGTGTTTGTGGACTGTGAGTGATACACCTTGCCATTGTGACCATGGATGTAGAGTTTACAGGCCGCAGTGTTGTGTTTGTGGACTGTGAGTGACACACCTTGCCATTGTGACCATGGATGTTGAGACTACGGACCACAGTGTTGTGTTTGTGGACTGAGTGACATACCTTGCCATTGTGACCACGGATGTAGAGTCTACAGGCCAGTGTTGTGCTTGTGGACTGTTAGTGGCATACCTTGCTATTGTGACCAAGGATGTAGAGTCTACAGACCACAGTGTTGTGTTAGTGGACTGTGAGTGACATACCTTGCCATTGTGACCACGGATGTAGAGTTTACGGGCCGCAGTGTTGTGTTTGTGGACTGTCTCCACCCGAGGCATAAAGCGTGCAATCTTGACATAGTAGTGACTATGCTGCAACCAAATTTCACCAAGATGTTTCGCCATATCACAAGTAAGTGTCACCATGCCACATGTAAGTGTCACCATATCGCAAGGAAGTGTCAACATATCACAAGTAAGTGTCATGTCATGTGTAAGTGTCACCATATCATAATGATTTGTCATCATATCACAAGTGTCGCCATATTACAAATAAGTGTCACCATTCCACAAGCAAGTGTCTCTTTCTCACAATCACGTCGGCCAATATTGCCACCTCGCTCATTGACGCCATTGGACGTACGTTACTACATAAACAGTTATATTTGTCACTTGATACAGGCCACCACATGATACAGACCACCACATGATACAGGCCACCACATGATACAGGCCACCACATGATACAGGCCACCACATGATACAGGCCCACCACATGCAATTATCTCCTTGCAGGAAGGTTTTTAGCTGATGCACAGAAGTGTCCACTTCACTCACTAGGTGGCACCATATGTTTAAAGGTTCTTTCTCAATTCAAATTGAATAGTGGTGGATATATGTGAAAGAACAATCTTCATGCAGTAATTGCAGCATGGCTGAATGCTTCCCAGAAAAGTCAAGTTGGTGTCACAGTTTCACGGGTAATCTCATGATTTCGTAGAACACGCTCTTGCAGTGGCTGCCTTTTATCAGTTCTGGGCAATTTTGCTAGTCCTACATAAAGCAGATGCTGCGTACCTTGGGCAGGAGGAACTCTCCCGGCAGTTCTACTTCAGCTGTGTTGAGGGAAAAGTTGCTCAGGAAGCGACATTTCTCCTCAATCAAGAATGACCTGTAAGAGTAAACAACTGAACTGACGTTGTATACAGCGTGACAACTTTGTCACATGATTACATGGAAAGTACACAACAGTACTCTTATGATGGCATATGACTAAACTGAGGTAAACAGGAAGGTGTGCGTGCATGCGTGCGTGCGTGCGTGCGTGCAAAAGAAGAGACAAATTAGCTTCTGATGTAACATTCAATGTGACATTTGGTTTATCAAGTACAACAAGGCCGAGTGTGTTAGGCAGTGTCACTGAGTGTGTGGGATAGCGTCACTGAATGTGTCAGACAGTATCACTGAGTGTGTCAGACAGTGTCACTGAATGTGTGGGATAATGTCAATGAGTGTGTCAGGCACTGTCACCGAGTGTCAGCCAGTGTCACTGAGTAGGTGGGGCAGTGTCACTGACATTGTCAGGCAGTGTCACTGAGTGTATTGGGCAATGTCAGTCTGTCGGGCAGTGTCACTGAGTGTGTCATGTAGAGTCACTGACCGAGGGAGCAGTTTGATCTTTGCTTCGAGGATCTTGATCCACTTCTTCAATTTGTTGATGAGATTGTGCAGCTTTGTCGAGCCTGGGACGCTGCAATAACAGTCTCTACATCAGATATGGAGGCGATACCACCACAAATGTAATTAAAGTACAATTACTTTGTCGAGCCTGGGACGCTGCAATAAGAAACAGTCTCTACATCAGAGATGGAGGCGATACCACCACAAATGTAATTAAAGTATAATTACTTAGAATTTTTTATAAATTACGATTATGATAACTTTTGCATGTAAACATGATTGCAATCACGATTACATTGAAGAATATAACTGGTTTAATGAAATAAATAAACTCACTTGTGTTATTATTGTAATCACAGTCTCTGTATATGCATTAGATACAACATGAAGAGAAAAGCCTGCTTGCATTGTATTTGGGACCTGGGCAGCAGGAAAATGCACAAGAAAATTGCAATAGTAATAATAATTATGATTACCTTGGCAATGTTATTGAGCATGATTACAATTACTTAGCCTTTTTGACCACTGTAATTGAATATAAGTGCAATTAATTAAAAATATTGCCTAAGATTAGACACAAGTACAATTACTGACTGTGACTACACATAAGTACAATTACTGACTGTGATTACACACAAGTACAATTACTGACTACAATTACACACAAGTACAATTACTGACTACGATTACACACAAGTACAATTACTGACTATGATTACACACAAGTACTATGATTATACACAAGTGCAAGTACTGACTACGTTTACTCTGGATGACGTACCTGAAGTCAAAGTCTGTAGTGAACTGACACTTCATCTTCTGGAAGACCGGGTCTTGGGCCGTTGCTTGGGCGCGTCGGGCTAGTGACTCCGACGCCGTACTCGAGAATGTTGTAGTGACGCTTGACACATTCTCTATTCCGACACCAAATGTGCTTACAAGCTTCCGTACAAAGTTGAGGGTATGGGGCGTGATAGTCGCCTCTGTGACCGCACCCCGATTCTCAAATGCGACAGCGTAGCACTTGGTGAGGCCCTGACGCAGTTGGCGCAGGACTTCCTCGTACCAGTTCTCTCTGAACCAGACCATCTGGAGACGCAGGACAGTGTGGTAGTTCAATGCAACATCTATACTATAAAACAGACTGTGGATGTGTTTGTTTGTCTGTCTGTCTGTTCCTTCCGTCAGTTTCACATATATGGGGCTGACATTTTGTAGGCATGCCCAGGGGCCCACGTGGATGGTCCGTACGTTAAACAAATTTCGAAATTCCCTGGGGGTGGGGATTTCATGAAGGAGCTTATGTAGACATTTTACACAGATTATGTAACTTGGAACAACAGAAGAAGTTTGTAGTTACATACAATTGTTTACAATATTATGCATGTTTTCTATAATTATTCTGAGTTACGTGATGTATGTCAAACAACCACATAAGTTCGTTCATTCATACAGTAAATACGCTTTGTGAAACTAACAATCATAAAATGTGCCAGTATCTTGTTACATCATTCCAAAGATAGTGGGGTGTTTACAATACCCTCTACGTATGACAGAATTGCCTGTGTATTTCGGAAGAGACAGTAAAAGCCGTTGATCCCTTCTATCTTGTATCTATGCCAGGGGAAATAAAAGATCACACGCAGGGAAATGGAAAAAAACATGTGATGGACTCGCTAACTCTACAGAAGGACAGTCTTTAATAAACCCTTAGTGCAATATCCTAGTAGGACTTTGCTGAGTAATTATCCAAAGAATAGTGGGGTGCTTATAATGGGGTGGGGTGTTTACTTGCTCAACAATACCCTCTACGTATGAGAGAATGGAGGGGTGTTTATAGTGGGGTGGAGTACCTACCTGGTCAACAATGCCCTCTAGTGACGAGAGGATAGTGGGGTGCAGGTCTCTCTGTGTGTGCATGATGCGACTGCACCTCCACATCGGTGCCGTCGCACGGATGGGTCCAGCGTCCGAGCCCCCAGTCTGAGGCTGACCACTGGCCAAGCTTGTGGCCGTGCTGGATGACACACTGCTCTGACTGCTTACCTGGGGCTCTGAAGGTAAAGTAAAGGTACATTCTTACATAGCGTGGTATCCAGTCCTTAGGACTGCTCAAAGTGCTTTACACTTCACCCCACTGGATAACCTTTTCATTCAAACACCAACTTGACTTTTCTGGGAAGCATTCAGCCATGCTGCAATTACTGCGTGAAGATTGTTCTTTCACATATATCCACCGCTATTCAATTTGAATTGAGAAAGAACCTTTAAACATATGGTGCCACCTAGTGAGTGAAGTGGACACTTCTGTGCATCAGCTAAAAACCTTCCTGCAAGGAGATAATTGCATGTGGTGGGCCTGTATCATGTGGTGGCCTGTATCATGTGGTGGCCTGTATCATGTGGTGGCCTGTATCATGTGGTGGCCTGTATCATGTGGTGGTCTGTATCATGTGGTGGCCTGTATCAACTGACAAATATAACTGTTTATGTAGTAACGTACGTCCAATGGCGTCAATGAGCGAGGTGGCAATACTGGCCGACGTGATTGGTGTGGACACGTCAGGAGACATGACGGCTGGACTGACCACCTGCGTCAGTGGGGAACATGTCACTGTGCTGGAAGTGACACTGCTTGATGCGACACTTGACGCGTCGGTTGTTGTCGTCACTGTTGACGTAGTGATGCGGGAGAAATGAGCACCAACTGATAGTTCTGTTGCTCCGCTCTTGTCTGCCAACAGATCAAACATAGGACTTCAACACAATAGGAATATTATCAACTGTTCCAAAATGAACTATAGATATACTATATCTTCATTCAAAAACATATAAACAGTATATTCATTTTAAATCTATAAACAATATTTTAATTCTAAAAGTAAGATATATAAATTCATTTTAAATATATAAACAATATTTATTTTAATTCTATAAACAATATCTTCATTCTAAAAGATAAAAACTGTATATTCATTTAAAATATATAAATTATATCTACATTTCAAAATATATAAATTATATCTTCATATTAAAAATAAAATATATATACATATGTTAATTTAAAATGTATAAACTATATCTTCATTCTAAAATATATGAACTATAATCTTCATGTTAAATCTATAAACTATATCTTTATTCTAAAACCTACATTCATTCTAAAATATATGTCCTATATCAGATACAGTTTATTTATTTTAGAATGAAGATTATTATCATGTTTAAATGTGTCAACTATATCAACATTTTAAATATATATATACCATATCTTCATTCTAAAATATCTAAAGTATAGCTTTATTTTAAATATATAAAATATATCTTCATTTTAAATATATAACCTATATCTCTAGTCTAGCACACATCCTGGTGGTTATAAGTAAAGTGTGTGAATGTAGACTAGATGAAGCAGACAAACAACCATAAAGGCAGGAAGCTAAGAGAACAGAAACTAGGACAACACATACCTTGGAAATCACTGCTGCAACACACAGACACACAGACAGACAGACACACAGACAGACAGACACACTTAGTTCAAGAATCTGCTAAAAACTCATCTCTTTTTAAAAGCTCGCCATTTTCTATGAACATGTATTTTAGTTATTTATATATTTAGTTATCTTAATCTTATACTCTACCTATTTATTTAATAATTGTTAAATATTTTTAAACTCTACATAGTCATAATTCTTATGATTTCATGTATGTTTTTATAATAAATGGGGTGGCCCAAAAATATGGCGTTCACAAATTTTAGTAATAATATTAATAAAAAGTTCACAAATGTGATTATGACATAGAAATGCACCTACATCTCTCCCTCTGCTCAATCTTCAGGGTGAGATAGAGGGTTCGAATGGGGAAGTACACTGCCTGGGGATACATTGAGCCAACCTTGCTGAGCAGATTAAGGATGAGTCGACCTTCATTACGCACCAAGCAAGTCAACAGTTGAGGAATCCTACAAAAAAATTCAATGCCTTCATTACGCACCAGGCAAGTCAACAGTTGAGGAATACTGCAAACAAAATTCAATGCCTTCATTACGCACCAGGTAAGTCAACGGTAGAGGAATCTCACAAACCACATTCAATGCCTTCATTATGCACCAGACAAGTCCACAGTTGAGGAATTCTACAGCGTTAATTTTAATGCCTGCTGAGGCCATCCACATGCACAGTGGACATCATTTAAAGGCATGACTCACCATGGCAGCCATTGAATAGGCGGGACTCCAACGCAGTACTTATCCACTGCCTCAGCCAGAGTCGACTTGTCATCGTCATATGTCAACAGCCACAGTACCTTGGCCAGGTACTTGCGAGATTTGCTCTCGTTCTGATGTCGGCATGCATGCAGGAAGCATGTGATCGCACACACGCCAGTCGCGATGTTCCTGCAAATATGCAAATGCAATAAACCCTGCTATACATTTATAAAATATTAAAATGTGTACCAGAATAATATTTGTGTTTCCGGTTACCCTAGAAGTTCTTATGAAATGAAAAGGAAAATATATAATTTACTTACGAAATATAAATAAATGCAAGCACAAGGAAAATCTCTGCAATCCGACCCAATCTCTAGCTGTCAAAATAACACAAATATGTTTTTCCCATATTGGTCTAAAGAAACTAAACTAAAGAAATAATAAAAAAAGAAAATATGTTCTCCCTACTTACCCTAAAATTTTACATCGCGCAGCAGGAAACACAATTCTGGTACTCCTAGTGTGAGATGACAGTTTTACACCTCACTCACACCCAGAGAAAAACCGTTCAGTTAAAATCCTGTGTGTAGTGAGGGAAGTCTGTGAGGATCTTAGAAACTTACCAAAACATATTTGATTGATAACTCAACTGGACTTATATGAATTGCTGTGAATGTAAAGGTGTAAACATTCAACTTTAATGAGTTAATCATGAACATTTTGTACGATCATCTCATGAAATTCAGACTATATGAGAGCAACGAATATAGTTAGCAGAACTGGAATAAAACTGAAAGTATGATTTCAGCCTTCAAATGTCTACAGATGTTTAATATTTACCTTTCGCGTGTAAAGAGGGCCTCCAGGTAGTCGGCCCACAAAGCCCAGGCCTTGACTAATGTATCGTGCATCTGCACGGCTGCTGAGAATGCCTTGTTTGCATCTTCAGACCTGCAATATTGGAGAATTACTGAGCTCAATGTTTACATTATTCGTTACACTACTCATTACATTACACTACTCATTACATTAGACTACTCACCCTTCCATTATAGCATCATTCCTGGACATTTTCAGGACATTTTAAGAGATGTGTAAACTAGGAGCGAGACTTACCTGACAATCTGGGCGAGGAACATTCCCTTGAGTGCATAGAACTCGGCTGTCATCTCCTTGGTGAAGTATCGCAGATTGGTTGACTCGATCACCTCCAGACCCTACAGGTAAATAACATGTTCAGTTTCAACAATGCTCTTTGTAAGAATGAGAAAATGGAGGTGGATTGGTCACACTACAAAAACCCATCCAGAATCACGAGACAAACACTAACATGGAACCCCCAAGGGAAGAGGAAAAGAGGAAGACCCAGAAACAAGACCCGAGATGTGGAAGATGGGCTACAACTGAAATGAGATAACAACGATGGCACAGAACAGGACAGTGGAGAACTTTTGTCAATGGCAAGTAAACAGGCCTAAGAAAGTAAAACGTCCTTGTATCAAACAACGATTACATAATAATTAGTTTCTTAAAATCAGACATTCATCAGATACATTTAGAAATAGTTTCTTCCCATCTATGATAAGAGTTCAGTTCTCTCCCTCCTGGCATTAGTTCATGTAATTCGTCCAAACCAGTCTTATTCAACACCTAAAAGACTAGTCGACTTATAGCCACCATGCGCACTGGTATGATGCGTCTGAAGGACATGATTTGCCAGTAAAATACACAGATACTTATTCTACATTTACAAAAAGTCCAAAATACCAGAGCATACATAGGTAGAAGCCATATGGATTCAGAAGACAGAGATCAACTAAGAGCTTCCACATGCCTACGATGACGTCACCATACCAGGAGGCATTCTCATTTGTACTGAGGAAGCCATCTTGATAAGATAGGTGAAAGTCTCTACAGGTAAATACAAACTTGTAAAAAAATAACTGTATTATCAAGACAAAAGAACGTTCTGCCAGTGCCCAAGGCAAACCAAAAATATTGAACTGTCACAGTTGCCCCAGTATTGAGAGTTCATACTGAATGAACACATCTCACCTCGTGGAGTTCATTCTTGCCCATCACACCTGACATCTGGAGGTAACATTTCACCTGCTGCCGAATCTTCTGGAAGCAGTCCACTATTGGCACACTGGGGATTGTGTGGATCCTGAGAACACAACACCAGTTATACAACTCAACACATTCTCACCACACACTGGGGATTGAGTGGATCCTGTGAACACAACACCAGTTACACAACTCAACACATTCTCACTACACACTAGGGATTGATTGGTTCCTGTGAACACAACACCAATTATACACCTCAACACATTCTCACTACACACTAGGGATTGAGTGGATCCTGTGAACACAACACCAATTATACAACTCAACACATTCTCACTACACACTGGGGATTGAGTGGATCCTGTGAACACAACACCAATTATACACCTCAACACATTCTCACCACACACTGGGGATTGAGTGGATCCTGTGAACACAACATCAATTATACACCTCAACACATTCTCACCACACACTGGGGATATATATCTCTCCTAAACATACACAAGGACGTGTACTGTAAATCTGACCTGCTGAGTGAGTCGAGACAGACGCCGGTCAAGCCGTGTTTTCTCGCAATCTTGCCAAAGTGGATGATTGCCTGCGCTGACGCATGCACACCCAGCATCGAGTGACTCGACTGCTGCTGCAAACAGACAGTAAGTGACTTGGTTGCAAACAGACAGTAAGTGACTTGGTTGCAAACAGACAGTAAGTGACTTGGCTGCAAACAGATACTAAGTGTCTTAATATAAATAATAATAAGTTCTTTTTATAGCGCAGACTCCTGTACCATTCAGATCAATGTGTTTACAATAAAAATATGCATAAATCAAATGCACATAATTAAGCTAATAATACAATATTTAAATATATATATATATATATATTATTGAATAAAAACTCATTTAAATCTAGTTAAAAAGGAAATAAAATGGTAACAGTGGGGTGAATTTCGAAAAATAGTGCAACGATTCCTTCCTGATGTCGTAGATGAAGCCGTGAAAGTTTGGCGCCCAAGATACAAAGCATCAAGGAGGAATAGCATGACATGCAAACATACATACTCTAGCTGGATCATAGTAAGATAACTTGTGTCAACTGCACTGGCGTGATGAGGCTGGTGACACTTGCCTGGTCGTGTTGTGCCTGACTGAGGGCATCATACTGACTGACGATGAACTGGTAGTGGTGCTGTCTCCAAGTGAAGATGTCGCTCCAGTGAGACAGGTCGTCCGAGATCATTGGCAGGCGATTCCTGTGGAATGACACTCACACTCGCAATGTCAACACACACTGAGGCAGTTGAATAATTAAAGGTCCCTCCTCAATTAAATAATTAAAGGTCCCTCCTCAATTAAATTTTTTTGCTTGCCTCATTTCATATTCATTTTGCGAAAAATTAAACCTACCTAGTGTAGATTATGAGACAGTAGCTCGTTTGTGCAAATGTATTATTTGCCTTTGATGAAATAATCAGACAAACAAACGAAATTTATTTGAACAGATCTGGTGAAAAATCTAAAAAAAATGGGAAAATAATATGCTCTGCATCTGTACACTAAAACATAAGGCTATTGATAGTTTTACAATTTACCTAATCTAGTGATGAAAGTCAATTGTTTTGATGATTTTAACAAAAGTATGTACTCTTTTATTAAAACGACTGCAGACTATTTACGCACTACAGATTTGAAATCACAATCACAATCATGGACAGTCATAGCAATGTTACACACAGTAACATGATTACAACAGTACAGTGTACTCAGTGACTCATTAACACAACACAATCATGGACAGTCATAGCAATGTTACACACAGTAACATGATTACAACAGTACAGTGTACTCAGTGATTCATTAACACAACACAATCATGGACAGTCATAGCAATGTTACACACAGTTACATGATTACAACAGTACAGTGTACTCAATGACTCATTAACACAACACAATCATAGACAGTCATAGCAATGTTACACACAGTAACATGATTACAGCAGCACAGTGTACTCAGTGACCCATTAACACATCACAATCATGGACAGTCATAGCAATGTTACACACAGTAACATGATTACAACAGTACAGTGTACTCAGTGACTCATTAACACAACACAATCATGGACAGTCATAGCAATGTTACACACAGTAACATGATTACAACAGTACAGTGTACTCAGTGACTCATTAACACATCACAATCATGGACAGTCATAGCAATGTTACACACAGTAACATGATTACAACAGTACAGTGTACTCAGTGACTCATTAACACAACACAATCATAGACATTCATAGTAATGTTACACACAGTAACATTATTACAACAGTACAGTGTACTCAGTGACTCATTAACACAACACAATCA
The DNA here is from genome assembly GCA_033239005.1 of Lamellibrachia satsuma. Taxonomy (NCBI): domain Eukaryota; kingdom Metazoa; phylum Annelida; class Polychaeta; order Sabellida; family Siboglinidae; genus Lamellibrachia; species Lamellibrachia satsuma. The sequence continues at coordinate 1,996,240 of BSQZ01000089.1, forward strand.
TAGACATTCATAGTAATGTTACACACAGTAACATGATTACAACAGTACAGTGTACTCAATGACTCATTAACACAACACAATCATAGACATTCATAGTAATGTTACACACAGTAACATGATTACAACAGTACAGTGTACTCAGTGACTCATTAACACAACACAATCATAGACATTCATAGTAATGTTACACACAGTAGCAAGATTACAACAATACAGTGTACTCAATGACTCATTAACACAACACAATCGTAGACATTCATAGTAATGTTACACACAGTAACATGATTACAACAGTACAGTGTACTCAATGACTCATTAACACAACACAATCATAGACATTCATAGTAATGTTACACACAGCAGCAAGATTACAGCAGTACAGTGTACTCAATGACAGTGAATATAAAGGACTGCTTAAGACAGATAAACCTCTATGTGTAGTAGAAATGTATATGCATGCACGCAAGCATGCATGCACACTCACAATATGACAGTAAATGTATTTGTCATGGACGTTGTCTGTCATATCCACATGTTATTGTTCATTAATATCAGTTGACCGTCACAGAGAGTTGTTCATTTATAGACACACGTATGTTATGTTGCCCGCACGCAGACATGTATGCATGTTGCCCGCATGCAGACATGTATGCATGTTGCCCGCACGCAGACATGCATGCATGTTGGCCACACGCAGCCATGCATGCATGTTGACCCCATGTTGACATATGTGCATGTTGTCCCCATGTAGGCATGGGTGCATGTTGACCTCACGTAGACATGCATGCATGTTGCCCCCACGTAGACATGCATGCATGTTGCCCCACCTAGTCATGCATGCATGTTCAATGTTGCCCCACATAGTCATGCGTGCATGTTGATCATGCATAAACATGCATGCATGGTGACCACACGTAGACATGCGTGCAAGTTGATCACACGTAGACATGCATGCATGTTGACCACATGTAGACATGCATGCATGCTGACCACACGTAGACATGATTGCCTGTTGACCACACGTAGACATGCGTGCATGTTGCTCTCACCTGCAGCAGTCCCACGTGGATGTGAGAGACAACACTGGGCAGTCTCCGCCATTCCTTGATGGCCAAGTTACTGGACGTCTCCACCAATCTGTCAATCTAGTGAAAAATATATATTCCAGATTAATAACACTTAGTGCGTTATTTATTTATTTGGCGATGTTTCATGATTTTGAAAATGGCTGTTACAACTTCAGGGCAAATTGTAACACTTTATGACACCTCATAAAACGTATCATTGCTTTATTTATGCACTTGCTATATCAGGCAGATATTTGTGGTTTTGTTGGCATTAATAAAATTTCGACTGAGTAACAATTCGAACAGCAATCCTGAAATATGTTGTTTTTGCTACAACTAGCCCTGGTCTCCCCTACGGTCCTCAGTAGCATAAAGACAAGAAAGAATGAACACTGACAACTCACCATGTTCAGATGGTGGTCGTCTGGGTGGCAGATGGCTATGTAGCCTCGATACAGGTTCACCTTCCACGCCAACTCCTTGGGACAGCTCAGCTCCACCTGACACAACAACATTGTGGTAGTGGGGAGCAGACTGCGATGGACAGGACACATACAGAGAATGAGGAAAGACTGACAAAGAGAGTGTGGAGAACAGAAGAGGGAGGTAGAAAGAGAAGAGGAAGACCGAAATTAAGATGGAGGGAAAGCGTTAAGAGAGATCTTGCAGAGGTGAGCAGCTGAGATTGGGAGAAGAAGATCGTGACAGATGGAGACGACTCATAGAGACGGAGGAACAGACAAAGTGATGTGCCCCACCCCATAAGGGACCAGGGTGGAAGAAGAACAATGGGTGGGGTAACTGACCTGAGCGAGGGCGTCTTTCATTAGCGTCCAGTTGGGCACCCTCCAGGCACTCTCCAGCACCAGATGGGGGTTGGTATTGCCCTTGACGCTGGCGTACTCCAGCAACAGGTCCCACTGATTGAGTTCCTTCGAACAACTGCAACATTAACGCAGGCAACTCAGCACCACGGACAGACAATGGTGCACTCACCATATCCAGACAATGGTGCATTCACCATATCCAGACAATGGTGCATTTACCATATCCAGACAATAGTGCCCTCACCGTGTCCAGACAATTGTGTACTCACCGTGTCCAGACAATAGTGCACTCACCGTATCCAGAGAATAGTGCACTTACAGTGTCCAGACAATAGTGCACTCACAGTGTCCAGACAATAGTGCACTCACCATGTCCAGACAATAGTGCACTCACCATGTCCAGACAACAGTGCACTCACCGTGTCCAGACAATAGTGCACTCACCATGTCCAGACAACATTGCACTCACCGTATCCAGTGGTCCTCCCACAGCTTGTACTCAGGCAGGATGGACAGTGAGGCTGGTCCACTGTTATGATCTTGTCGGGCCTTGCCCATCGCCTGTAGAACATCACTCAATCTTACAGTCTTTCAACAGTCTATATCATATATTATTACATAGGTAATTGTTACAGATAACCCTGTCTGTGGTGATATACACTGTCCAGTGCAAAAAAACATTACTGCATTGTTGCACACACACGCTGAAGAATTAATTCAAAGGGCGCGCACCGACTGTTCTTGAGAATCACTAGTTAAATTACCATTTGCTTGCATTAAATGTGTTGAAATGTAAATGTGTTGAAATGAAATGTCATGAACCCATATAATGGGTTACATGCACTCGTTGCTTCAGGCTCATTCAATACAACATTCTGAAGCAACAAGTGCATAAAACCCAGTATCATTCAGTAAGTGATATTAGCATTAAATCAGGCAGTTAAACATTTCACATTTAACACACACCGAACATACATTTTTAGCCTAACATATGATAATGTTGAAACAAATCCATGGTGACCAAGAACAAGAAGTTTAAGATTAACTTATTTTGCTACTCATTTAATGAATCAGAATTATTTTACAGGCAATTTCACCAATCAATGTAATTTTAAATAAAAATAGCATGGTTAAAAGTCCTATGAAATAAGGTGTCATTCATTTAATATTTCATAGTAAGCAATCAATTTCTGATTAATCCACTGTAAATGGTCACTGACTAACTACCTGCTCGTACGACTGCTGGGCTTGTTCAAAGAAACCATGTTGTTCATACGCCAACGCAACACTTGTCTCGGCAAACTTGGCTCGCTTCAGCCACAGACCGACTAACAGATCTTCCTCTTTGAGCAGAGAGTACAGTTCACACAGCGAGTCAAGTGTCTCCTGCAAGTAAAGTACAGTTCACACAACAACTCAAGTACAGTTCACACATTGGGTCATGTGTCTCTAGCAAGTAAAGTACAATTAACACAGAGTCATGTGTCTCCTGCAAGTAAAGTACAGCTCACACAACAACTCAAGTACAGTTCACATAGTGAGTCAATTGTCTCTTGCAAGTAAAGTACAATTAACACAGCAAATAAAGTACAGTGGTGACACAAAAGTCATAAATGATGTCACCAACCTGTTGTGGTGACGTGACCAATTCAAACTCGTACTCGCTGGTCACTGGCTTGGTGCGCACCAGCTGAGTGCTGAGGCCATTCTGGAAAGCCATCTGTTCCAACATGAGGGCCGCTCGGTGCCACAGGTTGTGGGTCTTGCCAAGGTACTGCAACACATTCCACAACACACTTACTGTGGTCTTTTCCACCAACACATTCCACAACACACTTAGTGAAGTCTATGCCACCGACACATTTCACAATGCACTAAGTTTCTTCTGTATTTGGTGCACCAGAGTGTCATCAAAGTGTGGAGGGAGAGAGTTTATGTGGACCAGAGTGTCATCAAAGTGTGGAGGGAGAGAGTTTATGTGCACCAGAGTGTCATCAAAGTGTGGAGGGAGAGAGTTTATGTGCACCAGAGTGTCATCAAAGTGTGGAGGGAGAGGGTTTATGTGCACCAGAGTGTCATCAAAGTGTGGAGGGAGAGAGTTTATGTGCACCAGAGTGTCATCAAAGTGTGGAGGGAGAGAGTTTATGTGCACCAGAGTGTCATCAAAGTGTGGAGGGAGAGAGTTTATGTGCACCAGAGTGTCATCAAAGTGTGGAGGGAGAGAGTTTATGTGCACCAGAGTGTCATCAAAGTGTGGAGGGAGACAGTTTATGTGCACCAGAATGTCATCAAAGTGTGGAGGGAGAGAGTTTATTTAAGAATTGCATAAATCATACATAAATAAACAGTGTGTAGAACAGCTGGTAAAATTAGATACAATTCCAGGTTGACAGCAGGGCCAAGGCTGTAACCAACTGATGTGTAAAATAACAACAGAAAATTTAGCAAATATTAGTAAACTGGTCACTGTCAAATCCAAAATGTCATCAATGTGTTAACGTAAGGCTACGTTTCTTACCTTGAGGACACAGGGTCTGATGGGGACGGCCGGCACGCAGTGACACAAAGCCTCCAGGAAGGTGTGGATGGAGCTTGGGTGGACGTCCTTCTGAATGACGTGACTTCCACTGCAGAGGAATGGTCCCAGTTCTCCCGCCAGGCCCTGTCAGTGACACAGCATAAGGGTCACATGTGTGGACTGTGTGACAAGAATAGCAACCGTACCTGTGTTGGAGTAGTGCGGCAAAGGTGGCAAGGGTGGTACATAACATAATGTTGTAATACAAACTGTAAATGTGGAACATGTCAAATGTTGCATTTAATGTGCAGTACCTGGGTGTATCAGCCACATTGTGGCTACACCTCTTGGGTGTACCATGAGTGTGTTACCATGATATGTGTCTACATTTCATAAGTGTACCATGAGTGTGTGTTTACACGTCAGGTGAACACTGAGTGTATCAGTTGTAATGTATTCTACTGAGGTATACAAATAGGAATGTGGTTACATTACACAACAGTTGTAATGTATTCTATTGGGGTATACAAATGGGAATGTGGTTATATTACACCACAGTTGTAATGTATTCTATTGAGGTATACAAATGGGAATGTGGTTATATTACACCACAGTTGTAATGTATTCTATTGAGGTATAGAAATGGGAATGTGGTTATATTACACCACAGTTGTAATGTATTCTATTGAGGTATACAAATGGGAATGTGGTTATATTACACAACAGTAGTAGTAAATGTGTTCTTAGATGATCGGAAGCAGAGTGCATAAACATAGTTGCCGTCTGGGGGCGGCCGAACACAACAGTACCCCCGGTAAATCGACCTGAAGCCAGTATATGAGAACCTTGATTGGATGTGGCCCTGTTGTCGTTGGTTGGACGGGTAATGATGGACATTTCCTGGAAACACTCTTTGAAGTAGGCCGCGGGCGCGTCTGTTTCACAGAAACACGTTGACCAAAACAGCCAGTGGGACGAAGTATGAATGATTCAGCCTACATCCGCACATGGCGTGGGATAAACTGACAGCGTTTCAACAGGTCGGTCTGCCAGGAGCAACAGCACCAGTAGCACCCATGGCTGGCTAGGATGTAACAAAATAAAGGCGACTCTGCAAGCTGCACCAGGTTAACTCACATGTTGCATGCGTTCGGAGAGGACCTTCCAGACACGGGGGAATAGCTGCAGCCACGTGTCATGGGCCAGGTGTGTGTCGCCGTGACACAGCTGAGACAGGGCGTGCAGGTAGGACACCGTCTGAAACGATAATCATTCGACATTATTTGCATGGAGATCATAAATAGTTTATTACCCTACATAGCAGGTATTGTGTATCTTGAGCACAGGTGTAGCAAAAAGCATTAAAAAGTTGTCAAAATGTTGATACAATAATAGAAAACAATTGCTAAAACAATGGCAATACTATATTTGTACAATTAATATTCTACAATGGGTGAGGTTTTGTAGAGAATATGTGAAGCGAGACGAGAAGACAGAAGAAGATGGGGAATTAAGAGCAGAGATTGGAGTGAAGGACGAAGGTCGTGGGGAGCAGATGGGAAGGACACATACACAGAACGAGTGAGGAGAGATTGAAAAAGAGAGCATGGAAAACAGAAGAGGGTGCTAGAAGGAGAAGAGGAAGACAGAAATTAAGATGGAGGGATAGTGTTAAAAGATATCTCGAAAGGTCAGAGGTGAACAGTCGTGCATAGGAGAGAATGGCAGAATAAGTAACAAATGGAGACGACTCGTCAACAGGTCAGAACAAATTAAGTTATGTGGCTTGACATTCATATACTCACCTTCACCTCTCTACAAGTCTCCAGAAACTTGGCCTGTCGTTGCAGCATCACTTGAAGGTTTTGTTTGCGGTCGTGTGTCTCTTTCTTACGAGGTTCCTTACTCAGAGCCTCTTCAGTTGTCCCCGCCAGCTCAATGTCAATCTCATCCTGCATCAGCAGCATATATATCTATCAACTCATTCATTCATTAGGGGTCATTCACAATTGTCGACATTTACATAAATATCTCTATCAACTCATTCATTCATTAGGGGTCGTTAACAATTGTTGACATTTACATATATATCTCTGTCAACTCATTCATTCATTAGGAGTCATTCACAATTGTCGACATTTACATATATATCAGATTGATGATGCAATGATGGTCATATTTTGCATGGGAGAGACATTAACTTAAATCAGTATGCAGGCTTTGAATTAGTACGCTTTGAATAACCTGTTACTTTTTGTCAGTTATTTTTTCCAGTTACTTTTTTCTCAAGTTCTTTCTGGTTACTTTTTTCCTGTTATGTTTCGTCTGTTACATTTTTCCTGCTACTCTTTGCCCGTTACTTTTTCTCCCGTATGTCCATTACTTTTTCCTGTACTTTTTTCAATTTTTGCATGTGACCGACATTAATTTAATTTAGCATGCAGACCCTGACCCCCCCTTAATACGTTTTGAATAACCTGTTACTTTTTCCTGTTACAATTTTTTCGTGTTACCTTTTCCCCCGTTACTTTGCTATGTTTGATTCATTAGGTGAGAGCTCCAGACCTATATGGTCACATCACGGTGACAATGACACCCTTGCTGGAACATTATATCATTGTCTTATATGGTCACATCACGGTGACAATGGCACCCTTGTTGGAACATTATATCATTGTCTTATATGGTCACATCACGGTGACAATGACACCCTTGCTGGAACATTATATCATTGTCCTATACAGTCACATCATGGTGACAATGACATCCTTGCTGGAACATTATATCATTGTCTTATACAATCACATCACGGTGACAATGACATAGAGGCATCAAATCATTAGTCTTATACAGTCATATCAATATGCCTAATGACTACTGAACATTTATAATATACATAAAATTGAATTGTAAGTCATGATGCTAAGACAAAACAAGGAATCTCTATTTTCTGCATAACATAAGACACGTTTCAAAGAACATGCTTGCAATGAATTTTAAAGAAATACTGGCCAACGAGAGTGTAAAATAAGACCTAAACAACTGCGACCTAAAATAAGACCTAAAAACCATGGGGAGGGGGTTATTGACCGTGTTGCCCTGGGGCAAGACGGCTTTTGGGGATATTTACTATTTTTTAAATGCAACTTAGCTAGGTTGTTTATTTACTGAAAATAGTTTTCCAATGGGTGACACACATATCTGTCCACAATATGAACACATTAAATACAAGCTAAAGTTGTTTAATGGTGTGTTCCTTAGGAGGGCCGCGCTGCCCCCTACTTTTATGTCTGCATACGCAAAAGTGAATTCATTAAATATTAAAGGAAGTAAAAATACATATTTGGTATATTATTATGTTCATCGCGTGGAAATGATATTTTGTATAACAATATTGCGGGGGCGGGCCAGATTATGCACAATCTCGAAGTCAGTCCGCGGGCCGCATGAAATAGCTACGAGACCGCAATTGGCCCGCGGGCCGCAGGTTGCCGACCCATGGTGTAGAAGATTTAAACCAGACATGTTGCGTGAATCACCTGAAGTGTGTGAAGAGGTTAGTGAGAGACTGCTTGTCATCGTCCAGGTTTGTAGTCGACACAAGGAAGCACTTGACAATGATCCAGGCCTGCTTCCTGTAGTACGTGTCGGTGCTGCTGGACTTGAGGGCGTTCAGGGCTACATTGATGGCCTCCTCTGCGGGCAGACTCACTGCCGTCTTACAGTCTTGGAAGTACACCAGGACGCCTGGTCCACCCGACTCCTGCTCATTGTAGGCCAACTACAACACACAACCAGACAGCCACGTGTTACTACAGGGCTCCTATCCTTTCATTATAATATAATCCCAGGATGTTTCTAGGATATTATCATAATGAAAGGCCACATCATATGTCCCCCAATCATAAACAGATTACACATTTTGTAGTGAAAACTTAAAAAATGTGAAATTTCATGCAATAGTGGCAACATATATTATGCCTTATGCATAAATAAATTGATATATAATCATCAACGCGCAGAGTTAATTTTGTGAGACATACAAGTAGAGCAATAAATGAATTGAAGGTGTTATAGAGAACGACAAATGAAGAGCGCATGTCAGACATACTTTCTATGCTTCTTTCAGCATCTTCCAGTTGCTGCCTCCAAATTTGCCAAGGACACGGAATGCGACATGGGCCACATTGTCTGGAGGGTTCCTTAAACAGTGCCACAGTGCCTACAACACAAGGACACGGAATACGACATGGGCAACGTTGTCTGAAGGGTTCCTCAAACAGTGCCACAGTGCCTACAACATGCATAAATTATTCAAACACAAAGAGTTGTATTTTTTTAATAGAGTGCTGCCTGTAAAACATTGTTCAACAATGCTCCGCGCTCAACTGTGTGAAGGATAACCTCCGAGTTTCCCAGTCAAAATAAATGCCCAGGAATAAGGCCTTGGTTTTGAACAAGCAAACGCAGCCCTTGACTTGTGTTTCTTTGCTAGGTTGTCCGACTGCAATCAATCATGTGAAGATGTTTACCTCTTTAAAAACATGTTTATCATTGAACTGCATGTTTAATCTTTCGCCAATAATTATATATTCAGTGTCACTATGATGAGGGTATGCGGCCAATCATCTCAGGACTCAAGGGGATCACGGGAATAAAAAGGTTGGGAAAACCCTGCTGTAAACACTTGAATATACTATATAGTTAAAAAAATCTGCAAGTTCATCGGGCTCCGTTTTCCTGCTGCTGCTGATACACAGCATTGTCGGTGTTACGTCTAAAAATTAACCCCGATCATTATTTTTATATAATAATGTCTCCCATGTAATCATTATATAGATACTAATGACCTCCACTACATAATTCCAACCCCATGGATATCATTAATTTAGTGTTGACATGAAAGCTTCAGGGCAATGTGGGATTGCTGCAACAAAAGGTAATACAATCCTATGGCTAATTAAGAGAACTATCACATATACGGAGAAACAACTAATTGTACCCCTGCATTAAGCAATAGTTAGGCATCAAGTACACCAATACACTGCAAGCCATATATATCATCTTAATGTCGCTGTTGCGTTACTACATGGTAACGTGGTAAAATAATGGGTGGCTAAGCTTGACCCCCTTTGACCTCCCCTTCGGCCTCCCCCTTCGGCCTCCCCTTTCGGGCTCCCCTTTGACCTCCCGTTTATAAGATCCTAGATATGCCACTAACACCACAACTAAATTATAATTGCATCATGTATGACAAATCACTATTTGACCAAAAGTTGCTTGTAATACTCGTGCAACCGACAACGAAATGTGTCGGGCTCTCAATCGAGAGAACCCGGGTTCGGATCCTCTTGTTGCCGTTTCGAAGCTTTGGTAATTTCATCCCACTTTGCCACAGTTCACCTAGCTGTATGCATGAGTACCTGGCTACAGACAGAGGTGGATACCTGTAGGAATAGTCTTCACTCAGTAATTGCAGCGTGGCTGAATGTTTCCCTGAAAAGTTGAGATGGCCTTGGAATGAACAGGTCTACCAGGGGGTGAAGTGTACAACGCTTTGAGCAGTCCCAACGACTGCATACGCTACTATATAAGAACCTACCTTTTTTAGTATCAACCAGCAGATTAACACTTATTTTACAAAGGAACACATCCTTAGAGACAGATCTATTTGGTCGCCGATATGATACTGTTTCGACAAAAGTTTCTGATGTTGGTCCACGTTCTTTCTCTAAGAACGGGTTTCACTGTAGTACATATCTCAATGTCTCCTTTTCCAGGCAGCCTCTTTAAGGAGAATTTTAGTGCCGAGATGTCACGTGACTGCTGTTCCACACTCTTCTTCTGCCTCATTTCTCATCCAACGTCTGCCTCCTCTTTCTCTTGTTTAGCCCTGACTTGTAATGTTGCGTCTTTTGTAGTGTTCTGCAACATACAGGGACGGTCAACAATGTAAAATCAATTGTTCAATCATTGAAATAAAATGGGTTTAGATTACTGGAAAAGTAATGGTCTGATTGTCAATCACATATCACATATTTATTGGTTCCCTGTTCTCGGTTATAAAGTCCTTTTGCAAATACATACGGCTACATTATTACTACAGGGGCTGTACTTCCACGAGATGGCATTTGTGAAAATGTAAGATATTCCTAATTCAATGTGTATTAATGTGTAGTATTGCCACAAATGCATGCATCTTCCCATAGAAGTCGGATGCCGTTCACACGTTTGGGCTGGGACACATATAAGATGTTACTGTGTAATATATAGATAAACAACAGGGCCAACCAGCTAGGTGCTGTGGCTATGAAATGTAGGCTTAAATACGATAAAGATCAGTAGAGCGAATTGTGGTTGTATATGAACTGGTAATATCAGGAGCTAACTAGTGTACATCTATCTAATTTTTCAATTTTGTGCAAACCAGCAGCAAACAAGAGGTATGGGTATTCCCGATTTATATGAACCCTTTGTATGAACATGTCATACATATTGCCAGTCGAGAGTTATATATTGTACAGGATCACAATATGTCAAAATAGTCCGTTACGTTGCATGTAGGCTATCAACATTTGCGTGGTTGCTCAACGTGAATAATTTCTGCTTTTAACTTATATTTAAAAAGTTATTCAAATTTAGGAGGAATACATTCTACTATTTAGTATATAACGAACTTACATTTATGTTATCATCTAATAACAAACATAGAGCGGAGGTTAAAGAGCAAATAATTTCGATATAAAGGTTTCCCTATTTCAAGACACCATGGCATGCCATGGTTTCTATGGTATATCATGGTATGTTACCATGGTTCACCTGTTTCAAAACACCATGGTATCTTACCATGGAAGACGATGGCATATTTTCATGAGGGCGGTAAAGCAATGACAAATGTTATACAGATTTACACAGAATTTGAAGTGTACTGAGTTACCCCATGGGGGTTGGTGCCCCACTTAGCGTAATTTGCTAAGACAATCTTTTATCGTAGGATCACAGGAACTATCAGGAAACATTCTAAGTCGCTACTTAAAAATAATTGTGAGATGTATGATAAAATTGCTTAATTGAATATGACACATTTGAGTTATATGTTTGCCTTTGTTAACAAGAGTAATGCATATGTTCAGTGTCAATGTCACTGGCAGGATTGTAACATACATTGTCATTGTAGGAGAATATGTTGACCTTAAAATATGCCATCGAACTTGGGAAGGACTTCATGAGTTTCGAAATGAAAGTCAACAATTATCACACAGGTAGTCAAATATCATATGACCTAAATCGAAAAACCTCAAGTTAAGCACCACCCAAATTCAATTAAGACACCCATATCCACATGTTACTCAACAGCTTTATTGCACAATCAGGCGTCAACCACCCAAACCCTATTCCTTACATTCTTCCCAAATTGCTAAACAAACAAAAGAATGAACAAGCAAGAATTCGAAAAGCATTGTAATTTGCTTAGGTATATATGTTACAGTCAATCTGCGTAATCAGTCATTTCGCGTAAAAACTGACATGTTTAGATATGACTGTTTCACTCAGGCATTTCGCAGAATGACTGGAAATAAAGCACTGTTATTATATAGTTTGACTGGTGACCATTTCAGACATACTGTGTAGTAACAATTTTTGTACTTTTGTCATTACATATTGCTCCAATGTTAATGGGATGGAAATAAGGCATTTTATTACACGTTTTGACTGGTGACCATTTTAGTCATACTGTGTAATACAAATGTGTGTACTTTTAAATATATTGGCAGCACATTATGCCATCGAACTAGGGGAGAACGTCAAGGTATATACATCCAGCTGGAGAAGAGGAAGTGGGTATTTCACTCGTATGGAGGAAGATACTGTTTCCAATTGTGTTGGTGTCTAATTTGGAGAAACTGATTGCTATGCTTTCGCGAGCATCTATTAGTGTGTTTGGCATATTAGTCTAGCTAGATGTCTACCAATTGTCTTTTATGATATTGGAACAGATTGGTTGTTAATTAACAACCATGGAGTATTATCCAATTATTATCCAATGTTTATAAATATATATATATATATATATATAAACTTATATATATATACATATATATATATATACATATATATATATATATATATACATATATTGTTCTCACACGTGTACTACGCTACTAAACCATAATTGTCACAAATGTATAACTACAATGTCCACATACGTGTTGCGCTTTTCTTAATGATTTGTAAGATGTTTGAATATACCTGCAGTAACAATCAGAGTTCCATCTGCCAACTGTTCGTATCATTTGATCTGGAATGTGTTCCTATCCGGAACGAGTGACCACTATACGAAGATGGATTGTAACCAAGACTTAAAAGAAGCATCTTTAATTTCTCTGTTAAGAAAGAGCGTGTCAATGGCGCCCCTTTTAAAATCGTAAACAAAGGATCATGTGATTGGCCTGGGAATTCCTTGTCTGCTGCAGGGCCATCATAGTCTGGAATGGGCAAATGTTCTGCTTTGTTGCAAAATATTTAAGAGTTACCCCTTTGCAAAATCAATCTTTCTTTGATCTTTTCAACTAAAATGTGAAATACCTTTTATGAATATAAAACTGTATATCACCTATACTCAAATATGTTAGAGGGTCAAAAGTGTAAGACCGACTTGTGAACTCGCCACATCTTAAGAATCCAAAGAAAGCCAGAGAGAATGCTTTCTCTAGGACTAAGTATTCATTGTGCCTAAGAAAGGTGATCTTAGAACATTACACATTTTACTTAACATTTCTGTTGTAATAGGTAGTCTGGGTTTAACTACATTATCCTGCGATTTCTTTACTGCTTTTAGAACAGTTTGCAAACGCAGGAATGGCTGGCCATTTATAAAACAGCATGGATCTTGAAAACCTGCCTTGATATACGCAAACCTAATGTCTGCTCGATACATCTTTATGGTAGAATACTTTAACTGTAATAAACTGAAACTTGTATGTTTGTCTCTGTTATGTGGGGTGATTTTACTGACAATGAGACGCATCTTCTCCGAATAGGTGCCATTGGTTAACCAAGGAGACTTACTCTGTACAGTGAAAAGGGGGTGTTCTGAATGGACCTACCAGGTTCACTTCTTTCATTATTAGTTGACTGACTATTTTGGGCTGTGCTTTTGCTGACAAGTTATTTGGACACTCCAAACTGGCCACTGGTGTCTCACTAATCCCAGTAAAGAAGCCCTCCCTTAAACCTGTGATAACATTTGTCAAAAAGGCCTTACCTGGGTGTCCCACTAGCTCCGCCTCCCGTCTGTCTATGTCAATAGGTGTGGGTGTCACTGCCTGGCCCCCATGATGTGTGTTCGTCCCCTTTTCTGCTATTTGTCACAGTCTATACGGCAGCATGGTCTGTTCTTACTAGTCACTGTGTCGACCTAGTGGTGTTGTGCGGTGTCTTGTGTTCGGTGTCTATCTGACATGTTCCTACCATATGGCCTGGTTGTACAGGGTACACTGGCATGTGGTGCCCTGCAAACCAGGCATGAGTGCAGAAACCTACAATTCTGCTTCGATCAGACGCGCTCGGAGTTGTAGTTATTGCAAACTTCTCTTTGGCCTTCGCTAACACTGGGCCTACCCTGAAAGTATGTTTGCCTGCCAGTGAAATTACCTCGGGGAAATTGGAGAATGGGTGTTTTAGGGAAGGCAAGAAGGGGACACAAACTGCTCAAGTGAGCTACACTTCCACACAGAGAACATTCATTTGCTTTCTGTCCGACAAACAGCGAACAAAACAGACCAATGTCTCGGACCCCCAAGTCAACTTTAACATTCTGCTGCTGGATAAGCGCGGCTGCTCGGGCAGAAATTGATATGTGGTATTCATAGAAAGCGGTGCCATCAATCCGCGAAGCAGTGCCTACCACAATGGCCTCATAAGCATCTAACTCCTTACGACGGTCCCATAATTCACACATAATGTTACGTTATTTGTTAAACGCATTCAGGCAGGGTAAGATTGCGGTTAAGGCGAGAGTCAGAAGACAATGGGCGGTGTTCAACGCCGTATACTCCCGCGTAACGGCTGTTACTCACCGAGATCAAAGTGAGGGATCAAAAGTGTTGCTAGATTAACATCTTTACCCTCGAGGATTGCTGAGGGCAGGTGACACAGTCTCAACGTCAGGTAGATTTTCGGACGAAATCTCTGATGTCGAATACGGCCATCTCTGATGTCGAACACGGCCAATGTTGGTTCAGATTGTAGGGACTTCTCCGTAGCACGTTCGATAGATGTCATCGCAGTACGTGCCATTTCTTCGAGGTGGCACAGACATGCCCATCGCAGGCGGCGTGTCCGTATCAGGTCGTGCGAAGATAACGAAGCCGTATTTGCCCGGGCGGTTCCTAGTCCATCAGCGGGGTGTCGTGCGGCGATAATCTCCCGCACTTGCGTTGTTATTGCAGACACGGAACTTTGCAGTGCTCGCTGATGGAGGCGATACTCGGCTGGGGGAAATCACATTCCGTCGTTGTCACATTGTTCGGACTCGCTGACCCCCACCCGAGAGAAAAACGTTACAGCCAGTAGGTTGATGCCGCTGTCGTGCTCTGGTAGCGATCCCATTGAGATCTGCTGCGACGCTCCAACGCGTTACCGGAGGTGACGGCGGCGGCGTCGTGCGGAAAGCGCTGGCACTACTGTCAAGCGTACATCGATTGTCAGAGGTCTCGTCGCCCTCGTTGGTGTTGTGGAAGTTATCCTTGTAAATTCGCCCAAGCGCTGCTTTCCTAATGCCAGTAGACAGTTGTATGCCGCGTTCATCGATGCGCCTACGGAGTGAAGCTGCCGACTGTTATGTCTTTATAATCAGACACAATCGACTTAACTGAACACGCACGTTTATTCTTAGTCTTGGTACTTCACAAGTACCTTTACCAAACGTTTCGACATCGTTCGATGCGGTGACCCCAAAGTTGGTGTCTTCATCGGATTATTCATGCTTGTTGACTTCCTTGGACTATTGGCCTACTATCCTCCTGTTTCTGCACAATCAGTTACAGAAGACTTTTGGTTCACCGTTGATGAAATTGTTCCTTCTGTGGATGTTTATGGTTTCACGAAAGAGCTGTTTCTCCTGTACTCAACACCGTACAGTGATCTCACTGACCGTTCTTGACCTTCTTTCTTCTTTCGATTGTGAACGGAGTGTGGTCAAAGTTGGTCGACAGTTTTCCGGATGACTTGGTGTTCTTTAGTAGAATTTGTTCTCCAGGTAACACTGGTTTATCACGGCTCCACGTCTGCTATCTGCATATGCTTTGGCAGTTAGTTTGTGGTTCCAGTCACGGTCTCGCACATTCTCGTCCAGAATGTTTTTGTCACTTCGAACTTCTAGCAACTTTTTTTCAGCTCTCTGCCGAACAAGAGACATGCTGGTGTCACACCTGTACTGGCTTGTGGTGTAGTTCTCTACTTCATGAGTCCATGAGTCCTTCCCATCCCTTTCCTTCCACACTGAATGCTTTCAGAAGTGTTCGGTTCTGTTTCTCCACCTCCCCATTTGCTTGTGGCCACAAAGGTGGAGATATATGGTGTTCGATTCCATGTTCCAGTAAGAAACTCTTGAATTCCTTAGATTGGAATTGGCTGTCGTTGTCTAATTTCAGCGAGAACGTATATCCATATCTGGCAAAGATAGGAATTAGAGCCCCGATGATTTTCTTGGATGTAATCGACGGCATGATGACAAATTCGAAGAATCGACTATAATAGTCAACTATCACCAGCAGATTTTCGCCTGTAGGCAAAGGTCCCATTATGTATATGGCAACGTCTTGCCACGGTCCTGTCAGTGGTTCAGTTCTCTGCATCGGCTCTGGTGGACTCAGTTGACTCACAACTTGACATCCATGGCATGACCTGCATATTTTCTCAGCATCATTGTTCATTCTCGGCCACTAGACTTTGCTTCTGAGCCGCTTTTTCATCTTTACGATCCTTTGGTGTCCTTCATGAGCAAGGTGTAGGACATCATCTCGAAGTCTTCGTGGTATTACAATCCTTGTCCCACGTAACACCAGCTTCCCAAGAACACAGAGGTCATTCTTCACACACGTGTAGTATGACATCTTGCAGTCATGCCAGTTCCCCTGTTGTATGTAGTGTCTCACACTAGTCAGCTCTGCGTTTTCTTCTGATGCAATTTCTACGTCAAGTGTTGTAAGAGCGACTGGTGTGCTTTCCTCAGCAATCATCCGCAACACCTCAATTTCTTCTCCACACATGTCTTTTGGCGTCTTCTGATTTAGTCGTCAGAGCGCATCATCAATGTTTGTTTTCCTGGCCGGTAGATCACCTTGTACTTGTACTCTTGAAAACGAAGCACCCATCTTTCTATCTTCGCCGATGGCTTCGATGTTCTGGTGTAGATGCATTTCAACGGTTTGTGGTCCGTATCCAGTTCGAATGCACGTCCATACATATCCAGGTGAAATCTTTCGCACGCCTCTTTCTCTGTCTGGGAGTATCTCCGCTCTACTGCTGTGAGGTTCGTGAACGGGTATGCCACAACTCTCCATTGTCCCTCCAGGAGCTGTGTCGGAACTGCTCCGAGTGCGGTTGATCCTGTATCTGCTACAACACGTGCTTTTTCTTGTTTGTTCTGCGTGAGCATCTCCCATGTGGCTTTGTCCATAATGTTACAGGTTGCCCCTGAGTCGATGAATGTTGAGGTTATGGTCACCCTCCGACCTTGAGGTCCACAACTCCCGAATCGTTTCCAGTTTTGTCAACTATGGAAGCATAGTCATCTCTGTTTTCACCCTGACTGTTTCCGGTCACCTTGTAACAGGTTTTCACTTTTGGGTTGGTGGTATCACTGGTCTTCCATTTTGGCTTTCCAGACCCCCGTGTCTTACAACACACTGCACAGTGTCCACGCTTCCCACAATGTTTACACACTTGGTCGCGTGCAGGGCACTGTGCGTCACGCGCAAAATGTCCCAGTCGACTGAAACGGTATCATCTCTGTTATGTTTGCTGTGAGCTGTTGTTCTTCCAAGAACACTGCCATTTCCCTTTCCTTTCCATTTTGGCTTGTTTTTGTTGACAGCATTCACTTGTGCGTCATTTGATGCTCCTGGATTTTCCATTGCCTTCATTTGACGGTCTACTGCTTCAAATGCTCTGGCGACATATTGTAGATCTTTCAACAGTATGTTCCCCGACTTCTCAAGGAACTTTCTCCGTAGGTGCATGCTTCTGCATTTCTCTTTTACCTGGTCTCTGATAGCTTCGTCAACATTGTCAAACCCGCATGATATTGCTTTCTGTCGTAGGCCAGACACAAATTGGTCTACCGTTTCGTTTTGTACCTGCTCCATCTTTTGAAAAAGATGTCTCTCGAATGGTAAGTTCATTTGAGGTTGGAAATGTCCATCTAACGTCTAAAATGTTTGATCGAATGTTCATTAGGCATTTTCGGGAACGATTTGTTAGAAGCTTTCCTGGAGCTCCATTCCTCCCATGTATAGCAGCAATATAACGCAATCTTCTGGTCATCTCTATCCACACCTTTTGCCGCAAGATACAAATTGAATGTGTGTACATATAGCATGTTGCAGGTTAATAACGTCGAAATTGAAGTGGGCCCTGATTTTTAGACAAGTGCCCAAATTTCTACAGCAAATAATTGACTCTAATCATCCATGGATAGTTACTTTACAAAATATTGCTAATCCCAGGTACCACATCGCAGCGAGAGCCTTCGGCTTCGGGCGATAATGGAGAACTTCGCGAGCTACTTACGGCTAGTTGGAGCACACTGCGGCGTCTTTGAAGATAATGTGTACGTTCTTAAATCTACAAGACTACAATAGCAAATTGTTGCATTGGAAAATCAATTTTCTTGATGGAGAAAACGGCATTATTTAACACATTTTCAATTCCACCACAGGAAGCATTTTGAAACAACATAACCCTCACCATTCAGGGGCTTGGTGCATCATGGGATACCATAAATATGGGTGATTTAGGACCATTTGGTTTAGGTACATTTGGACTGATGTAATTATTCCAAGAAGACAGGTTCATCTTTAAGCTCACGTTTCAAAGATAAAATAAGGGTTTATTCAATTTGTCTGTCGTAGAGCGCGGTTATTCGACGCTTTCTGGTATTAAGTCTTTAAGATATTCCAAAAAATACTACATTTACGTGAGCGATGTATTATTCGGCTTGTATCAGTATGCAAATATGAATTCGGAGAGAGGCAGTACTTAATATGAAATCCCACAATCAACTGCATATTGAAAGTTCAATATGTGCGCATCATTTGTTTAATGAACGTAAAATGCATTATTTATTAATTCATTACAACTAAACATCTTCAACAGTGTAGCACAGGGCAAAATATATACCTCAGATATGACCGATTCAATATTTCTGATTACACTGTGCTTTCATATATACGCAAAACTTAAAAGGTGTAAACCGAAAATATATTGGCCAGAATACACAAGAGGTCCTACCGCCAATATGATGTGAACTGTGTAGGTATACATATAACTCTCAAGTCAAAAAAATGTGTCTTCAAACACTCGCTTTGACATGTACACATCACGATGCAGTTGTATCTGACCGATTCCTTTTAGATGTGACCGATGCAGTTGCATGTGAACTGCAGTTGCATCTGTATTGTTTATTCAAAAAGACAAATAGCATATAAGGAAATCCAATGTACTACGAATTAATACAAAATGTATGAATTTATAAATAACTATATTCTTGTTCAAACCGTTGTTCGGCAGCATTGTCATTTTTGGGTCGCACCACAATGAAGACTTCGCAACATCCACGTCTCGTAATTTTCTATATAAAAATTATATACAAATCGACACGTCACGATACAGTTGCGTCTGATCGATGCCTCTTAGATCTGACCGATGTACAGTGTAGTTGCATCAGATATTGGCCAGAAAACACCCCTTCAATCCGAGGTCCTACCGCCAAACGAGGACGTCCTGTGTTAATTTCATGTAGACCACAGCTAGCCCTTAGGAGCCTCATTTTGTGTAAACTGTGTATGCATAAATTAATAACGACCGATTTAAAAAAATTTTTTTGGAACACTCGCTTTGAAGCACGTCCTCGGTTCATATATAACAGTTCTACACGAAGCGACACATCGCGATGCATTTCCATCTGACCGATGCTTTTTAGATCTGACCGATGCAGTTGAATCGGTGAATTCGAAATGGGCTCAACTCCACAGTTTTTTTTTTATTTTCACTTAATGCATTAAACTTCATCTTTGTCTACCAAGCAATGCATGTCCATGCTAGAAGGCCCAATTTTTTATAAAAAATAATGTGCTCCATTGCACAGCTAATAGGTTGAAGTTAATTCAACAACGGCCCAACTCCAGGAGTTGGGCCCTTTTTGAATTAAAGTTCCTGTTTGGTCAATAGAGGGCAGCATAGTCATCTGCTAAGTTAAGATGGATGTCCTGGAGAGCGTGTGGTTGATGCTGACGATGAAATAAGACCAAAAAGAAAGGAATGAAACTGAATGGGCAAAATATCAAACAAAGAGTCTAAGATCTGAAGGAAAAGAATATATTAACGTCAAGGGAGATCAAGTCAGTGCCCGTAAAACTGGAGATAAATGCAGGTATGAAATAGCTGTGCAGGGTGCAGTTGATCGCTATTAATAATACCTTACCGTAAAATATAAATGTATGTGTAGTCCTCTAAATTTTGTTTTAATTTTATTTATTTTTTACTTCATTTCAGGTGTCGAAGTAGATATGTCTTGAGTCATTCACTTTGGCTACAAAGGACGTCATTTTCGAAAATTTTAATGAGATTGCGAATCATGATGGGCAGGATGCGTAGAAGTCGCTGCGCATGAACAGAAGTTTCAGTTCAAGTACAAGGTAAAGATCGGCGATGAAGAAAAATGGTCTGTCGGGAAGGTTTTGCGAGCTTTCATGGGATTGGCACCAAACGGGTGCGTCGTATTTCTGCTCACGTGGCAGAAGGAAGTATCCCAAAGGACAAACTTCGACAACACAACAATAAGCGATGTGTCTCCGACGAACTTAGAGGAAAGGTGGAAACCCACATCAGAAGCTTCCCCTTTCGAGTTTCGCTCTATGCAGGGAACGGGAAAAAGCACAGATACTTATAATGTGAGTTAAGTATAACGAAAATATACACTTTGTTCTTGGAATTGTTTTATCCAGAAAGTACCTGGAGTACAAACGTGGGTTGGACACGAAGAAGGTGAAATGCGAAGATACATATCGATTTTACTACGATTACTTCAGATCCAACTTCAACTATGACTTTGGTAGGCCGAGGACTGATGCCCGCGGCCAATGCACTGAATTTGATGCAAACACCATGGCTGCTTGTCTCACGAGTAAATTTCGCCTTCTAAAGCCTAATGTCAGTGAGGTTACGTACCCTCAACAGCCTCTGTACCAAGATCAGCTGTCCATCATACCAGCAAAGTTAGCAGATGTGAGAAAACTGACTAAATACTTGACCCAACCAGCCCAAGCATGTATCGCTCATATATATATATATATATATATATATATATATATATATATATATATATATATATATATATATATATATATATATATATATATATATATATATATATATATATATATATGTATATATATATATATGTATATATATATGTATATATAAAAACAATTATATATCTATATGTATATAGGCATATATATATATATATATATATATATATATATATATATATATATATATATATAATGAAACGTAACGCCTTTATTTTTCGAAATACCCCATATATCAAGGATTCTTGGAGTGGTTTTTATGGTAAATCAAATATATATATAAATATATATATATATGTATTTCATTTACCATAAAAACCACTAAGAATCCTTGATATATGGGGTATTTCGAAAAATAAAGGCGTTACGTTTCATTAGTGGGGTCGTGGATCAATCCCTGATAGTTTGGAGCCCGAGGTGCAAGCCGTCTAGAAGAAAAACGTGAACGTGTTGATTTATAACCACGTATAAACGTACATACATAAAAATATACGCTATCTCGATTATAGTTAGATTTAATTATCTCCATGGTGCGCGGAGCGCTTCTGGTGAATTAATCGGGAGCCTGGTTAAAGTTTCTCTAGGCTAGGGTAAAATCAGATCCCGTAAAAATCAGCAAAACAGTTCGGTTCACAGGACTTTATGTCCTCTGACGCTTGGAGACTTTTCGCGACGACTATTGGTGTACCATCCTATGAAAGAAAAACAACCTGTGTATAATTGTATACTGTCTTTTATTCAGTATTTTGTATCACATTCTACTGAACCTACCTTAAAAATAAATGTTTCAAAACTGTTTGTTTTTGATGTTTTTTATTTTTCGTTGATATTTTTCATACATTTTACCTTCAAAGTATTTACTTTCTATCATGAAAGAATTGAGTAGCAAGTGGGCTACCTAAGAAGCTGTCGGGCTACTTCACTTTGCAAGGTTGGTGGTCCGACTGGCTACCTTCCATGACTTGCTAAATCTCACCCCTGTGTGTATATATATATATATATATATATATATATATATATATATATATATATATATATATATATATATATATATATATATATATATACACACACACACACTAACACACAGTTCGATGTACGAGACTTTGACTAAACTCGATCAGCATGTCACTGAGATGATGACAACGGCAGGTAAGACGTTTAAGAATTTTTATTGTCCCATTTTCTTATAATCATGCAAAATGTTAACATGGTCGCCAATGGGAAATGTAACAGTAGGCTGATCCCTGCTGTTGGAGCTGGCAGCACCCCTTATATTCCCTCACTGCCAGGGGCCGCTGACCAATTAGAAGCATTATCCCAGCTATGGGAATTGGCAACATCCCTTCATGTGGCATCGTTGTTTCGTAGCACGAACAAAGTGTTCGTGCTTTTAATTCACATTTACGTACTAGAAATGCCGCGAGGACGACCGAGACGAAGTGCAGCGGAACGACGATATCTACCGCCGTCGTCGAGCATCTATTCACTCGTCCCCGGCAGCGCCAGTTTCGGTGGACGTCTTTGAAAACATCACACCATCGAC
Source organism: Lamellibrachia satsuma (assembly GCA_033239005.1). Taxonomy (NCBI): domain Eukaryota; kingdom Metazoa; phylum Annelida; class Polychaeta; order Sabellida; family Siboglinidae; genus Lamellibrachia; species Lamellibrachia satsuma. Next base: position 2,018,793 of record BSQZ01000089.1, read on the forward strand.
TACGTCTACGGACCCTGAAACAAGTCCAGGCGGAGAATTTCGGCGCTGAGATGTTGGACTCCATGCTAACTGGTCAGTGTAGCGTTTGAGACGAGGACGGTATGTGGTGTGCGCGGTGTACGAAGAAGAATAAATGTGCGTGTTCAGTTCAGTCGATTGTGTCTGATTACAAAGACATAACAATAGCGACGAGGATGAAAATTCGGTATCGGAGAAAGATGAAACTATGGAGGTCTTGAACATAAAGTAGCCTTGATTTAATTCGTTGAAGAAGACACGTTTAGTCATGTCAGGCTACAACGGAGAACCCGAAGCCGGAGGAGAGGGAGCAGACGTTTCGGTTGCGGCATCACTTGTGATGGAGATTCCGTAACCAGGATTTCCTCCATTCGACACAACGGACGAATGAAACCTACCATTCGAGAGACACCTTTTTTGAAAGATGGAGCAGGCAAAAAACGAAACGGTAGACCAATTTGTGTCTCGCCTACGACAGAAAGCAATATCATGCGGGTTTGACAATGTTGATGAAGCTTAAGATGTGTGTGTGTGGTTGTGTGTAAACCTAAAGATGTTTGTGTGGTTGTGTTTAGACCTTAAGATGTTTGTGTGGTTTTGTGTAGACCTTAAAATATTTGTGTGGTTTTGTGTAAACATTAAGATGTTTGTGTGGTTGTGGATGTGTGGATGTGTGTAGACAAGTTGCCTACAATCTTATGACGTTTTGTGTGGATGTGTGTAGACCTTAAGATTGTTGTGTAGATGCGTGTAGGATCAATAGGAGATACAATGCAATATAAGACTATTCTATTATGCTAAAATTCTTGGGAGACCCCAGCTCGGCAGCACACCAAAACAAAAGGGGTTAAGCAGTTCCTAATTGATAGGCAGTTCCAGTTGTAAACAGTTGGATTGGTACGCTGGGGAGCTATGGAGGATAAGTTTAAGGCAGCTTATATATATATATGCTTCTCTTGAATTGAACAAACACATGGCAGGGCGTGTTTACGATTATTTTGATTGGCCATTTATGCGGCGGGGTCACCAGGTTTGTGTCACTGGCTGTTTCTGTCATAGGTTCAAAGGCACAATAATCTACGCTAGCACTGACATTTGCTGGTTTAAGGACATGATTTAGTTAGATATAATGCGGATGCGTACTGGAATCACAGTAACCAGACGATATGTTCCGCTTTCACGGTGAAAGAATATAGCTGGTTCGAACATCATAGCACACACTGTCGTTACTATGGAAACATCTTCAGCATTTCTAAGAAATCAGTGGAATTTCCAAAAGGACTGCTTTTTTCAAGGAAGGATTGGCGAAATATCACTTTAGCGCCGGATGATTATTTGTGGTGTCGATGTTCTGTTCAATATTTCCTAGCATGTTGTGAAGAAAAAACTTAAGAAATCAACTGACATGCTAGCCGCCCCAGCTACCTTAAACAGGTGGGTTTTTAGTTTACAGGGAAATGTTATATTTCCTACACACTTAACACTAATAGGTGACACCAAGGACTACCTTCATTAGGAGCTGTGTATTTAAATATTTTCGCATTAATACATTTATAATTTTTATTTAGTGCAGTTGTAAGACTATCAGTAAGACTTACTAAAATATATTCTAAAATATTTTTCAGTGTTATCTACATATCAGAAAGACATAAGTAATATTTATTTGCTGCTAGATTTTACATATATAATATTATACCTTGTTTGATACAAATATAACTTGCTTTTTCAGTTCACCATGATGAATATACTGACATTCAAATAAATGTTTGCAAGTTCCAGCAAGGTTTGTAAAATTATCACTATTAGTTTGTTTTTGTATTGTTCTATACATGAACAGTGCTGTAAATGAAGACCTCACCCCGATTTGTGTTAACTTGTTTTAAATTAACTTAACTAGAAGCTCTGGCCTGAAGACTGGACAAAGTTTTTCAAAAGTTTGTCAAGACTGGCAGCATTAAGGAATGCAGTAATTAAAGAATGACATCACTCACTATAATAACTATAACTTAAATGGGAGATAGGCCCAACACAATAACGGATGTCAGACGCGATGTGATGATTATCTGATATTGTGTTATTTCTGTTTCAGTACATGGTCGACCAGATACACCACGACAATGCCTTGAAGGTAGGTGTGAATAGGCTGTGGGACGGGTACAAGTGATCGGGATCTTGATAGGATAATAAATAATACTCACTGACATTCTCTTGATAGGGTGATAATCAGTGAACACCAACGTCTTGATATAATAAAAATAATTAGTATTCACTGTCATTGTCTTGATAGGGTGATAATTAATTTTCATTGACATTGTCTTGATAAGGTGATAGTTAGTATTTACTGACATTGTCTTGATCAGTGATCACAGATAGTATCTTGATAGGGTAATAATCAGTAATCGCTCCCTCATGTTGAAGTTCATGTTTACATTTTATTGTCAATGACTTTAGTGGAATTCCCTGCCTGATTATTGTATGTCTGTTAAGATTTTGGCGAATCTGTTCCTGGCGAACCAAGCCACGTCAGCCACCTTTGCTACGATCCTTGTCGACTACTTGCTGGCCCGTCTGCATGATATGGGATGTATGTAAATGGTTTCATTTAATTACATTTATTTATTTAAAATTTCTTAGAATTTATAATTTTTTAAGGATTTGTAATCGTGGTCATTTTTGCACTTTTTTGGTAAGGTCACCGCGAATCACTGCCGATCTTAGCAGTAGTCCCTGTTGACGCGCTCACCGTGTGATGACGCCATTGTGTTCGCTGTACAGCATCGGAAATACACCGGATGTAACTGTTTGGACTATAATTGGCGCCACCTTACGGAGTCTGGGTAATAGAAGCTAATTTGGCAAATGCAGGTTGATGGTGTGTTACAGAATGTCCCGACGATCGCACGTTTTGACAAGGATGTGGAGTCTCCAGAAATGACAATAGTTATTGAAGTTGTGTATGTTTACTATGTATTAGTTACAATGCCGCTCAGTAAAAACCGGAACACTGTTTTACCCATTTCGTGCGAAACTCCTGAAAGTTGTTCGTCAAACCATATGTGAAACAGAGGGTGCATGTGATAATTTTATTTCACGTAAGGGGCCCGTTTTGCACGATGTTCCGGTATGGTCGCCATCCGTACATTTATGGCTCGCTGAGACACGGCACGACGTGAATGCGACCACGACAAGCAAACCTTTGACCACATCGTCAACCACTGCCGAGTCAGCGGTCAGTCTGTCCGAAAGAAGAACACTGGGGAGAGTTGCCGGGATTAGACCAGTTCCACGATCGGACCAGTGCTGTATATTCCATATTACTGTATCTAGTGGCATCTTCTATCGATTATGTCATTCATCAGTAGTATTTCGGATGACACTGTAAGTTTCAACGAAATAGCAGTAGTTTTAAAATATTTATTACCAAAAGTAGGAAGGATTTCTATGTTCCCAACATAATGAACAGGCCGCGATCAGTTATCAATACAACACCCTTGTCAAGCAAAAATGTGTGTCCATCAAGAGTATAGGAGCCCGACATATGTGGCGAGAATAAGAATTTTAAAGTGGATGTCGTCTGCTTGTGATGACAACGCAATCTTTTTAACACGTGAAATTCCACGATTGGACCACTGCAGAGCAAACATTTGGACCAGTGACCCACATAAGGGTATGCCATCATTAGATGTGTGTAATTATTCCAACACAGTTTATTGATTACCAGAAAATAATATTAAACAAAGGAGCAATTATAGTAATGCAAATAAATGAATATGTTAAGTGGTCCAATCGAGGGAACCTGTATCAGAACACACTTAGTCATAGGTAAATGTTTCGTACTACCAAAAACTTTATTAGGATTGACATCAATTTAGTGCCAATGGTCAGATATAAACGGAAGAGGATGAACATAGAAATGGCAAATGGTGGACCTCCGGGGGCTAAGGCTGGATGTTCAATGAGGGGTTTGTTACTTGGCTGTGACATTTCGTAGATTGTGTTAAACCAAAGAAGGAAGAGACTGTTGTGCACATACTCGATAGCCACAAGACCTACACAAAGAATTTGGCTGCAACTGATATGGCTCGGTAAGCTGGAGTGGCCATGTTGTCACTACCGCCACACACGACTCACCGATTCCAGCCTTTGGATGGGGCATTTTTTCGGACCGTTTGGGAAATACTACGATGCTGCATTGAGGATGTGGATGAGAGAACATGTAGGCAGACCAGTGACAACATGGCAAGTCGCCGAAATTAGTAATGTGGTTTCAGGAAGGCCGGTATTTGGTCATTTACCATATACGTATTCCAAGACTCCGACTTCGCTGCTGCTACGGTAACTAATGTAATCACGGATGCTGCACAAGTGCACAACCCTACGCCACATCTGACCCCAGCTGATGCTGCTCCAGCACTGATAGCTGTTGCCATGGAAGCTGTACCAGAGTTATGCCCACTGAAGAAAGAAACAAGCTAAACAAAACAAAGTCGGACCGGTCATAGCTACGCCTACCCAACCAAAAGCTCAGTACTACTAAGGCCACTGCAACTCAATCGAAAGCACACAACTGTTCTGATCCACCCAAACCTAGTCGATTTCACCTCATCAAGGACATCGAAGGATGCAGATGGCCTCTGACGGACGACATAGCAGTATCCGAATTGCAGTTGACACTGTGCAGGCATAGTGCGAAGAGTAATGGATATGATGAAAGAATCTATGGTGCCAGTGCATGCAATTGCGAGACAGACCATTTTGTGGTGGGCTCTAAAGGATGTCGATCATTTCCGCTTGCCTATTCCGGAGCCATTGACAGAAGACTGTGAACATTAGGCCCTATTAACATTTCATTTGACTATTGATTAATGTTATGTTTCTAATGAACACTATATTTAACTAACGTATTAATTCAAAGTTTTGTCTACATAATTTGTTTGCTTGTCCAGTTAAATAAGACATGGGACATTGTGTAGGGTGGATGGATCTACAAAGATTATGAACACTGATATTTATTAGTATATTGTATTTAAATAATAGTAACTATTATTGTTATGAACACTATATGCTAGTTATGTATCAATTCATAATTATACTTAGTGCTATATATAATCATTTTAATGTTGGTCCAATCGCAGATATTGGGTCCAATCAAGGAAACCATTGCCACGATTGGACCGTTTTTATTATATATTTTTAATTAATATTAAAAGAAATTCATTAATGATTTTCTTGTGATTAATAGCTTGTAGTTGCAAGTAAATATAAACTCTATGTTTGTGCATTGTTTACATAAATTTTCATTTGTTTTCGCGTCTATATTCAAGTTTATCGTTAGGGGTCCCAAACCCGGCAACTCTCCCCTATACCCTTGTACCGTATACGAGCAGGCGATGTAACGTTAAAAAAATCAACTCCCAACAATGACAGAACGAGTGGAGTAGCAGTCTTCAGTCGAGTGTTTAATACAATTTCTTTTACAACACATTTCAACAAAGTAGATGAACATGTTAGAGACTGTTACAATTGCTTTAACAATTGTTGTTAAAGGTAGCGCCAACACGTTGGCAGGTCCGAAAGCTTAGTGTGAAAGTTCTTGATTCGTCCGATATATAACATTGCATTTTAGTGGCAAAATTGGTGGGATGCTAGTGTATGGATGTCAGCTGTAGACACTAGCCCCATCGATGATTTGTTGCGACGACTGACGCGCCACCTAGCGAATGAACAAACGACAAGACCGCTGTACATAGTTTCCTCCCATGTAGCTCAATGGTGGGACAGCGAGTGTCCCAGAATGACGAGTCGTAGACCGCTTTCGCCGCACTACCACCCCTTGTGGGTACATCTGGAAAGAAAACATTCCATTAGCGTTCGGACCACATCAGTAAAACTTGGCCAAAACGTTCGTTATTTATATGTATAAAAAGGAAAAAAGTTAGGGGTTGACTTGCAAAATGTTGAAATATCTGACACAGTAACAGCTACGACAGCAGCAACATTAGAAAAACTTTTATCAGAAGCCAACTTATATATATATATATATATATATATATATATATATATATATATATATATATATATATATATATATATAAACTGTTATCAGAATATATATACACAAATAATGTCATTTCAGTAACAGTTACACAAATGAGTAATGTCATTATTCATCTGTATATATATATATATATATATATATATATATATATATATATATATATATATATATATATATATATATATATATATATATATATATAGAAAACCAACGAAGTGCTTGACAAAAACAATCCTTGTTATCTTAAATTCATATGTGTACCAAACTAAATTTTCTGTAACGAATTTACAACATACGTTGTCTGCCGGGGGACACCACTGGTAGTACGTTCAATTTATAGTGCTTTCGGGTCATGTTAATGTTATTTTACAAAAACGTCTCATTTGTGTTAATGTTTGGAATAAAAGACGTAGTTTCAATCGAAAGTATAACTTTTATGTTGGTTTCATGTTACGACTACGATGCGCAGTTAGCTTGATTTCTACCTTTAATCATTCCTAGAACAATGTGAAAAAAATACTTAAAAACCAGCAATGTAATTTAACATTTAATTACTATGTCTCTCAGTGACGTGTTTATGGCGAAGTCATTGGACAATGCCCAACTCCCATTTGGTTAATTTTTTTAAAGTTCTTCTAGAATCAATCTGAAAGAGACATGAAAATATTTCACATTACCTGGAGTTCTTGTGTGGCACTAGTGCCTCCACCACCAATTGGGTACGTCGTTCAGTGCTCTCTTGCGGCGAACGTAGTCACCTGTTAAAAGTGTTCATTGTTAGAGTACGTTGATATACAGGAATATCAACACATGAAGACAATCAAGATAAAACGACCAGAGTCTTTTCAGCAACAAAAATGAGTTAGTGCTGCCATCAGGTCGAATAATAAATATATAGTAATATAATAATATATATATAATATATATATTTAAAATATATATAATATATATATATATATATATATATATATATATATATATATATATATATATATATATATATATATATATATATATATATATATATATATATATATATACAGAGTCCAAGCCCAAGTACACATTCCCACGCCATATATACTTGTATATGATGTAACACATACAATATGTACATTGTATCGATTTAGTTACGTCGTTGTCTCACTACACAGCAATATACTTTATATATATGACTGTGAACGGAAAATGGATAAAACGATTAGATTCCAATCACACCGTTTTGTAAAATTGCTCTAGCTTAAAATGTAAAACGTGTCACTGTGATCGTTTTACCTTTGTCGTCTTCATATATTTGAATATGCAAACATGTCTGCGTGTTTAAATTAACATCTGCAGTTACATGTGTACTGGCAGACACGCTTTATTACAAATGAATGTTCCAACAAATAAAAACATGATACGCTTTCTGCAAATACATGGTTATGGATACACGCTGCAGCAAGGATGTTGCTCAGGAAGAGAAACATACCTTTCCTTATATAGCCACATTGTGGTTCCTTATATGACCACACATTGTTCCTTGTATTACCACAAATTGTTTCTTATATAACCACACATTGTTCTTTGAATATATCATTGCCACTAGAAACACTTACGAAGCGCTTCAGCTCTGACTTCATTCAACACAACGGAGGGGTCGTCCTTTCTCTCCTGTAAACAAAGGTCCAATGCATGTTTGGAAGATCGCACATATGCATAATATTTTCAGAATGATGGAAACACCTTTTGAATTGCAGCTTACGCTGCTTAGTTATAGCAGTTCGCATGTGTATTGTCAATATCCCTTATTAGCATGTCATATTGATGTAATCGGTAATAGAAATGTTACTTATATAGCCCAATAACGCTAATAAACATGAGAGAACAAACCTTTTATGGCGCCTCGTCCAAAATTAATTAATATGCATGGTCAAGTCGTTTTATACATTAAAAAACTATCATACAGCATGTTGTAAACGAGTATAACCGGTTAATACAAAATTCAGAGGTTACCATCTGGTTTTCAAAATCTGCTCAGTTAAATACACTTGCCCGAACGTATCCGTTAGAGACGGACACCATCAAAACCAGACCCAAGAGCAACACGAGAACGCTAGCGCGCATTTTCAAACCAGTGTAGTTCTGTAAGACAAAATAAGAACACGCGTTGTACAGTCATTGATATCTGCTTACTATGTGGTCAACAATAGGTCGTGAATGTCACATAAGATGATCTTGTAAAGTATACAAGGTATGTGTGCCATAACAGCTACTCAAACACTAGCAGGTGTTCAAAGTGTTCAGTAGGAATACGTTTTAAGAAAATGTTTATAAAAAATACAGTTGACAGACATCTGATAAGGTATTCATATTCATAAGATATTCATCAACGGAAATTATTGGATTATCGATGGGGCCCATGGTAGAAGCGTGCTCGTCGCGGGTCCTGCCAGTTATCGTCTGATATCTGCAATTCTACTACTACCTTCTCACAAAACATCCACGATGCCCAGAAATTGCGCCACTAGCCAGAGTCACATTCAAGGGTCCTTTTCAGGGCCGGCTCTGGCCACCAGTCAGAGTTATACAAAAGGGTCCTTTCCAGGACCAGCTCTGACTATTATGTCCTTCAACATTGAAGGGTTCTCAGCAGCCAAGCAACAACTTGTCGCTGACCTGAGCAAAAAACACGAGTGTGCTGTTCTATGCATACAGGAGACACATCGTGGGCCAGATGACATCCGGCCTAACATTCCAGGAATGGATTTAGCCATCGAGAGGCCCAACGCACAATATGGCAGTGCCATATTTGTCAAGTCAGGCACCATCGTCAATGCCACATCACTAACGGACGCCAACAACATCGAGATTTTGGGAGTAGATCTCAGCAGTATCTCCGTGACGTCAATCTACAAACCACCCTGCGAACTGTTCTCATTTGATCAACCACCGACTGTGGTAGGAAACCAACCACAGGTGATCATCGGAGATTTTAACAGCCACAGTTCGCTGTGGGGCTATGCCACAACGAATACTGACGGCGAACTGGTAGAAGACTGGGCTGAGATCTACGCTGTAAGCCTGATCCACAACCCAAAACTTCCCAGTTCCTTCAACAGCGGCCGATGGCGACGAGGGTACAACCCAGACCTCATCTTTGCCAGCAACCGAATCTCCGGTTGCTGTAACAAGTTTGTGATGAATCCAGTACCTCGCTCCCAACACCGACCCATTGGAGTGCAAGTGAATGCAGCTGTCACTGTACAAACTGTACCATTCCGGCGACGTTTCAACCTCAAAAAGGCAAACTGGGAACAGTTTGCGCAGCAGCTGGATGTAGCAGTGGAAAACATCCCCGCCACAGCCGAAAACTACGACCAGTTTGTAAAAGTCTTACGAAAGGTTGCTAGAAAGAACATCCCCCGTGGGTGTAGGAGGAACTACGTCCCAGGCCTGACAACTGAGACCACCGAACTGTACAAACAATACACAGAGAAATATGAATCAGATCCTTTCGCAGAGAACACCATCACACTGGGGGAGGAGCTGATAAACTCCATCTCAGAGGAGCGCCGTAAATCATGGCAGACTCTGATCGAATCAACGGACATGACACATAATAGCAAGAAGGCTTGGTCAACAATACGCAAACCCTGCAACGACCCACGCAAGTCAAAACAGCACTACAACACCACTGCGAACCAAGTCGCACACCAACTCCTAACCAACGGAAGAGTACCGAATAGACAGCCGAAGGTACGTATCAACCGACAGCAGTACCCAGACGATCCGGGTTTCACGAGAGCTTTTACGGCATATGAGCTCGACGTCGGTATTACTGCATTGAAGAAAGGCAAAGCACCCGGCCTGGACGACATCCAAACAGAGCTGATCAAACAGCTAGGACCAAAGGCACAGGACTGGCTACTACGTTTTTTCAACAGCTGCACCGCGAGTAAGAAAATCCCAAAGCTCTGGCGACAGGCTAAGGTAGTGGCAATACTAAAGCCCGGGAAGGATCCATCTGAGGCGAAGAGTTTCCGACCGATTTCCCTGCTCTGCCACACATACAAACTGTTTGAGCGGCTCATACTGAATAGACTAGCGGCACATGTTGATGAGAAACTCATCCCGGAACAAGCCGGTTTCCGCCCTGGAAAATCGTGTACGAGCCAGCTACTCAACTTGACAGAGCATATAGAAGATGGTTACGAGAAATGCCTGATCACCGGTGCTGTTTTTGTAGACCTGTCTGCTGCGTACGACACGGTCACCCACCGACGCCTCCTCAGCAAAGTGCTGGAGATGACTGGCGACCTCCATCTGACCGACCTGATACGCACAATGCTCGAAAGCCGACGTTTCTTCGTGGTGCTGAATGGTAAAAAGAGCCGTTGGCGACGACAGAAAAACGGACTACCACAGGGAAGTGTACTGGCACCGATGTTATTCAGCATCTACACCAACGATCAGCCCGTGCACACTGATACACAGAGTTTCATATATGCGGACGACTTATGCATTGCATCACAAGAAAAAGATTTCAATAACATCGAAGTAAATCTGACGTCTGCACTAAGCATCTTGTCCACATACTACGACCTCAACCAACTACGCGCAAACCCATCTAAGACGCAGGTGTGTGCTTTCCACCTGAGGAACAGAGACGCTAAGCGAGAATTAAACGTTGTTTGGAATGGGACCCGTCTCAACAACACATCAACACCAGTGTACCTCGGCGTTCATCTCGATAGAACTCTCTCCTTTAAGACACACATACAAAAAACCAAGATGAAAGTAAACGCAAGAAACAACATCATCCGCAAACTTGCCAACTCGAAGTGGGGGTGCAGAGCATCAACTTTAAGATCTAGTTGTCTCGCTCTCTGCTACTCAGCTGCCGAGTATGCCTGTCCGGTATGGGAAAGGTCCATACACGCAAGCAAGTTGAACCCTGCTCTACATGACTGCTGCCGAATCATCTCAGGCTGCCTCAAACCAGCGAACGTCGACAGCGTACACTTGCTGGCCGGCATAGCTCCCCCTCAAATCAGGAGAACTGTTGCCAGCCGCATGGAACGATCACGACTAACGACAGATACCAGACACCAACTGTTCAACCATATGCCAGCTGCTAGCCGACTGAAGTCGCGGAAGAGCTTCATGCACACAGTGACACCGCTCGACTCGTCTCCTAGTATCACAAGAATACAGATGTGGAACAGCAAAACAGCTGACATACCAGCCTCCAATAAAATGGGATTAGAGGCGGCTGAATCCCTGCCAGCGGGGTCTGACCAAGCATGGCTCTGTTGGCGTTCTCTGAACCGCCTACGCACTGGCGTTGGCCGTGTTAAAAGTACGATGAGGAGGTGGGGATACATTGATGACACCCAGTCTTTGAACTGCAACTGTGGGGAACTGCAGACGATGGCCCATCTCCTCTGCTGTCGACTACTGGATGAGGCCTGCACCGCAGAAGACCTCGTCACTGTCACTGAACGAGCAAAGGCGTGCGCCCGCAAGTGGCAACACATTGTGTGAAGGACACGAAAGAAGAAGAAGAAGAATTGGATTATCGATAAGCCAATGGCTTCATTGTCCACTTGCCACATGGAACTTGTAGTTTTTGTTGGCAGTCTTGTTAAATCTGGTTTAAACCAGTATGGCGTTTCGAATATACTATGCGTTTTCGCACGCACTACCCAACACACAAAGAAATTGCATTTAAATACCATTGTGAGTACGACTAGACATATTTTAAGGTTTCCATTACAGAAGACAACTGTGCCACTAACTGCGTACTAACCTGATACAGAAGAAAATCAACGAATCAGCCTGTAGCCTAGTGGTGGTGTCTCTTCTTATATACACGATTCAACCCATAAATTCGCCTCCTATTCGTAATGGTTGGCATGCATCCACAAAGCGTTTGTTGTATTCTGGCAGTGTGCCACACGTAACATTCTACTAAATTACGTCTTTCCAAATGTCTCTCTCTCTCTCTCTCTCTCTCTCTCTCTCTCTCTCTCTCTCTCTCTCTCTCTCTCTCTCTCTCTCTCTCTCTCTCTCTCTCTATATATATATATTATATATATATATATATATATATATATATATATATATATATATATATATATATATATATATATATATATATATATATATATATATATATCTACCTCTCTCTCTCTCTCTCTCTGTCCCTCTGTCTCTCTGTCTGTCTCTCTCCTCTCTCTCTCTCCTATCTCTCTCTCTCCTATCTCTCTGTCTGTCTCTCTCTCCTCTCTCTCTCTCTCTCTCTCTCTCTCTCTCTCTCCAATCTCTCTCTATTTCCCGCTTTTTGTGCACATGTTTTATCATAGATGATATCCTGCTAAAAAGTTACGATACTTTCTGAAAGTAAGTTCTTGCTTTGTGCAAAGGCGCCTGCGTGTAGATTTGTGTTACTAAAATGTTACATTAATATTCTAATGTATGTATGGTTTAGTTAAAAAAAATGGTTGGAATGTTTCGGTCGTTTCGCACGGCCTTCTTTGGCGGACTACTTGACCACGAATTTACTATTGGTACACCAAAAAGGCAAGACAGTAAGATAGTCGACGTCGGGGGGTTGTCGTCTAAGACATACAATGCCCATCATTTTAATAACATTACGTCGAGGAGACAATGAGATCACTGGGCACAATCACAAAACACCTATCTTGCCGCCTCCCAATATCAGAAAACAGCGTTAGCCTGGATATGCCACCAATCTTGATCCTGTGTCTCATGACGTTGTTCATGTGACACGCCCGCAGTGACGTCAGTCCGCCTCCATTCCCCTGCTGTGGCAAATATGTGTAGACGAATCTTGAAGAATTCTCCACATTAGCAGAAGAAGCACATATCTTTTCATACGGAGCAGACGGCGAAGGAACGGAGGGCACTCCGACGAGCGATTCTTGGAAGACTCCCTTCCAGCATCTCTAGCAGCCAGTCACTTCTCACATATTCTTGGCCCTTTTGCTCATTTCTGCGTGGAAAGTGCCATGATAGCATTTTCTTTGCTCTTTGTTGGATTCACATTCAATATATTGACTCGCTAAATCACATAGACGCCTGCTTGCGTCTGAATTGCCTCCGTTTCCATAGCTCGGTCTCGGGTGAATTTAAGGTCTTTTTCTTGGGCATTTGTTTTCTCAAAGAACACATTATGAGACTTCGTTTGACAGATGATTCGGAGGGAATGATCTCGTTCATTTCTCGAGACCACAATATATCACGTCATCTGTTCCTCTACGTGGATTAGGGGATGCAGCAGATGTTTTCTTGGTGCGCTACTGTTAACTTCGATGCTGTGGTTGACTTCTGTTCCTCTACGTGGATTAGGGGATGCAGCAGATGTTCTTCTTGATGAGCTACTGTTAACTTCGATATTGTGGTTGACTTACAAAATACAAACCTTGCGAAGTTTATTGTACAGGCATCAGCATGTTTAATCCACACAAAAGTCTGTTTATATTTACTGGTTAAATGACAAAGTTGAGCAAAGTTGACTTTGCAGGTTGGCGTTCTGAAAATCCTCACAACAAATCTGTTCAAAATAATGAATGGATATGAACAATATCTCAACTTTCACTCTCTCGGAAATGTCTCGGGTATGAATAATCTCAGGTTTGTTTCTTCTTTAGTGTGATTTGTTTCGAAATAATGCAATCGGAACACGTGGGATTTATCCAGTGGTGTAAACCTCAGTAGTGGACAATGACAATTAGTCGAAGGCATATTTCCATAACTCACATGAACCGACGGGATCTGGTAAAATGTGAAATATGATGCTGCTGTGAAAATGTGAAATATGATGCTACAATCTAGTCCCAACGTTAATCGTTCTCTCGCTCTGTCGCTCTCCTCTCCCTATCTTTGTCACACATACGCACGCACATACACACGCACACACGCACAAACACCCACACACACACCCACACACACACACACACACACACACACACACACACACACACACACACACACACACACACACACACACACACACACACACACACACACACACACACACACACACACATGAGGGAAAGAATAAACCAGAACGAAGGAGCACTGCCTGGATCGATTACGCGAGGCAGAGGACAACTGGAGGCATGCACGAGGACGCGGAGTAATTCTCTCTCCCTCCCTTCTTCCCCTTCCTCCGTCCTCTTTCCCCAAACATAACTACAAAGTCAGGACACTCTTCGAAAACATTCAAAAGTAAATTTGTGTTGCGACGCTGAGCTGCGAGAATACTTGCATAATGTGAACTGGTCTGAGTTTAGATTTACGTTGCAAAAACTGATGTATATGATAAATATGTGAAGTTGTTTTGCAATACCCAGTGAGAAAAAGTTTAACCCGCAATTATCATTTACATATTTGAGAAAAAAGTGGGAACCAATAAATCAAGAGCACCATCTAACGACTGTTCGGAAGCACCGCCATCTTCCTCTGTTCCTCGTGAATTGAATTACATCAGCTGGAACATCGAACCAGGACGAAAGCGAATTGCCTGGATCGACAAAGATGGGCTGTGGACAACTGGAAGCCTGAACATTCCTATTAATCAACGCATACAAGAATGCAACTAAAAGTTAAACTAAAAAGATACCTTCCTAAAATATGTTCTTGCATTGTGTGATGCTGCCTGTGTGTAGATTTATACTACAAAAACGTAGGATTCGTCCGGTGTAGTGGTGCCACAAAAAGCGCCATGTGTGGCTTTCAGTGAAATCGGACGTCGACAATGACTCAGCGTTGTCGAAGGCATCTTTTCTCTTTGTCTTTCTATCTACTTCTCTCTCTCTCTCTCCCTCTCCCTCTCCCTATACCTCTTCCATTCCCTCTCTGCCTCGCTCTCTGTCTCTCTCTCCCCTCTCCCCCTTTTTTTCTCTCTCTCTCTCTCTGCCTCTCTCTCTCTCGCACGGCCTTCGTTGGCGGATTGAATCACTACGTGACCACGAATTTACTGTTGGTACACCAGTAAGGGAAGAGAGTAAGATAGTCGACGTCGGGGGGTTGTCGTCTAAGATATACAATGCCCATCACTTTATTAACATTACGTCGAGGAGACAAAGATATCACTGGGCACAATCACAAAACACCTATCTTGCCGCCTCCCAATATCATAAAACAGCGTTAGCCTGGATATGCCACCAATCTTGATCCTGTGTCTCATAATGTTGGTCATATGACACGAACGCAGTGACGTCAGTCCGCCTCCATTCCCCTGCCGTAGCAAATATATGTAGACGATTCCTTAAGGATTCTCCACATTCGCAGAAGAAGCACATATCTTTTCACACGGAGCAGACGGTGAAGGAACGAGCGATTCTTGGAAGAATCTCTTCCGGCATCCCTAGCAGCCAGTCACTTCTCACATTTTCTTGGCCCTTTTGCTTATTTCTGCGTGGAAAGTGCCATGATAGCATTTTCTTTGCTCTTTGTTGGATTCACATTCAATATGTTGACTCGCTAAATCACATAGACGCCTGCTTGCTTCTGAATTGCCTCCGTTTCCATAGCTCTGTCTCAAGTGAATTTTAGGTCTTTCTCGTGGGCATTTGGTTTGTCAAAGAACACATTATCAGTCTTCGTTTGACAGATGATTCGGAGGGAATGATCTCGTTCATTTCTCGAGACCACAATATATCACGTCATCTGTTCCTCTACGTGGATTAGGGGGTGCAGCAGATGTTTTCTTGGTGCGCTACTGTTAACTTCGATGCTGTGGTTGACTTACAAAATACAAACCTTGCGAAGTTTATTGTATAGGCCTCAGCATGTTTAATCCACACAAATGTCTGTTTATATTTCTTGGTTAAATGACAAAGTTGAGCTAAGTTGACTTTGCAGGTTGACGTTCTGAAAACCATCACAATAAATCTGTTGAAAATAATGAATGGATATGAAATATATCTCCACTTTCTCTCTCTCGGAAATGTCTCGGGTATGAATCATCTGAGGTTTGTTTCTTCTTTAGTGTGATTTGTCTCGAAATAAGGCAATCGGAACACGTGGGATTTATCCAGTGGTGTAAACCTCAGAAGCGGCGTCTGGACGTAGACAATGACAATTAGTCGAAGGCATATTTCCTCTATAACTCACATGAAGCGACGGAAACTGATAAAATGTGAAATATGATGCTACTGTGAAACTGTGAAATATGATGCTACAATCTAGTGCCAACGTTAATCGCTCACTCTCGCTCTATCGCTCTCCTCTCCCTATCTTTGTCACACACACACACACACACATACACCCACGCGCACGCACAAACACGCGCACGCACACGCACGCACGCACACGCACGCACACACACACACACACACACACACACACACATACACATGTATATACTACTTATTAAGCTTCACTATGCCGAGTTAGCAAACTATAGCAAAATTAACAAAATATGGACACTGCAAAAGATGATGCTACACGCGGAGTAATTCTCTCTCCCTCCCTTCTTCCCCTTCCTCCCTCCTCCTTCCCCAAAACATAACTACAAAGTCAGGACACTCTTCGAAAAAATTCGAAAGTCAATTTGTGTTGCGACGCTGCGCTGCGAGAATACTTGCATAATGCGAACTGGTCTGAGTGTAGATTTACGTTGCAAAAACTGATGTATATGATAAATATGTGAAGTTGTTTTGCAATACCCAGTGAGAAAAAGTTTAACCCGCAATTATCATTTACATATTTGAGAAAAAAGTGGGAACCAATAAATCAAGAGCACCATCTAACGACTGTTCGGAAGCACCGCCATCTTCCTCTGTTCCTCGTGAATTGAATTACATCAGCTGGAACATCGAAAATGCTACTGCCCTTGTCCGTCCGTCCGTCTGTCTGTCCGTCATTCTGTCCGTCCGTCTGTCCGTCTCTCCTTCCCTCCGTATCTCTCTCCTTCCCTCTCTTTCCCCTTCCCATCCCTCTCCCCCCTCCGCCCACCCTCTCTCTCCCTTCCAGCCTGCCTGGCCTGCCTGCCTGCCTGCCTACTTGCCTGCCTCCACTTGTCCGCCCCCCTCACTCTCTCTCTCTCTCTCTCTCTCTCTCTCTCTCTCTCTCTCTCTCTCTCTCCGCAGTGGCTCACGTATAGTTATACTGCTGGTTATCACATTCGCTTTGCATATCAGTGTTCTGGTTTCAAGCCCCGAATTGTGGACGGTACACTTGGTGTTAAAACCTGGCTCTCAACACTAATAATAATAATAATAAAACTTTATTTTGACACCATCAAATCCGGGGCTATTGCCCCGTTCACGGGTGTGTACAGGCATCAGTTCACACGACACAAACTTGTATGTAGATAGTGATAATAACAATAATACATACGCTGTATAAAATGTTAAATACTACGCAGAATGGCACTAGACTCATTAATTTGGGACTACAAAGAGCCATTTGCACCGTGGCTTGACCACACTTGGTGTCAGTAAAGAAGTCAGTCAATACACTTTGGTAGTTGCCGGCTGGTGGCCTGGTGACAACACAGCTATATGGCTCCAGACGTGGTCTATGATGCAGTGACACCGTCCTTGGAGGGCTGGCGCACGCACCCACGCACACGCGCACCCACACCTTCAACTCACACGCGCACACACACACACACACACACACACACACACACACACACACACACACACACACACACACACACACACACACACACACACACACACACACACACACACACACACACACATACACACACACACACACACACACACACACACACACACACACACACACACACACACACACACACACACACACACATCACGAGCACACACACACACACGCGCGCGCGCACACACGCACACACACACACACACACACACACACACACACACACACACACACACACACACACACACACACACACGTCCGCGGACAGACACATATAATTAACCCTTATTTTATGTTTGAAATGTGAGCTTAACGCTAAACCTGTCTTCTTGGAATAACTACATTAGTCCGAATGCACCTAAATCGAATGGTCCAATTTCACCAGTGTATGATTTTATCTCATTAGGGTGTGTAGCCTGTGCTCTTATTGATGCTACTGTTAAGTTCGATGATGTTGGTGACCTGCACAATACAAACCTTGCGAGGCTCGGGTATGATTCGTCTTAGGTACGTTTCTTCTTCAGTGTAGTTTGTCTCGAAACCTTAATAATGCAACTGGAAGATGTAGAATACAAACACACACTCTCTCTTTGTCCCACTCATTATCCCTCCCTCTCTCCATCCACCCCTCCTACTCCCCCCCTTCTTTCCCACTCCCTATCGCGCTCTATCGCCATTTATATTTCCATAGTTAGCAAAACTAGCTAACTATGGACAGTAGAAAAGATGATGCTACAGCCTAGTCTTACCATCAATCGAAGGGGAAGTCGAGAGAAAGAACGAACCAGGACGAAGGCGAACTGCCTGGATCGACAAAGTTAGGCAGTGGAGAATCGGAGGCATGAACATTCCTACTAATCAACGCATACAAGAATGCAACTAAAAAGTTAAACTAAAAAGATACCTTCCGAAAATACGTTCTTGCATTGTGTGATGCTGCCTGTGTGTAGATTTATACTAGAAAAACGTAAGATTCGTCCGGTGTAGTGGTGCCACAAAAAGATACCTTTCATTCATTATCTTCTATGCTCCTATTCAACACGTACAAAAGCACAACTACAAGTCAAGACGCCTTTCAAAAAATACAAAAGTAAGTTTATGCTGTGACGCTGCAAAAACTAATGCAGATGATATATGCAGTTGTTTTGCAATACCCAGTGAGAAAAAGTTTGAGAGCAATGGATCCAGAGCACCAACTGACTAGAGCTTGTCGTTGAAAGCATTTTCTTTGCTGCTTCCATAATATCCTGCAGCGTCGTATTTAATATGTTGGGTCTGCCAAAATGGCCACTAAATAAGCCAACTTCAACAGCCACATCGTGTTCTCGAAGATCGGAAGCAACTGTGGAGAAGTATGTCTTATTCAGCTCCCATATATGCATGCAGAGCAGGCCAAGCATACGTGATTAAAGGGTTTCGCCTTGATGTAGTTGGTGGTCTTCACAACCGTTCCAGAGTTCACAAAACATGCACTATATGCTCTCCTCGCACATATCGGGAACTCCAGAGCAAAAACGCTCTATCGTTTAACCCTAATTCGGCCATGGCTAACTCTCCAGAAAAAGCTGCGCTAATTGATTTCTTGCCATTGTTACTGCGGTATTTAGTGCTTACTAGGCTGCAATACGCCGAGTTATACTTACACACGCACGTACGCATGCTCGCATGCAAGCAAGCACGCACACACGAACGTACGCACGCAAGCAAGCACGCACGCACACAACACACCAAATATGTTATGGCGGAATTAGAGGTATACTAATTATTATACATTGTATTTACAATTGCGCAAATTGTTTGAATATTCAGGCTAGTGGCTTTATCGGGGAAATTGTCAAGACGTTGCATAAATTAGACCGATATCAGGTTTTGTTTGAGCCATGCAGGACGCGATTTCGCGATACTTTTGCATTTACTTTTAAAATGTCGCGTAACACTGAAGACTGAACAACACCTCTGTCCCGTGATTTTCTTCAATGCCGCACGTATTCTTCAGTGTAGCAACACCTATTTTCAATAAGTGTAATATATATTTAGTAATGGAGTGGCTCTGATACGGCCGAGGCAAGTTTGAAAATCGTGTATAGCGCCGTTTTTGTTTCGTATGTATTGCGTCATCACCTTATGAATAAAGTCAGACACACGCGGACATGCGAATGACGTTACATTCAACTGTTGTCGCTATGCAAATATGAACTCAGGGAGACGGGGGGCTACGATTGCGTCAATTAAGCGCAGTTTAGACTCGGAAGTTCTTTGGTAGCGCACATTATTCTTGATTCAAAATCACAAACTAGCAGCGTTTTGGCTCTATGCTGTGAACCAGCTTTTCCCAACCTGGGGAACGCGAGAGGTTTTCCAGGGGGTACGCAGATAGTTGGCTAAAACTAATGTCAAGTAGGCCCTACTATAATCTGGCCTCCTTTTGTGGATAACTTATTTCAAGGTTGTGAAGTTTTTGTTGTTATTTTATGCACTAATCAATGTCCCAGTTTTGTACCATATTTTTGGCCATTTGCATTCGTATTCAAGAAAAAGCATTTTTGCGTACACAAGAAGTTTAATCAAATATGGTGGAAAACCATCTTAACTACGTAAATTCGTTATTATTTAACAAGATTTAACAAGACTTGCCATCCAAGCCAAAGGCCCAGATGGTAAGTGGACAAGGAAGCCATTGGCTTATCGAGAGTCCAACAATGTTCATCTACTTATAACCCGCCCTCCTGAGATATGTGTCTACCTTGTTTTTAAACATATTCACGCTGCTAGCAGTTACACAATCTGTAGACAATTTGTTCCATTCATTTATTGTCCTCTGTGAGAACGAGTGCTTCCTGGTGTCCAATCTACATTGATCCTTTACTAATTGTACCTCATGTCTTCTAGTTCTGCTATCCTTCTTGAGTGAGAAAAACATACTTCTATCAATATTTTCATACCCATTCAAAATTTTATAAACTTCAATCTGATCTCCTCTTAACCTCCTTGTCTCTAGAGTTGTTAAACCACATTCTTTCAGGCGTTCTTCATAACTAAGGTCTCTCAGTTCTGGAATCATTTTAGTTGCTTTCCTTTGTATGCGTTCAAGCGTATCTATATCCTTCTTACGATATGGTCTCCATGCTTGTATACAGTATTCTAAATGAGGTCTAACTATTGCTTTATAAAGAGGTATAATTAACTTTTTTCCCTTGTATGTTATGTTTCTTCTAATCAATCCAAGAATTTTATTACCCTTTGAAGCTGCAATACCACACTGCTCTGAAACTTTCATATCAGCGCTTATTGTAACTCCTAAGTCCTTTTCTTTTACAGTAGTACCCAGAACAGTATCTCCCATTTTATAGTTTACATTTAAGTTCCCATGTCCTGTATGTAGGCATTTACATTTCCCAAAATTGAACAACATCTGCCATTTCTCAGACCATTTCACTAATCTGTCTAGATCGTTTTGTAAATGTTGTTTATCACCATCAGTATTAACTTATCGAATGACATACAGTTGTTCTCAGCTTAGATACTTCGTAAGTTATTTGTGACGATTTAGCCTCGTTGTTACGGATAATAGTTAACGTACTTACTACAGCGGTATATCATCAGCACGAGAGCAAAAGTACGTGATATAATCAAATATATCATGAACAGAAAATGCATATGGGCAGATCACATAGCAAAAAAAGAAGATAACCGGACGACCATCAAAACAACTGAATGGCAATCCAGAAAACAGCAAGAGGCAGGCCAACGAGATGATGGTGCAATAACATAGCGGACATTGCAATCCTTTGAAAAAGAACAATCAAATACAGATACATGTGTAAAGGTCTATCGGAGGGCAAAATCCCGCTGTGGATTCACAAGGCTTAGGTAGTGATACGTGAAGGATTTTTGTCTTACTATGAGAGCTGTGAGAGGGGAACGTCGTGGACAGAAACTTCAATAAAACAATACGTTCGAACATCTCAGCGCGGCGCTTTAGAGAAAAGAAACTACGCATCTCAGTGAGCAATGATTTTCAGCAATGCTCCGTGCTCAACTTTGCGAAGGATATCCTTCGAGTTGACGAGTTTCCCAGTCAAAATAAGTAACAATGCCTTCGTTTTGAACAAGCAAACGCAGCCCTCGCATTGAGTTTCTTTGCTAGGTTGTCCGAGTGCAATCAATCATGTGAAGATGTTTACCTCTTTAAAAACATGTTCATCATTGAACTGCGTGTTTAATGTTTCGCCAATAATTCTCTATTCACTGTCACTATGATGAGTGTACGCGGCCGATCATCTCAGTAGTCAAGGGGTTCGCGGGAATAAACAGGTTGGGAAACCCCTGCTGTAAACACTTGAATATGCTATATAGTTACAAAATCTGCAAGTTCATCGGGCTCCGTTTTCCTGTTGCTGCGGGTACACCGCATTGCCGGTGTCACGCCTAAAGATATAACCCTGATCATTATTTTTATATAATAATGTTTCACATGTAATCATTATAAGAATAATAATGACCTCCACTATATAATTTGAAACCCATGGATATCATTAATGTAGTGTTGACATGAACGCTTCAGAGCAATGTGGGATTGCTGCAACACATGGTAATACAATCCTATGGCTAATTAAGAGAACTATCACGCATAAGGAGAAACAACTAATTGTACCCCTGCATAAAGCAGTAGTTATATGCCTCAAGTACACCAATACACTGCAAGCCCAATAGATCGGCTTCATGTCGCTGTTGCGTTACTACATGGTAACGTGGTAAACTAATGGGTGGCTAAGTATGACCCCCTTTGGCCTCCCCCTTCGATCTCCCCCTTTGGCCTCCCCTTCGGCCTCCCCCTTCGAGCTCCCCTTTGGCCTCCCCTTCGGCCTCCCCCTTTGGCCTCCCCCTTTGCGAGATCCTAGATACGCCACCAATACCATAACTGAATTATAATCTATTTGCACTCTCTGTGCTCATCAACTAAGCGTCAGCACAATTTACAATGTAGTGTCATTTAATTGACCACAGGGTATGTGTGTGAGACAGGTTACCCAGGCACTGGGATCAACCGTCCTCTAATTAACATACGTTATTATTCCATTTGACTAGTGTTACACCAAATGATGAATTGTTTCGATTGTTAATACTTTTTTTGTATTGCGTCATTTATGAAGCTGATAAAGCAGATGTTGCCCTGGTATGGTGACTCACTCAGGCGACTGTACACATCACCATCATCACTGTTCACGTAAACTCTTCAATATCAAAGAAGCGTTAGGCTATATGGCCGCAGTAAGTTAAACCACGTAGGAAGTTAAGCTACAATACAATATTGTATTACTCATGCAACAGACAGCGAAATGTGTCGGGCTCTCAATCGAGAGAACCCGGGTTCGGATCCTCTTGTTGCCGTTTCGAAGCTTTGGCAATTTCATCCTACTTTGCCACAGTTCACCCAGCTGTATGCATGAGTATCTGGCTACAGACAGAGGTGGATATCTGTAGGAATAGTCTTCACTCAGTAATTGCACCGTGGCTGAATGCTTCCCTGAAAAGTTGAGATGGCGTTGGAATGAACAGGTCTACCAGGGGGTGAAGTGTAAAGCGCTCTGAGCAGTCCCAACGACTGCATGCGGCATTATATAAGAACCTACCTTTTTTAGTATCAAACAGCAGAT
Source organism: Lamellibrachia satsuma (assembly GCA_033239005.1). Classification (NCBI taxonomy): domain Eukaryota; kingdom Metazoa; phylum Annelida; class Polychaeta; order Sabellida; family Siboglinidae; genus Lamellibrachia; species Lamellibrachia satsuma. The sequence goes on from BSQZ01000089.1 coordinate 2,042,169, forward strand.
TGACACTTGTTTTGCAAAGGAACACATACTTAGAGACAAATCCGTTTGGTCGCCGATATGATACTGTTTCAACAAAAGTCTCTGATGTTGGTCCACGTTCTGTCTCTAAGAACGAGTTCCATTGTAGGACATATCTCAATGTCTCGTTTTCCAGGCAGCCTCTTTAAAGAGAATTTTAGTGCCGAGATGTCGCGTGACTGCTGTTCCACACTCTTCTTCTGCCTCATTTCTCATCCAACGTCTGCCTCCTCTTTCTCTTGTTTAGCCCCGACTGGTTCATGTCGCGTCTCTTGTAGTGTTTTGCAACATACAGGGACGGTCAACAATTTAAA